>CM076648.1:18050796-18133015 GCA_038496675.1 Rachycentron canadum
TGTGTTATTGTTAGTGTACTTGATGTTAGTTCATTTGCAGGGTTCAAAAAGACAATATTTGCAATATATTGTGCAGTTCACTGTTTGGTTTGTTAATCCAAGGCAAACATGTTGACAAATAAGTGTAGTATGTTTTAACACTAATAGTAGTATTTCAGGAAAGTTTGATTATGATCATATTGTCAGATTTTTTTAACCTCAATATTATTGGACACAATAATTGCACTGTAGCATGAAAATGTGATATATCAGGCCAAAGAAACCAAACTTGTGTAATATAACAAATATAGGAACAAAGGTTTTGATGTGTCTTGTTGTTTATAGCTGCTTCGGTGCAAATGGGACATAAGATGAAAATGTGTTACGTTAAATTATGAAAACTTGGTGTATGAGGTGTAACATTGCTATAAATTTCCACATTGGGTTTCT
This sequence comes from Rachycentron canadum, assembly GCA_038496675.1. Classification (NCBI taxonomy): domain Eukaryota; kingdom Metazoa; phylum Chordata; class Actinopteri; order Carangiformes; family Rachycentridae; genus Rachycentron; species Rachycentron canadum. Next base: position 18,051,226 of record CM076648.1, read on the forward strand.
CAATGCAGTTATTTTCACTACCCACAGCCCGCTTACTACATTCCTGATTTCTTTCACCTTCTCAGAATCTAACTATAGACAGAAAGTGTGTGTGTGTGTGTGTGTGTGTGTGTGTGTGTGTGTGTGTGTGTGTGTGTGTGTGTGTGTGTGTGTGTATGAGATCAGTGTCACAGTGAGTGTGATTGTTCATGTGCGTATGCACTCACACTCTACATGGTGTAATAGGCTACGGGGGTGGTGTTCATAGTCTTAAACAGAATAGATGCAAAATCCACATTACACAACACATTCCCTTTCCAGAATAGTGATCCATCAAGCCCTTGCACTAAGCATCTGTACATAAACCTCAATTATGCTAATGCTAATCCGTGGGACATTGACGTGAGTAGGCAAGGAGGCTAACAGCTAAAGACTTTGATGTGTGCTGCCATTTGGCAGGGCCTCCTGAAAGACTAGCATTGGACCCCAAACTCAACCAGGGCTTAAGGAGGAAAAACCAGCCCGGCCTTGTCTGTTCCTCTACTGATTACAAGGGCTTAGGGGGCTTCTTTTATTTGCCTCTTTGGTATGGACCCAATCATGGGTGTCAGTCCTCTCCACTGCTGTTTGGCAGTCCTTCTGCATTCAGTTTTTGTTTTTACTTAGCCCTCCTGTGTGCCAGACTTCTGCTTTGTTTTGTTTTGTTTTTCATTTCCATCTTGTGGTTGCTTTCCATGCATACATTTACATCTGACACCTTCTGTTTTTATTTCCATTTTGGTAACTGACAAAAAGCACTGAACCATGTACTGCACTGAGCAGGATATTTCACTGCTATGGATTAATAATTTCTTTGGGTATAGTGTCTAGTAAAGTTTGAATGCCTATTGAGTCCTGTTATTATTGCTAGGATCTGATGAAAAACAAATGTCTACAATATTTTTTTTAGCTTTAATTAAGGGAAAAGACTTTTTAGGGACTTAGTGGTCCACAGAAAACAGGGACCTGTTTCTCCCCCAAAAAACAACTTGGCACCATATACTCATTGCCTGTTTGCATAATGGGACTTGTGTGATTACAAGTTGCTTTTTGGAAATTGAGCACGTAGCTCTAATCTCTTCTCTTAATAAAAAAATGGGAGATCAGAAATTTCCTGGCAAACAAAAACATTGTTAGCAGTAATTTAGTTCCATTAATGACAAGTGTTTTTTGAAGTACTTTGCCCCCTTTACTCTTATGTTCCAATTTCTCTGAGCTTTCAGGGAAAACCCTGCCACAAGAGAAGGATTAAAGCTTATTTTCAGTGAATGAGTCAATACATGAAAATGGGAAAAACACTGCAGACAGTTTGTGTAACAAAAGAGATTATGAACATTTAAGAAGGATTTGGGAAAATAATTGGGGCTTGTTCTAATTTTAGGAGCGAGGATTGTAAAATGGTGGCATAACCTTTTAGGTCTGAACATTCAGAGGCTGCAAACCTCAAAGGCCAGCAGGAGGAAAACACTGTGCTTATTTCTTTGAGTTCCATCAAATGGTGTGTTGTAGTGCAGCCCACTGGTAACACTTCAGTTGCCTACCAGTGCAACTCAGAACTGTCATCATGCTGCTTCAAGGCGAGCCAGCTTTGTCAGCTTCAGAGTGAGAGCTGATATGTGCCATAAATGAGAACTTGAAAACTGCTTCAAAAATAAATTGAAAGAAACAATAAATGCCACTATTAAAAGGAGAACTTGTGCTTGTAACACAATGACTATGATAATATATCTTTGCTGAAGTTATGACTGATGGTTAGTAAGAGTCAATATTTTAAGTAAGAGCATGTATTTTACTGTAGAATTATCAGTCAAGCTGAGAGAACAACAAAGCGCCTTATAGAAAGGCAAACGTGTTCAAACATTTTCCATATGAAAAAACTTGAAGGTGGGCCAAGGAGCACACCATCATAAAGAGGGACAAGAGTCATACAAATAGGGAGAACATTGTGCTTTGTCTTCTGCACAGGCTCTGACATTTTCAACTTGCCTGGAAACATCTTTGCGCCAATTTGCCAATCCAGGAGAATTTATCTGTTGACTTTGAATCGCAACTGCATTGAAATTGGAAATTTGATTTGTATTTTGTCTGAACACACAGTTGCGGGGAAGTTCAAATGTTGTATACCTTCTCACTTGTGCCTACCTGGCCATTTGCTGCATTTTTGTTGGTTTATTGTTTTCAGAAAGTTAAAGAAGTTGTTGTGCACTGCCCAACACGTACTGCTAGTTAATACTATTTCATCCCACTGTTGCACTCACTGCACTTTTTCAAATCAAGCTGTAACCTGAAAGATTATTCTGTCTGTCTATTCAAGGTTTGAATAACAACACTGAATGACAAGTTCATAAATTAACAAAGCTCAAAAATCGTTTTTTGTTACTTCAGTACTCCTGACATAAACAGCTTTGTTCTAAGTTCTAAAATAAGTAAATCATGATCACAAGAAAACAAGTTGTTTTGTGATCGAAAATGATGAACTGACAAAACCAGGGAATAAACTTCAATAAACAGGGGATTTTAAGGTACGGTTCAGGTTTGAGAAACACTGGTTACAGCATATAATCCAATCATCTCTACACATCTCTGCTACCCTTGTTCGTAAATACAGCTTTTTCTTTGGAAGGGAAACTGACATCATTGTCTGGATACACTGTGCCTTATTCAAGTCAGGAAACTCAAAGATTATAATGACCTTCTTCAACAGAAAAACCTTCTTCAACAGACAAAAAAAAAAAAAAAAAAAAAAAAATATATATATATATATATATATATATATATATATATATANTGCTGTGTGAAAACAAATTTCATCTCTTCTTTTTTCTACAAAGAAGACTTACAGGGGTATTTATCTCACTCCTTCACATAGCCCCGAACTCTGTCTTGTCACTTTTAACTACCTGCTGCTGTAGCAAACACATCTAATTGATTAGACAAATGTGATACTGTCATCGAGGATAATTGTTTGTCAACGCATCAGGAAGCTGAGCATAAGCCAGCCGACCAATTAGAGAGACAGTCAGTCAGACAGACAAACTGTCACTCAGCCAATTAGACAGTCAGTCAGTGCACATATACACACTGCTGTTGGTGAAACTCAGGTCTTTCAGTGCCACAGTCAGAAATGTCTTCTTTCTTTACATTTCCTTAGATGTACGAATATATATATATATATATGCATATATATATGCATATATATATATATATATTCGTACATCTAAGGAAATGTAAAGAAAGAAGACATTTCTGACTGTGGCACTGAAAGACCTGAGTTTCACCAACAGCAGTGTGTATATGTGCACTGACTGACTGTCTAATTGGCTGAGTGACAGTTTGTCTGTCTGACTGACTGTCTCTCTAATTGGTCGGCTGGCTTATGCTCAGCTTCCTGATGCGTTGACAAACAATTATCCTCGATGACAGTATCACATTTGTCTAATCAATTAGATGTGTTTGCTACAGCAGCAGGTAGTTAAAAGTGACAAGACAGAGTTCGGGGCTATGTGAAGGAGTGAGATAAATACCCCTGTAAGTCTTCTTTGTAGAAAAAAGAAGAGATGAAATTTGTTTTCACACAGCACAGTGATTGTTCTTTAGCTTTTTAGCAGTTCTTCTGAAGACCAACACCAGAGAAACAACAACTGCTTAAAGCATCTGAAATGTTTCATCCTTGGTGTCGGAAGAAAGAAAAAATCTCTTCAGCAAAACAGAGGAACTCAAGTCAGTCAGCTGTTGTTGGCTCATTGAAGCAGTGAATCAATGCAGTCAGACAGGCAGACAAGGCAAACAGCAGGTACCTCTGATGTCAGCTGTGCTCTCCTGACACTTATCTGCACGGACAGCCACTTTAAGACTTCTCTCCTGAATGCTCTCTCTTTCCCTCTCTTGTGATCAGTTTCTCAGTCACCCACCTACCGTATCTTTAAATGTCTTCAAGAAACAGAAATCTTATACATTTGTCTCATCTCGCCCTCATCTTCTCTCGAATCTCTCATAACCAGCTCTTTACACTCTGTGTTGTATCACTTCAGCTAGCAGTGTCTGGAAAACAAGGAGAAGAGTGGTGTGTGTGTGAGTGTGTGTGTGTATGTGTGTCAAGTGGGCCTTGTATAGCAGTCCCAGCAGCAACAAGCTGTCATTAGAGTGGGCAGGAAAGAACCCTTGTGGCTTGGTTCCATCAAATTGTAATCCCCAGCACATTATTACCATGGCAGGGTCACCTCTCCAGTACTGCTCTAGGGCAGGAGCAGGTGGAGTGCACACACACACACACACACACACACACACACACACACACACACACACACACACACACACACACACACACACACACACACACACCCTCCTTTCATTTGCTACCATTTTCACTGTTTTGCTAGTGTTTTCCTTGACAGTCCTTATATTACCTGGCCAGCCCCTATAATGAATCCATCTGAGAAGGCCAGGACGAGGGTGCGTGTCATGCATAATTCAATATCTACCCCCACCCTCCTGATCCCCCCACAGCCCTGACTCTTTTTCTCCATATCCCTCATTCATGTCATCTCCACTGCCTTTCGTGAGGCCTCAATTGCCCAAACTAACAGACTTTATTACGCCATCTTGAAGATTACAATCTTGTGGAAGAGTTTGTTTGTGTCTGAATTTGGATGCATGTCAGCACTTTTGTGTCATTTGTTTCTCTCTTTTGTGGTTTCGGGAAACCAGCATTAGGGTATTGGTTAGCCATGGCAGAGAGTTATTCGCCCCCACTAATGGACATCCCTTTCAACGCTCTTGCAAAACCACAACACTCTCCTTTGATAATACATTTTCCTCATCTTAAAGACAAGGCATTCATTACAGACACTTGAGTTAAAGGTAAGACATGGCTTCACAGTGCACACTTCTGCACGCCTTTATAGGTGCAAATTCCACTTAAGGAGATCATTTAGTTTTTCTGACACAAGACATGTTATTGACCTGTAGCTGCATTAGCACAGGTAATGTCAGACAGTTACAGACTTGACAATCTCTCAAAGTGTTTTAAATAGAATTAACTATTTTTGAATTCACATGAAAGACAAAATAATTTTAACAATTTAACTACAACTGTTGACTGATACCTATTCATTGTACTATTCTGTTTGCAAGTGTGTTATTGGATCGTATTTTTACACATTGCGTATTTTTTACACAAAACCTCAGTGGGTTCTAAAGGTGTAATGTGGTCACAGCCTACAGTTAAATATTAAAAATGTCATACATCACATAATATATCTGTTAAATGTGAGATGGCTGACTTGAGGTGTGACTAATTGTCAAATGCATGCATGTTCCCAAACATGATTTTATTTATTGTGTATAATAGTTGGTGATTAGTGAGCTTGTAGCTATAGCGTGTAAGTGCTGAAAGACTTTTAATTGGTAAATATTTAGGTAATTATTTGGCACTTTGAATGTTAAACATTGTCTGGTACCAGCTTCTAAAATTTCACTTCAATACAAGCAACAGTTGTAGACAGGAGGAAGTGGGGATATGCAAATGCATTTTTATGAATTATTTTAATGGTATGAAAACTTAGTTTCTAAATGGGCATCATTTACAATGACCCCCTGAGGAGCTGTAGGCTAAATGGAACAGATATTTAGACTGAAGTTAAGTATTCCCATTATATTTAGGCTATTGAAACCTCCCATGCACATCCTACCTCTCTTCAATTACTTGTACTGTTCAGCAGTGAGGTTTTATCACCCTTTCAAAAAATAAATATCTGAAGATATTTTAAATGAAACAAAATGGTCATATTATGATAAATGGCTCTTTTTGGTACTCTACAAACAACCGATCTGCAACATTGAGAAATCAAAATGCAAGTGCCTTCTTCTCCCTGACCCTGCAGTGTACTCACTGCTGTCACAAACGTCCAGGTGGAGCAGCATGACCACGACATGAAAATATTATTTTCATTTTATTTCAGCTACACTATACAGTTTACATTTGTGTGTTTTGCTATATGTAAGAAAGATAACAGCATGAGTTTGAAACCAAGAAGCTCCAGTTACGAATTAAACGTCTTCGCCAACTAAAAGGCTGAAACAGTGGTCTAGCACTGCTAATGAGCCTCACAGTACTTCACACTCGATTTCTGGCTTTCAAAATCACAAACACAAAAACAAACACCACCTACTCACAATTTTCACTGCTCAACATAGATGATAGTGCTGATAAATAGTTCCCATCAAGCCCAATCTACAACACACCAGTATTGTTTGTGGTTGGTGGTTGATTTACATTATATAAGTGGTTATTTAGACTCGCTAACGCTTTGCACCTTTATTGGTTAATACAGTAATTTAGTCTGCAAAGAATTGAGAAGTAGTGTACACAACTGATTCACAAGATGAATCTGCGACTGTGTAGAGACAGCGAACTGCATTTCATCATGCTGTTAGTAGTCAAGCAGAAATTACTTTTTCTGCACCTAGGAGCATGGCTGTTTCAGATCAGTGCCTGTGGCAGTTCTTAAATCAATGACTGATGTTGTAACTAGGGGACTCATCTGTGAAGCAGACCCCTGGGAGACAGGGAGTGAGCGAGAGAAAGAGGTTGTCAAACAGAGGGAGGGGGAAGATAGGGAGCAGGAGACAGAGAGATAAAACAAAATACATAGAGCTGAAAGTGACAGAGATGGAGGGCAGCACACAAAGGACAGAGTGAGTGGAAGTGTAGATTATTAGAGTGAGTATGAAAGTGTGAATATGTCTATGTGTGTACAAGAAAATTAGACACTCATCAAAAAGCACTGACCTCTCTTAGTGCCTTTCGCTAAAGTACAATTCAAATATGACTGTGCTGAAATAATTGCCCATTTGATGAGGCAGGTGAATCTCTGCAGCATGGCCAACCTCCATCTCTCTATATATTTTTCTCTCTCAGCCATGTATTCGTGCAAAGTGTGCGTCTGCATACGGGGTGGGGGAGCAAAGTAATGGGCAGGAGGTGGAGTGTGAAAAAGGTTAGGGAGAAAAATCACATCACCAGAGAGAGAAGCGATGAGAGTGTGGCTGGCTCCCAAGGCCAGATGTATTTACCTGGGTAATGATAGTCATCTGGACCGACAGGGCGTGTGTGTGTATGTGTGTATGTACTGTATGCGTGTGTGTTTGTGTGGTGTACAGCGTAGTGTAGCGCAGGATGCTGTGGAGGCTAGGTTTCTGTTTGGCTGACTGACTGCCTGGCCGAGGGGGCAGCTTGCTGATTTATTTGCTGGCAAAAACAACAGTCTCCCCTGTTTTCCTTTTCTCTCTGTTACTACTCCTCATCTCTTTCTTGTTATTCTGTCTTTTTTTATTCCTCCCATCTCTTCTTGCTTCTTCAGCATCCTCTTTCCCTTCTTCCATCATCTCTCCCTGCTTTGCTTCAAAAGTCACCTTTATTAATTCATAAAAACACATTGCACACATGATTGAGTTCCATAGGCACTGGAGCATGATCCAATCCCCTTGCACACACACATTCACACAAACTTTGTGTATACACACTGCTGCCTGTTGCCTCCCTCACACCTCCCCTTCCCACTGTCTGCCCTCTCCAGACGGCTCTCTACCACAGCAGGTATCAAGCAAAGACCAGACACATTAGTGTTTTGTTATGTTTAAAATATAAGGGAAGCTAAAATAAATATTGTGTTTTACACCCTTTACCCACTTTTTCTTGCCACTGATCAGAGTCCTTCTGTTTTCCATTTTTTTGTATTTTAATACATCCAAGTATTGTGGCTGCCAGTGCATCTATGGAGAAGAATGAGTGTGATTTGCACGTGCTTGCAGGTTAAGATTCTTCTTTTCCAGGAGGGCACGGGTGTGACACTTGACTGCTCTTATCGAGGGTTGCCAGATGTGAGCCCTGAGGTTAAAGAAGGGTCCCACATGCGCACACGCCTGCGCACATACATACATACATACACACACACACACACACACACACACACACACACACACACACACACACACACACACACACACACACACACAGACAAATACATAAAAGCATGTACATGGTCTTTACCAGGCCTCCCCCCTCCCTGCCTGAAAAGAGGAGGAAGAGAAAGGAATGGGTGCTTAGATATGGATTGCTGGGATTGAATTAAAAACATTAGCTTGAGGCTGTGCGGCTGAATCCTGATGATGAGGCCACCGGGGGAAAATGGAGAAAATGGGCTTCTGCTGCCAGGGCCCTGAAAATCCCTTACTAACGGAATGAGAGAAGGAAGAGAAAGATAGCAAGAGTGAGGGAGGGGAGCAGGGGATATCACAGAGACGAGTGTGGGTGAACAGTTACAAAGACTATGCATTGTGGCTGTGTGTGTGTGTGTTCATGTGAGAGCAAAATGGGCTGAAACTAATGGAGCAGAAACATCATTACAAGCAGCTTCAGAAATATTATTATGCCTTTGGCATAACTAGCAATACTCTCATACACATGTTTGATCTGGTTCAGTGGTTTCAACTTTGGACAGAAACTCATCTCAGTTCAGTTTTTCATGACTGTAATTTGCCAGTTTAAAGGACGTGTTTATTATGCCCATTCGACAAATTTTAATTCCTGTGGCCAGCCACACTTCAGATTTGCAATTTTTGTTGATCAGTAGATCCAAACATTACAGTAGCAGGTGCCTTGACATCGATTTCATTTGGAGATATTATTAATGGCGACCATTGACTTGGCAAACAAGACCAAGCTCTGTTCTGTCCATCATTCGCACAAATCAAACTAAAAAAAACTGGCAAGTCTCACACCACGCTTAATGTGAACGAAGTGTATATGCATATTTATGTGATGTTCATCTATTTTTTTGTTTTATCATCATTATTATTATTAATTATTATTGTTATTATTATTAGTTGTTGCTTTTATTAATACTATAACTAATAATAACATTTTTATATAGTGTTTTTCAAGCTGTTCAAATGCTTCACACAGTTAGTCAAACAAAATATTCTACAGAACTGAAAAAAGCACTTAAGGCATAAAGTAGCACACGACAACTGCCTTCTCTTAATCACTGTCTTTATCCTTATTAAAAACCATTCTGGACTTCAGTCTGAGAAACACAAGCCAGATGGTTAATTAGAAATAAAAAGCTCTGAGTGCACACTTAGAAAATGTGTATTTTTTTCTTTGCTTTTCTCTGTGACCATCACAGTTAAATTCTCTGGTGAATTCTCCAAGTGGTGGGCATTTCAGCCCCCTCATTTCTCTGGGAAATGAATTGAAGCATCTGACATTAACTGACATGGGCTTTAAATGTACAATCTGGCTGTCTCATGATGGGAACAAATTAATAAGTGAATGTTATCTGTGGGTAGCAGAGCAGGGTGGCTTGCCAGGTCTTTTTGTTACTGCACTACTTCTTTTCATGTAAATGACAGAAGACACAAAAACAGACAGAGCTCTTGGTTTGAATCGGATTTTGAAATGGATATTGGCACACTTGTGGTTTTGTGCGTGTGCATGAATATCTTATACAGTGTGTCTATTATAGGTGCATATTCTGAATATGGATATGCATATGCATGGCTTTGTTTGTTTCATGTGTTCATACACAGTGTTTAAGAATGGACCAGTTTCAGGTTTGATACACAACATGTGGCTTCACAGTGGCAACAGGATCTTCCAATCACAAACAGGCAGCGGCTTAGGCAGGCAGAATAGGAATGAAAAATAAGGTGAGACTGAATGAAGCATAGGTAGCCAGCAGTGTCTCACTCCTCTTTCTCTCTCATTATTGGTACTGCGAAGTCACTGAGAGATGGCAATCAGCAGGAGATGTGTCTTGAAGATGAAAGCAGGGAAAGAGAAACAGAAGGAGAGCGAGAGAAAGGAGAGCCTCTTAAGGCACCTCCATCAGCCTGTCGTTAGGAGGGTAATGAACCTAGCACCACTGCTGCCAAGCAACCAATGACTCACTCAGACACACACACATACACACACACACACACACACACACACACACCATATGCACCCACCACACAAGATAAACACACTCAGAAAATAGAAATCTCCCAAGTACCCAACCTCTGTCTCTGCTACTCATTCATTATCAGACAATCTTCCCAATTACAGTGTTTATACACAAATATGTGTGGTACATAAATCATAATAGCAAAAATAAAAAAAGAATACATTGTTGGCCTGCACATATACTTAGATCCATCTCTCTCTTGTATTTCTCCCTGGGCTGCTTGGCTTTTGCCATATTACTACACTTATGTTTATAGCTTTATACATTTAGAAGACATTAATCACAAACATGCCTTTAAGGATAATTCCAATTATTTTCACCCTGGGCCTTGTTTGCATAGATTATACTACTATGCTATCCATTTCATCAGTTACCCCTGTGTAGAGCCAAAGGACCATGTCTCTGTTTAAAGAGAAAACATGAAACAAAACCATTCAATTATCAAACAAATGAACAAACAGACACTGTACATCCATGTCAGATTGCCATCTTTTAATACTGTTTTGACAGTCTTCTAATGGTCTTTCTCAAAAGAAAGTGATTTCTCTGTGCTGAAATCTGTCGAGGTGACATATTTTCTCTTCATCACAGGACACGCACCTTGCCAGTTTGGGTGCCAGGATTGTGTCTGAGTCTCTAATCACAAAAATCATTCAATCACGCCCACATGCACTGGTAACCACTGATTTGCGCTTGTGATTCTTCCCAGTGTCAGAGAAAAGAGAAAGACTTCATCTTTTATAAAGCACCATTCTACTTTATACTGCTCTCTGTCTTAAAAGTCCTGAATCCAGTGAAGCTATGAAACTAATGAAATCTGATCAGCTCGAAACCAGAAAAGTAGGTTTTTCAGCTGCACTGAGGCTGGGGCAAGACTCGAGATAAAGCAGGAAGAGAAGCTGTGCCTCGCAGTATAACAGCCAAGTAGTGTTTCTGTTAACATAAGACCTACAATAGTCTCACTGGCCTCAGCAGTTTCATAAATTTTAGTTATAAATAAATGACTCAGACATTATGTAAACATTGGTGATGATCCTATCCTGACCTGAACTTGTACATGATAACTTCAGATCTGTCTGTGCAGATGCATGTCCTGCATTTCTGCATGAGCAATACAATGTGTTTGTGTGTGACTGTGTGTTTACGTGTCAGCAGTCGTCACCAACAAACCAGCCCCTGAAGATGTGGGTTGGACTGCCAGCCTCAGTCAGACTTCACATACACACACACACACACTTTGATGTCTGTCACCTTCTCTTGAGAGATCAGGCAGCCATATACATGGCTCAATACCTCGATAATCTTCTGCCACAGACAATCCAGCTCAGACCCTTGTCAGTTACGGCTGTGTCACAAAGCTTTCTATAGTATTAATCCCATTTTCTCATTGCATTGAGTAAACTGAGAGTGGCATGGTGAACTCTTCTCCTCTGACTCACTCCCTCACTTTTCATACACACATGGAAACACATACAATGTGCTTCTATTGTGTCCATTACAGCAATAAATAATTGTCAAAATGAAAGAATCATGGCCAAAGCAGCACTGTGACACAGTAGTACAGGAGAATAAAAGTTTTTTCCTATGGAGGATATTTCGACCCATAATAGCAAGAATGGCACCTAATAATGATGACTCGTTTCATTTAGGTACATCAGTAATTCATACAATTGTGCTAACGATACCAGGGTCCTACCTCTGGCACACTGAAACAGAATCCAGTATTAGCTACACATATTTTTAAAAATCAAACTACGAGAAACTAAAAAAAAAAAAAAGTGTCATTTCCTGCCCACCACATCAGGGTGGTTCTTCTTTGGCCTCTCTGAATAGCTGAATGAGAGTAAGTAAACCACAATGGGGTCTCTTCCAGTGTATGGCCAATATCAAGGTTATTATAAACTAAACACCTCGTACCAGACACATTCTTCACATAAGCAAACAAGCGTTTTTCAGGTGTCCAATAACGTGCAAATGTAATCTTATATAGTGAGAATTGAATTATTCTTGACTGGCTAACATATTAATCCAGTGATGAAGGGGTATTCACAGCATGTCTGCTCATATTCATGGACAAACTCCCTGGCTCTGTAGACTTGTCTTTGTGTCTGGACTGGTCATACTCAGAAGGCAGCTTGGCGGCCAGGCTGTAGTGCTGATTATAGGTGACAGGGACACTGCTGGCCAGAGGGACCTGGAAATGTTGGCATGGCAGTGAGGAAAGGTCACCGCAACAACACTGTCAGCATCATCACTGTGACACAGGGATGAAAGAGCCGTAGAGAACAACAAGGAGAGTGGAGCACACTCACACATCTTGTTTTTTGAGAATTGCCTTAGCCAAACACAAGTCAATATAAAATTCTTTATGAAATCCAGTATCAATATAGAATAAAAATATGGCATTATTAAAACATATTGTTATTTGAATGGCTCTACTAATTATAATAGCGTAGGGTAACCTAAAAGATATTTAGTGCTCCAATCAGTCAGTTTAGAAATTACAATTTGATTTAGGAGGAGTGCTATGTTGAATATGTGTATAAATGCTCTATAACTGACAAAAAGGGGACATGTATGTGCCTTTATTTTTGAAAGGATCTTGCACACTAACTCAAAACTCTTTTGCATACGAATGTATGCAAAAATTTTAGATTTTCAAAGATCCCACAAAAATCTTTTTAAATAAAACCTCACTGTCCTTTAACACTTATTTATTGCCAATCATATTGCTGTTTCTCACACTATGCATTTAATATTTTACTATCCTTTGATAGATAATATATTTTGTTTACACAATTTTTGTATTTTCTTCTTTGCTTCCAGTCCCAGCCTTTTTTCAGGCTTAATTCTCTGTGTGTGATTCTCTTGCTGAACTCTCCTCTCTCTATGACTGCCTTGCGCTCTTTGTCTCTCCATTCTGCACTCTCCTCCTTATAACTTCTCAAGTACAAGTGGGAGCAGAGGGTAGGAGGAGGGAGTGATTGGAATTCATTATGGTCAAATGATTGCAAACTCTGGAAGCCGAGAGGCTTTTCTAATCACAGCTGAATGGGCTGGAGAGTTAATGTGGGCAGGCTGTGGAGTGGAGGAGAAAGGAGGAGTGAGAACTCGATCGTCAATGTAACGCTCTCAAGGGCTCTTCACACAGCTCTAATGGTGGAATTGTTCTGACACTGAATGGATACATGAGAAGCTGTGTTTCATGGGCATGACTCACTCTAAAAATGCAGTTAGGTTCATTTCTGTGCAGGGAGAAGCAATAAAGTTTTTTTATTGAAATGTCAGTGGAAAGAAATGTTTTCCTTCAGGTTGTCTTTGGTCACCAGATACTGTGTAAAATGCTCATGGTAGTAACATATTTAAACTCTGATGCATGCACTCAGAATTTCCGGGAATCATTTGGTGTTTATGAGGAGGTTATTCATCAATTGTGGTATTGATGCATAAGTCTCCTTTAAATCAGAGGTCCCCTGGGGAGCTGGTGGTTTGCCACAAATCAGCAGGAAATGTGACTTGATGCATTGCTTCAGTTGATGTCCATTCATCAATATCACCTCCAGTGAGTACCTTACAGTCTGTTAAAAGAAAAAGTTGAAAGATTGCAAGTTCATCAAAACTCTCCTTTATGTCCTGGAAAAACCAGAGCTGGTTTCAGACCTACACATTTCATTAACATTCAACAACAGACAACCAGACACTAACATGATGTTGTTAAATGGAAACTAAGCATTGTTTTGTCTTGATAAGCTCTACAACATGGTGCTACAATTATATTTTCTAAGTACAGTGGTTGTGTTAGATACATTAACTTTAGAATCTGAACAGATTCTCCTGCAGCTTCCTGTTGTTCAGCTCTTCAGAGCAGCCAGTCAAAAGAATGATGTCTGGCATGGTTGGCAGATTGGTTAGTTTGTTGTAGTTTTATAATAATTTTGCAGCTATAGGAAGAAATACTAGGCAGGTATTCAGTAGCATCTCTCAATTTTTAACCCTAAACCTAACCATCAATAATTTAGTGACACATGCCACTGATTTATGGAATTGCTGAAAGCTCATTTGATCTGCAAGTGTGCCAATTAAACCCTCCAAACCTTCCCTCATGACCTTTTTTTTTTCTTAAAACAAAACTCCAGGATGGCTGCTGCCCCAATATCATTTTGCCAGTTCTGCAAGGGCTGTGTCTTTTCCTTAATATCTAGCAGTAGAAGACTACTGCTTCTCAAATCCTGTTTGGGTCTCCGTGCTCCTCCTCTACCCGTCTGGGCAAGTTGGCACCCACTACAAAGGAACTGAATAGTTGGCACACAGTGGACATCCGAGGGCCGGGGATCAGAGGAGAGGAGATCACTCATCCTGCCATCAACTTGGCACAGACTTTTGGGACCAACTCACTACAGATTAGCCTGCAGTGCTAACCTGTACGACTGCAGACCTTTGGCGAAACACATCAATGGCTAAGAGACTCCCCACAGACTTTAAAGACATATGTGCACATGGCAGATCAAATTAAAACGCTGACACTGAGGTGGTTTCATCTTTTGACACTATCTTCCAAAGAGCCACCTGGCCAGTGCTGCGTGCCTGTGCTCATCAGAGAGTCCTCATTGGAGATAACTGCTGGTGTTAGCCTGGAAATTTCCAGCTCTTGAATCCAAAGCCATATGTCTCTGTTAGCCTGTGCATAATACTGCATATATTATGCCACTTTCTGATGTGCCTGTTTTTCAAATGCCTCAAGATCCGATAATTCTTGGCCCAAACAATGCTACAAGCAAGTTTTGTCAGAAATAAACAAAAGATAGGCAGTTAAGTCAAAAAAAACAAACGAAACAGGTACCAGCCATGTAATTGTGATTAGCAATTACCAAAGACAAAAATGCATAGATGAGTCAAGTGAAGCAAATTCATCAAGTGCAAAAGCAAAAGTTTAAACCAAATGGTTTCAAGCTGTAATGGATCAGAAAGTGCCTAAAAAGAAAAGACTGAAAAAAATGGCTGCTTTCCTTATAAAACTTGCTGTCCTCTCAAATGGCAAAAATAATGGTGATATTTCCAGTCACATGCAAAAGCATTTGATTACATCACACTTGTCATTTAGCACAGTCATGTTCAGCAATGCACAGTAATGTGTCTCACAAAAAAACTGATATTATTTGATATTAACACTAGTCAGGCCCTAAGAGGGCTCTTCACTACTTTCTATAGTTCATATCCAACCTAATACAAGAGGCAGGAAGGACAGATTCACTGTCACTATTCACGATGGACCCTTTTGAAATTGTCTGAGAGCTCACAGAAGGTGCTGGACTTTTTCCCAGAAGGCTTCAGCTTTCTTGAATGGACATCTACAGTGACACCACAGTGGCCTGAGATCATGTGTATGAGTTCATTACACATTACGCTTCATTACACATCATCAGCACAAGAGCTTAGCTTCTATTCAGTGCCTCACACATGCACATGCACATGCACATGCACACACACACACACACACACGCACGCACGCACGCACGCACGCACGCACGCACGCACGCACACACACACACACACACACACACACCCTAATTTTGCTTAAAAATGACCAAGGTCTATCATGGGCTCAGAGACAGGTTGTTACTTGTTAAATGCCACATGAATGGCACAAATAAAAAAAAAAAAAAAGACAAGTGAACCGGGGTCGTGATCTGGCAGCCCTCTAAGTGTAAATCTAAACGGTGTTAAACTGTACTGCAAATATGAGGTCCCCTGTTGCTAATGAGACGGTTTAGCCAGAGGAGGCCACACATAGCTGGAAAGCCACGGACTGATCACACTGCTAAGAGGCATTTACTGAAGCCGGAGGATCTTATTTTCACACTCCGAGCAAACCTGACTCTTGGAGTGTGTGTGTGTGTGTGCGCAGGGGGTGTGATGAGTGCGTGCCAGCTGCATTTCACTGCTGATGGACATAAGCAGATTTATGGAGGCCAGATGGATCTTACGACTGAAACTAGATTTAACTGCTATGCCATTGCGTCTTGTTTTTTTTTTTTTTAAAGTAAAGGTCGTGTGGTCAGACAAGATTTATTGTGAACTTGTTTAGTGTGCGTAGTCATTCAGAAAAGGCAACGGAGACACGTTGGTATTATTTATAGAGGGAGGACACAATTAACTGTCCATTAATTATCAGGAGAAAACATGGCAGCTGTCCAGAGCATGCACAACCCTGACTGCTGACTTAATCAGAGTAGTGAAAATGAGATTATTAATAACCCCAAACACCACCCAAGGAGACTGCACAGCACTGGATCCTACTTCGTCAGCAGTGTTAAACAGGGTTAGGCTACAATGCACAAGGTACACAGTGTGGCACTTTTATAGGTCTACATGCTAGCTATGAAAGTGGATGAAACAAATTGCATCTGTCTGAGACTTGTGGAGACCGCATGCTGCCGATGCATGTATATATAGAGGTGTAAATACCTTGTGTTGTTCTGCCTCAAAACATCTGACAATGCAAATCTAATCTAAGCAAACATACCACAGTTATGTCACGCTCATTTTAGCTTTGTACCAGTGGCCTTTAACTGGGCCGGCTGCACTCCACGTCAGAAACTCCTCCCACTGTTCTCTGAAGGCGAGTAAGAGTGGGTTGAAGGCAGTTTAAGAGGAAATGACAGGTGGATGCTTGGGTGCTGAAACTTGGATTGCCAATGGGGGCCTGCTGGTTGCTTTCAGCATGGCCGTGTTGTCACCTCCCCCAACCGTTTGACTGCCAACCTCTGAACCTCCCCCTCCCCATTCCCTGCTTCACCTGCCCTCCAGCAACACTAGCACTCCTGTCTGCCCCCTCTCACCCATAAGACTGCAGAGACCCTTAAGCAGCTGGAGTTGATGACACTTGTCAACAGAGAGATAGTGTGTCGACTGTGTCTGACTCCAGACCAGACTCTCTCTCTCTGACTCATGCACACACATTTACAAGCTTTATACATGTGCATGCCCATGTTCACACTCACACTACCTAACCTAACACACACACGCACACACACACACACCCACACGCACACGCGCGCACGCACACACACACACACACACACACACACACACACACACACACACACACAGGTTTCTTGACACTTACTGACAGTACATGTCAGCTGATCATTCTAGGAAGGCCTCACTGGTAAGAGGAGACAGCTACTGAGCTGATGCACTATGACAAATACACTCACAAATTCTTGGATGGTTATACAGACACGATACATGGTACAGTACAAATGTTCCAAGTCACTTAGAGACACCCTTACTTTTACTCTCTCAACAGATAACCAGACAGGAATGGAGGGACATTTCACTGTGTTTTATGACAAACATTGTGAGGCTATAAATAAAAAAATATTTCTGCACACTGGAAAAACACCTGTCTTATCAAGATCAGGTGATACTAGCTTTTATATCCTGTTGAATAAACCACAGTCTGTAAGGTAACTGCACCCTAACCTGATCCTGTGGAAGGGACATGTCTTACATGTCTCAAAAGTAAACACAGCACATAGATGACAGTACTCTAACGCACCACTTTGGTTTTTTCTAACTATGTTGACCTAGTTTCTACTTTTATGTACTGTACAGTTCAGACTCAACAGACTCAACAACAACAACACCGTGTCTGCAGCAGGGCCATTTATACAAATACTGCAAATACTTAAAAATGCTGCATCTACTAATTTCGACCTTCACGATGATACAAGGTTTTGGAAGACTGGGATGTGATCATCAGAAAGATGGAGAGTCAAATGGTGGAATGGTGCAGGATTGGAGGAGTGTGCTGCTTCTTCAGATCTATCCCCCACTCTTTCACTTGGCATGTATATAGTATTTCAACATACTGTGCAAGCTTCACGGCCTATATCTGTGTCTACCCTGATCTCATCAGAAAAGAGAACCAGGCATAGTGTCATATGGCAAGCTGAATTAAAGCAATGTCAACACATTCACCATGGCAGGGATGAATTTCAGCAACTCACTGACCATTTTGTCACTGTCATGGAAGTGTATGTGCGCATTCTATCTTTCCCAACCTTTCACCACACAGACACACACACCAAGCTGCCTCACACAATACCCAACACTAGGACTAACATTCATGCAAACGATTTTAAAGTGATATTTATTACATACTGCAACAATTTAAAATCAAGACTCACAAAAGAATATTTCACAAAAATCCCTCCACTTAAAAGCTGTGTTTTATTTCCCTAAGGGTAGACATCAACAGCTGCAAATAAATACAATGTCAGCTGAGTATAGTCTTTGCTTTCAAATGCAAAACTGCCTTTTAGTCTGGAATAAGCTGCTTCTCAAAGTCAGTTATTGACAAAAGCATCCAAATACACCAAATGCAAAGCATAAATTAGCCTTTCACTTATCACTAGCAAAATGACAGGCTTGGAAGATATGACTGTTTTTTACCAGGAGAAATACTAGGGAGGCAAACAAATGTAAAGAGTATAAAGTTAAGGCATTAGATTAACTCTTCTCAGTGGAGTATTGAGCCTATAAAATGAACAAATAAGCAGAAACATTCGAGGAGCAACCATGCATTCATGCACAAGGTTTACACATTTGTATTAGATTTCTTAATTAATTCAATGAAGGTACCTGGATGTAGCCTGACATATGTACATGTGTTACTGGTTTTCATTTAGCTATTTACTACCTTTCACAGATGGATTAAATTACATCAGATATGTTGGCTTGTTGTTCACGGTCTCATACAAAATGTTCAGGTTTTGCTATAGACAAACCTACTTAAACTTAAACTAAAACTAAAAATAATTGTGTGGCCATTAAAATGAAGAGCAAATGAAAAAAAGATTTAAATTGTTAATTGATTCTTTGGATGACAAAAATATCAATTATTATGTGATCTTTTTGTAATTTTAGATAACAAATGTATGTTGTGACAGCAGTGGGACTAATTTTAGCAAAGGGTAGAAATGAGCTTTATACTGTAGTAGCATCCATTGTATGCAGACTGCAGTGCTGTGGTTAAGGAATATAATGTTAAGTCTGCACATCTGTAATATTACCACTCTAGTTTCGAAAGAGGACATTAGTGAAGTATTTCAGTTCTAAAGACATACTCTTTAATAGAACTTGTGAGGTCAGTGATGGTATGAAGTTTGACACATGACCAACTTTAACTGGGTTTGGAGTAGGAGTTTGGATATTTCAACAATGCCAAGTTGAGTTGTCAGCCAAAAGCTCCTTTCCTCAAGCCTCAGCTTTCTGATAAGCTTATTCCACTTGTCAGACAGACCTGAATTATATTTTGTATTACAGACGCTTTCAAAGCACAACTCTACCATTTGGGCCAAAAATATCTCTGTCAAAGGAGATGATTGAAAATGTCAGAGGATGACGCCTTCTGACAGTGACAGTAGCTATGGGGTATTTATATTGCTCTGGTGGAACAAAGCTAGTGCTTTGTGGCAAATAGTATGTGTGTTTGTTTGTGGGTGGTATCTGCATGTGCTTGTGTTTTGATCACTATTCAAATGTCATATTGCTTTGTTTTTTATGTTAGTCATGTATTATGTTTTTTATCTACTCTTCTGAAATACATGCAGTAGTTGGTTCTGGAGTAGATTGTGCATGAAAACTGTTCATGAGACCTATGCACCTACAGGAGCCCAGCCAAGAGATTCAGGTGTTAAGTCACACCCTGTTGTCAAGCTTGTCTTCATCACCCTCTCTTTAATCCATCATCCAACTGCTGCTTCAAGGAAGGAACACAACACTCCAAACTGACACAAACACATACTGCTTCATTTTAAAACAAACTTGTCAACAGGAGACAATCCATAGGGCTGTATTAATTGGCAAGCAGGAAACTAAGAAACATGCATGGCAGGTGGGAAAATGTAAACCCATTTGATAAACAGTGCTGTTTGGTTGTTTGTATTAGCTCCCTCGCTTCTACACACAAGCCAGAAACACTTGCACTCCACCTCCTCCCGTCCCTTCCCCACGCATCCACAGCACTTTGCAGCTTGTTAGTGGGGCAGGATGCTTGGTGCAGTGCCCCAGAGGCGGTGGTGTGAAGGTGACATCTATCACTTAGAGGGCTGGCGTGCTATAAATACCATTGGTGGGCTCCCTGTGGTCCCGCCTTGTCACAGCTATAGCTTGGAGTGGGAGTGAAGCAGCTGATGAGGGAGGAAGAGTTGAGAGCTTAGATTTAACACTGAATATGTTTTTTTTTTTTTTTTTAGGGGGGGAGGAGGGGCATCTCATGTGTTATCTAATAACTTAATTAATACTACTCAGACATAAAACTAACAATTTTGTTGAGAAATTGGCAAAGCCTTGAGCTTTTTGAACTTTAAACTTTGGAAGAATCTTCATTTCTTGCACACTTACAATCCAGGATGGCATGCACTAATATATTTATCTTGAACTAATGTTTTAGTATTCAAATCATAACATATGCAATTAGAAGAGCAATAATTTTGATAGACATCAACTGTGCTTTTGAAATGCAATCAGTGCCTTCAACTAGAGATAAGTGAAAAAGTGTTGAAAAAGGTATAATTTTCGGTGTTCAGCAAACTACTGTATATAGCAGGTTAGTCATTATCCAGAGCAAAATGATCATGACACTGATATGGTTCCAGAGCATGAGGAAGATCCCTGTCATGAAAGCAAGTGCTATTAGCATGGAGACAGTCTGAAAGTCTAAATCAACCTCAAATTAAACAAGAACTTTTATTATGAAGTGAACAGTGTCAGTAGTATTGTCAGACTGAAAGACAGAGACAGTAGCTGTCAAGTGTTTGTACGTAACATTTCTGTTTGGGCAAACAGGAATTAAAGGCCAATGACAGGTTCTAATGTCCATATTGATATATCAGGGTTAAGGCTAAGGAAATAAGATAATAGTAAAATGCACACCTTATTATTTCCAGTGAAATCAAACATAAGATTTTAAAGCTTTTAGCTTTTAAAGCTTTTGGTATCCATTCGTTACAATGAGTGTGCTTAATGAGTGACAGATAGTTGTGACTGCAACTTTGTTTTATTTCATTTCTCAGGTTTGTCCAACTTAACAAAAGATCATTGTCATCTTTTCAACATGTGTGCGAGTAGTAAACAGATAGGTGTTTCCTTAATCAACAAACCACAAGTGGTATATGTATGAACCTGCCTAACCATCCTCCCATCTTTTCTCTTCCTCCTGTAAAAACAATATTCATCTGTCATCAGGTGGAAATCAGCTACAGGCATTTTCCACAGTGTCAGAGGAAGGTGTGAAGCTTGTATTTATGTTATGATGTATTCGATTCTTTAATGATCACTCTGAAAGACATATTTTGTCTCTATCACGCTTGAGCTATCTGGCAACATATAAGTTGAGAGGTGTGACAACAAACATGACGTGTCAAAGGAATGAATGTGATCAGAAGTCACGCAATGTAGTAACATCAGGGTAAAGCCTTCAGAGTTATTGTGGCAACAATCTGAAAAATTACATCTCTTAAAGTACATAAGCAAACGCTGTATGTAGCTTGAACCACTTCAAACAGACCAGCTTGTAACAAGAACACCGTCACAGATGCTTCCTGAGCGCAACACCTGATTCTGAACATGTTCAGATACGTTATCCCTGATTGACAAGACTTGCTTTTGTTTTATTGCTTAGGAAAAATATTCATCAGTTACAATGGTAGTTAAATACATGAGCACCAACAGCAAGATATAATTGTGTGTGGTGAAGTGTGTGTAAACCTCAGTGTAATGAAACTTCCATTCTGTGATTACTAAGTGTGATACACATCTAATGAAAGTCAAGAAATAAGGTTGCTTTTACTGGGGTGGTAACAGCCAAATTAATATGAAGTGCAAGGTTAGAGACAATACAGTAACTTATTTGTCTGCCTTATTTTTCAGTATCGGCTTGAATTTCCTGCAATCCACATTTAACATCAAAAGATGTTTAAGGTCAGTTTGTAAACCTACCTGATGCAAGGATATGTTTTTGTCTTATGGAAAACTTTTTTTTGTTTTCTCATTTTGGAGCAATAGGAATGAATGTTGATACTGGGAATACCTGTCAACCACTAGTTTAAAAAAAGAGAAAAAACTTGTAACATGCTCTCAGAGAAAAAGACCCTGTCTGTGTTCCAGTGTTCGTCGCTCAACCATGAATTGTGGTTGGGTTTTGAATAACAGTGGTTTGGCTCACGATGCTGAGCATATAAACTCCATGTCTCCACTGTTTTGGCTGAACTTAACTTGAACAGATGCTGTAAACTTCACTTCAGTGGGAGGCCAGGCCTAACTGTGGATACCAGACTTGCTCATGGTGTTGTCATGTAAATGCTGGAAAAGTCTCAGAACACTGCCTGAAGCTGAGGCATATGAAACACATGGTGTGTTGTCATAACTATGGTCAGGACTAATAAATACACTTGGGTTTTCATTAGATTAATGTTGTATATATGCAGGAGTGGTATTTTAAATTCATGTAGACATTTAACAAAAATATAAAATAAATCCACATATCAGCCAATTTTAATTTTACTAACCTACATTCAGTGAATAACAGGGGACGTTGTTGAGTTGTGGTGTTCTTGCTCTGCCAGTCCCTTCTGCTCACTTTGTTTTAGCACTGCGCCAGCAGAGTGGAGAGAACTGGCAGGAAAATTAAAAAACTAAGTCCAAAAAGAAGGATTTGATTGACATAACTTTATGATGATGATCTTTATCTTTTAATTGAAAGTGGGTGATTTTGGCACTGATGACATGCAGATTGGGTGAAATCAAATAACCAAGCTGTGGGTGTGGCAACAGGATGTGGGCAACTCAATAGTTCCAGGATTTAGTACCAAAGAACCAAACCAATGAAAATAGAAAGTATCGATCAGAATTTTCCAGCGAGTGAGCAGTCTATCATTCACTGCTTCAATGTAGTGAATGTCACATCACCATGGGTTGAAGATACAAATCTTATTTGCTGATAATAAAGAGAAAAGACAGATAAAAGTCTTTCTACAAAGCTCCATATGCATGTTTTGCTTTGGTTTGTTTCAGCGGCTGCCAACGTTATTCATTTTGAAATATCTCATGACAGATATGAACACAGACACATTGAAATCTGTGTACCAACATGTATGATGAATTGATAAAACATGTTTGTTTTGCTTAGCTATGTTTGTTGCACATTGTGTGTCTGCTTACGTGTCAGAACTTTAAAGTGGAATAAACCAATGCAATCTGATCAGTAAGGGAGGCTTTTCATGTCTGTCTCTTCTCAGAGGTGTAAAAGACTAAATATCAAATAGGATGGCTTACAAAGCCTCATAACATCATGACACAGTGTGCCATGCAAAACAAAGAATGTACAAGTTCTATGACGGTTATAATATAAAATATATTACTGTTGACCTGCATGGTTAAATTAAAGACTGGATTCAGTAAAAGGTGCAACGTGTAATATTTGGCCAGGAATTTAATTTAAAATCTAACAAAAAATTAACTAACACAATCAACAGTGTGCGAATGAGTGACAACGATGTCATGACCAAGAGCTCCTTCTATTGTTATTCCAGAGATATTTACTGAAATGACCATGCTAACCTGCCAGCCTGATCCCTTCCTGTCTTGTAATACCAATTTGTGACACTAGATGCTTTGTGAAGTGTCTGAGGACAGAAAAGAACAGCTTCCTTCAGAGCTTGAAGTTAAGCTACAGCTTCCAATATAGCATCATAGCTTTCCTCCACTGGAGACAGTTCTTGGTGAGATGTGATTTGATGTCAAGCTTTTCTTAAAATGTTTCTCAAAAATTAGTGGGTATGAAGACGTTTTTTGAACATGGGTATACCCACAAGTAAAAGCTGATTGACCCCTTTTCCACTGCTAGTTGGGATGTGAAAGAGTTGGGGCCTCTGTGTGAGATGCTTCAATGGGTGACTGGGTCTTTTTAAAGTTATACTGAGGCTCCAGCTCACTCTGTCATCACATAGTGCAGCGGAGCCACAGTCTTCGGGGTTTTGACAGCACTGTACTGGACAGATGACAGGAGTGTGTCTGGGCTCTGAGAGATGTTACAGCAGGAGAGGGAGTGAAAATTACCAGGGTGTTATGATTACATTAATGCAGATTGGAGCCAGAGTAGAATTTGTCTGTTCCTGCCCAGCTGTTTTCCACCTAGTTACATCAGTAACTTTAGGCCTATTTTAGAACTGATGACTGTACATAAGCAGACTGAGTGAATACATGTCTGTTGGTTTACCATAATGCAACAACTTTTCATTATTGTAATGAGATGAGGCAGTATTGAGCAGGGGAGGATGGGGGCAAAGAGGTGAAATGCTGCCACCTGCGGCCGCGGAGCAAGTAGCATGATTTTACACGTTATATGCTTAAGACTCACAATAAGCATTTGTTATTTTGACAGATTAGAACAGAGTTAGATGGCAAGTTCTGTGGCATTGCACTCATATAAGAAGAAGCAGAGACCCTTTCCATTTTGTGAACAGAATACATTGTGGAGGAAACTAAATTCCCTCTGAGTCTTAATGTCTTGGTGCTGGTAGTGTGTTACAGACAGAATGCCTTGCATCTTGTTCCAGTAACCCTGGTGCAGAAGGAGTGTGTGCATTAGGATTTCCTCCCGGTCAAGCCAGCGCTCACAATATTGGGAAATCCCACATTGTGAGAGTCTTGCAAACTTAAATTCCATTGGGAGAAATACAAAACACTGACTGAAGTGGAGATAGTAAGTCCAGCTTTCAGTGAAGCAATTAAAGTTAAGCCTTCTGTCCAAAGTTACATCCATGAGAAATCATCTGTCCAAGGCAAAAACCACCTCTGCAGCAATGCATGCCCCCATTTTAAATCCACAAGGGAAGATTTGAGGCTGGGCAACAACGGGTCAATTGATTGAAGTTTAATTTCTTGGTAATTCGTGGCCTGTTTCGACAAAATGGCAATGTATTATTCACCTGCTTTATGTGGTTTGACATGGACAGTGACCACAAAACCTGTTCATCTTTCTTCTCCAGTTATCGAGCCAGGCTGTGTTACCTCAATAATGCATTAGAGTTGTTTTTGAAAGTTAAATGTGATCAAATACAATGTGTCTCATTATTATTATAAATTAAAATTAAAATTATCGGTAATAACAGATTACAAAATTTATATAACCCTGTCCATCAAAATGATGGATGAGAGAATCTTAGGCTGACTAGTAAAATGTAAGTCTTGACTACATAACCTTTAAAAATTAAATTGGCCAGGACATCTGAAATGTCATGAAATACATATACAGTAATACAATAATTCCACATTCTACATTCTACATTTATTCTTAATTTCAAACTTCTAATTGTGACAGAGAACAGATTTTCACATCTGTTTCAGTGGCTTAATGAGACGGCCAAGCCAAACCAGTCTCCTAAAGATCTGTCCTGGGTCCCATTCAATATTTCATCTTGAGTACAGAGCTCAGGATGTCACCTCCACTGCTTCAGGCTTCTGGGCCTGGCTAGCAGTTTGGTCAGGAGGGCTGCCTTCTGCCATTAGCATGGCTCTGATCAGATTAACAGACGGGCTGTTTGCCAACAGGGAGGCATGAAGAGGGACAGTCCTTCCTGGCATGTATTGGGTGTAGCATGGCAGATTTAGCAAACTGGAGTGACCACTGATGCACCACATTTAGCACAGTGCCATCATTATGACACAAGTGGGGAAATACCTGTGCCAGGAGAGGAAAGCAGTGCAAGTGGCTCAGGACATCAGTAGTGCATACTTGGCTTCAGCTTTACATTAAAAGTCACAATCACTCTGACTTTTACTCATTTTACCTTATGTGGATTTTTTTAAATAAGAGATGCTAATAAGCTATGCTAATATACAGCGGGGGTCAAAAGTGGTCTTTTTTGGATCTAACTGTGCATGTTTGTTTCATAATAACCATTGATGCAAGCAGGTGACTAACAAGTTCCTCTCACCTGTTTGTAGTTGTACAACAGGTGCAATTCAATTTTAGCAATTCAACAGCCTAAAGACTGAACAGGAATAAAACAAGAGTTATGATTTCAGAGGTAAAAGAAAAAAAATGGTGAGGAGTGAGAAATGGTGTTACAAAAGGATGAAGTGGAGAGGAGGAATAAAGAGTGTGTGTATTGATGGCAGCCCTCCCACAGCTCTACCTGTGGTGGAACAGATTGGACCCGCCGCAGAGCGTTCTGATTGCCGTGGCGACCAAGCGTCAGCTGACAGATGGCTGCCTCCAAGCGTAGGGCACCAGGCCTTCACATAGCCTCCACTGATTGGAAGTCCATGCACACAGAACACCCCTGATGCCCACACACACACAGACTGGTGGCCTATGAAAATGGAGTGCGAGATTGGAGGACATGGCTGTTTTGATCTTGGAGGTGTCAGGCATCTTGACTGTTGCTGTTCCTGTAGACAAAGAGTGATCATTTCCAAAATAAACATATCTGATCTGGATCATATCCTCTGCTGACAATCAGAAAATCAGGTTAAATATATAGAGTGTGGACCAATGGAGGTTCAGTGGTTGTTTGTTGAAATAAATCAATATGCATCTGGCAACATATACTGGAGACAAAGATTTGGCTATGTCAATACACCTCAATACAATACAAATTCAGACTATCATGTACAACACTGACTGGAATCATTACATTGTGTCATCAGTCTTAAAACCTGAAATTGCTTGACAAATAAAACCAACCATTCATTTAAATAGGTAACACTAATAGTAATGTTACCAAGAGAAGCAGTCAGCTCAAGGTATAATGCTACCAGAAGTATCTAACGCCAGATAGTAGTAGCTAATGCTAGTTTAAGCTAATGCTTCTACTAAATGAACCCAAAAAAGCTATTCTTGGTAGCTGAAGATATATACTATTTTTGATTTGCAGGAGCAAATTTGAAAATATTGAAAATATCATTATATATTAAAAAAAGATTACACTGATACTGCATCAGTGTAATCTTTTTATAAACAGCAACATTTCAGTGAAAAATTCACCTATCTAAGAAACTGGCCAAAATGTCTCTACCTGTGTGAACTATTATTAATGTGACAGAGGACATACTTCAATGGGCCATTTCTGATTCTGATCAAAAATGTTCATTATTTACTATGTAACACATGAACAAGACACGAGTCCTGAAAAGATTAAGTATAACTGGACAGGTATTGTATTGCGAGTCACATGAGTTTTGAGACCAGCCTCATGCCCCACCTTACAACCTTATAATCACCTAACCTGCATTCTTCAACATGTACCTACCCCTGATGAAAACACCCTCAAAAAATCCAGTCAGCAAATTCATACAACTGTGAAATAGACAATAATATAGCATATTGCAGCAGTCATTTCCCTACACAATTCACATTGTTTCTGCACCATTTGCTGTCTCACACACACACACACACACACACAGACACACACACACAGACACAGACAGACACACACACACACACACACACACACACACACACACACAGGCGCTGGATCTCCGAGGCAAATGGCTTGCATGTGTCTCATGGCTCTCCAACACCTCCAGTTGCCATAAATATCTTGTTATGAAAGGCAGGTAATGAAAAGCGCTGCCTTGGTAATCCGTGACGGAAGGCAGTTTCATGCTAGTTTAGCTTCCATCATCTCCCCCACTCCTTCCGCCGCCCAACTGACACAAGCGCTTGTCTTTGGTACATGCTCTCGTCTCCTTCTCTTTGTCCCTTTGGTGACAAACTGCATGGGTCATCTATCTGCAGGACCATTTATGAATATTTCCAGTGTACTATTTATTTGATTTCACTGAACTTTTTGATGGTAAAGTTTATAAATCTATCTGTCCAAAACCTAAGTCCATGGTTATGAAATTAGAATGAATATTAGAATTAATATTTTTGGTTTCCTCGGGAAGTTTATTATTGATGAGCTTTGTAATTACATAGCACAATAAAAAGGGCATTAATCATTATATTATTATACACTTTAACACAAGAGGACCCACAAAGCTGACATTAAAAACTGACATGTAAACCCAATTACTTTGATCTCATATTAATGTTGTTGAGGTAAAAGGGCTCATCTTTTCACCTGGTTTCCTTTGCCCCTCAGTCAGTGAGGGAGTTGGCTCATCACAGAGCGAGCCATTGATCAGGGCGGATTGCTGGAGACAGCAGCTCAGAGCTGTGGCCCTTAGAGGAAGACCCTCTCACAAATCCTGGCAGCCCTTCCAACAGAATAGGTAATTCTGGAGCAGCAGCTCTCTCTTCACATCATGCCAACAAATTTACAATTCAAACATGGACCAAGGTGTTGAAGAGGAACGTTAGAAACACTTTTGATTTGTTTTCATAAGAAATTTGACAGAGGTCGCACATAAGTCCCTACAGTGACGCTCTTGAAAAGAATTTAAAATTAGTTTTTCTCAAAATACTCTTTTCTTTTACTTTCCTGTTGATTTTTGTTTTTGTCTAAATTTATTATCCAATGCTAATATAAAAGAATATTTCAGAAGTGAGTACAGCCCAATGAAAATATGATTTTGTATTAAATGTCATCAACAGTCAATATCCTGCCATTTCCATTAAACCACTAACACTATGGGACTTATCATAAAAAGGATGAATAAACCAACTTCTTTTTACCAAGCACTCATCTATAAATTTTACAGTACAACATTGCAGTACATTTTCTAACCCTGGTAATCATTAAAGTTTAATATTGGGTACCTGACTTCCTTCCATGAATTGAGTAAGCACAAATTCAACCAAAAATACAGCTTGTAGCTGAAAAAACATTGGGATAAAAAACATTCACAGTCAAATTAAACCTACATGATTAGACTATGGGGCATAATAACTTATAGTTCATGAATTATCGATGCCCTCTATCCATTGTGTTCTGAGAGGATTAACTTTGTTCCAGAGGCTGGGAATAATTTAGTGTTATTTCTGTCCCAGTGTGACTATCATAAAAAAGAATTTATACCATATAAGCTTTTAGAGAGTCTTGCTTGTGTGTGTTAGAAAACACACAAGCAGATTGCATTTTCACACATTTGGAACGCACAACCATCAAATGGAACAAAAGTTTTTTTACACTACTCTGACCATTCATGTTACTGTTATACACTTAGTATGTGCGTGTGTGTGCATGTGTGTATGTGTGCACCCACTCTTTCTAGACTATGTTTATCTCTTACTGTACGCCTCATAGCCTTTAGGCATGAGAGCTCAGGTTCCCCTGCCCTCCCCAAAAATTGAAAAGCTCATCAGGAGATAATTCTGGGAGCTGCCACAATGCCAGCTATGTGCCACTGTCACCTTATCTTCCAGGCCTTTTGCACCCTGCCGCTCCTGTTCATGCCCTGGGGAAGACGGCTTAGTACCCATTCTGGCTACAGCAGCAGAGGAGAGCAGGGCAGCAGAGATCACTCAATTTAATAGGCCTGTCACATCTGTTTTTAGAACCTGTGGAGGTCTCCTGCTGCAGGCCCCTGAATGAAGTGACCCCAAAATGATGTGACAAGCTGCGATGAGCTTTGGGAGGGGAGCTTTAGGGCAAAGAAGTAGAGGAAAGGATTAGATGCAGGGTGAAAAAGTGAAGGGATTACATCAAAATCAGAAGATCAAGAATGTAGCATTAATTATGATTTTTTTTGTGAATAATAATGAATTAATTTTTTTCTTACCACATCAATACCTAAATTTAGTATCTTTAATTAAAAAGAAGACACCACCATTAACGTTATATATGATGTACATTTTGCAACTACATTTTACATATGATTGTGACTAAGTGGTATTATGAAGGAACAGACATGTATTACTGTAATGTCTTCACCTCTGTGTGTCATTTCTTGTCTTAAGGCCCTCTCTCTGTCAATTAAAGCTGTTATAAAGTCCAAACTTTGCAGAAAACATGTTAAATTTTGCCATGTCTGTTGTAATTTCATAATTTGAACTAATCCAAATAACTCGACAAATTTACTTCAACACTGCTGAAAGGGGAAAGAACGCTTTAAAACACAATGATAGCATGGTACATTGATGATTTGGCATGATTTAAAATGTAGTGTGTACACCGTAAATATGTAAACACACCCCTGAAGTGGTGATGTAACATTATGATAGAGGGGGTAGTGTACACTTCCTTCCCAATCTGTGGCAGGTAGTCATTATCTCAGTCAATGTTATGTTGCTGTTTTGAAGGCTTTGGAGATAAAATACTCCTGAACTTTCAAAAAACTCCATGTGGCATTTGCAAGACATCAGTCTTCATTTACCCCAAATCAGTCAGATTTAGAAGCAATGTCCTCTTTTTTTCACTGTTTCAATTACAGTTTTAACACTTGACTTGAGTTTTTTAATCTTCATTGTACTTTTGTTAAGAAGTTAGGCAATATAATAGAAATAAGTGGTATAGGTGCGAGATGTGAGATCTGTTAGTTTCATAATAAATGCCTTTTTTTCATAGCCTCTCCTTGTTTTAAAATTCCTTTGTAGCTTCTGTGTTCTTTGTTTTCCTGACCTTGTGTTCTCTAAAGATTTTCAAGTTATTGTCTGAGTGGACCCACATTAGTGTATGCCCCCAAACATAAATAAGGGTGCTCTTATCTACGAAGGGTGAGGCAGCGTGCACACAAACATGTCTATATGGGTAGCATGCTCTCAAGCATGCAGAAAGTAGTACAATGTGGGGCTAAGTCTCATGCAAGACAAATACAGTCCAGAAGAGGCTAATAGACAATATGAACCCAGGGGATGAGTGAAACATTTACGGATCTACTGCCAACTCTATGAATGCCATGCTACATCTTTGTTGCCTACAACAACCAACATTATTTAAAGGTTTTTTGACATGAACAGTATTTTGAAGACCTTATCCCTCTTCTGTTATACTTGCTGAAGAACCATGGGAATGAAGATTCTCTTAAAGTTCTTATTAAATACTCCTACACACAGCTTCACAGTGTATATCAACAAGTCCTCCAACTAAAGTAAATGTCATTTTTCATTGCCATCTAAAATGTATGTTTGCTTTATTGTCTTTCCATTAGACTGTCACAAGGATCATTAATATGAGTGTTTGTCTGGACTTCTATCGTTATTCTTAAAACTTGGTTTGGTTATAAACAAAAACTACTTGTTTAAGATTAGGAAAATATCATGATTTTGATTTGTGGACATAAATCCATGTCAGGTAAATGTGAATGCTTGTATTACTAAATAAAAACACAAAAGAGGATTATATCATATAAACAACCAGAAGCCAAAGAGACTTCTAACAAGGAACCACTGTTTTGCTACTGAAGATCACTTTCCCTGTTTATAATGCCAGCGGGGATGGGTTGCTGAAATTAGTTCACACAACACAAATATATAAAAGTATTTTATATCACTGACATTACACATAATAAAACTGGTTGATACCAGCAGCAGCCAAATGTACTGTCAATGTCCTTGAACAACACACTAAACACGTTCACTCAGCTGTGAGCTATTTTGGAGAAGACCATCTGCTACCGGTCTGTAACACTGATGGGTGGCTAACATGGACATATTTTTGCTACATACTACACCTTTGGTGATCTTCAGAAGGACAAAGTTATCCATCATTAGTACAGCATATTCATATCTGTGTGTTTACCTGTGTTTGACAATCAAAGGAGGGTGTGTGGTCGGCTTCTTTCAGGGTCAAATAATCAGCCATCAGATAGAGGCAGAGACTATTTTGGTATCATCTGCTTACAAGTGGCATAACAACCCTTATTTAATCATAGAAAACAAAACATAGGGGTAAGGGAGTGCTGATGATTATCTGTGTATAAGGCACAAACCCAATGGCAACCATTCATTTACATCTAAGCCTGGAATTTGACAACAGTAAGACACATTCCAGATGTCTTCACATTCAGCACAGACCTTTTTTAAAAAAAAAACCAAAAAAAAAAAAACCAAAAAAAACAATTTTCAAGGCATGTTGGGTGGATTCTGAACGTTTCTAGTTTAAACTGGCTAATGAAATTGACTAGTTAACTAAGTCATTTTTCTATTGAAAATTGCTAAAGGCCAATCAGCAGCAGGTAATGCTGTACATTTTTCTGTACGTTTTTCAAATTGCACAGGTCCAGAAAATGTTCTTTTCAGTATTAATTAATCAATTAATTACTTGGTCTATGGAACATCAGAAATAAATGAGAAATGTCATTATGGGAGTATTCACACACTATTTGTATTTATGCACACCACATGATCGTTCAGGATACATGTTAATATCAGGTATACTGGAGTTTTAGGAAACATAAAGATCTCATTAGTCATTACTCCAAGGAATCAGGTTGAATCATTTGAATGAAATCTTTCTGAGTGAAAATACTACAGTTGTTCTTGCAAATAGTTTAGCACACTTTTTTCCTCTGAGTTTTGTCAGCTTGGTGATCAAAAGCATTTTATAACCTTCTGATACCTTAGAAAGGGTCTGCATTAGCTATTGAAAAGGGTAAAATTATACCTTCAATTTAATTCTTTTTTTATCTTCTCTCTTCATCAATTCAAACACAACATCTTAGTTATTCTCCTGCAAAATCTGTCAAAATATCTTGAAATTAATGAAACAACATAACAGATTTACACTAGTTTACTTGGTAAAGATTAGCCAGTTTTCACCACTAGGTACATGCATATGCAAGGACTTTAGGAGTCAATTAGCAGAACTAAAAACCATGCTGTTAAACGAATCACCTATCAATTTAGAAGTGGTTTAAACTCAGACTCCAACCTGTTCTCAAAACCAAAGTGACAAGTCTAGGCCTGAGCTCTCTAAGGCAATGCACTGTGGGTGGTGGAGACATAACAAGTGAGAGGAATTCACAGATCAAAATGGGAGGTGACCAGTTTGTTTAGGGATTGTAAAATATGTCTTTCATCAAGATTATCACCATGACTACTTCAAAAACAGAAGAAAGTAATGTTGTGCAATCACATTAACATAAAATTCAACCACATTGAGAAGCATTTCAGGGCTTCAGTTACAGTTGTGTTCATTATAAATGATCACTTTAACGAATGTCCCACTGACCATATACTCAACTTGTCATTACATTAAGTCTATTAAAACATTATGAGATCACATTCAATTTCCCCGCAATAACACAACTAAACAACTTTAAACAACCTATTCATTGCTACTGTGGATCAGTTTGAAGGCACATTAGTCACATATCACATATCACTATCACATCCTATGACAGATAGTCCTACCACACTGCCACACTGCATTTACTGAAATTAACATTGTTCTATTTCTGAAGTCATGTATGCAAAAAGCAAAACACAAAACTGAAGTTTTAACTAATTTAGATGAGGACAGCAAGGGTGAACTATATTAAGAAGTGTTAGCTAAATATAAAAGGACTGGCACTCTATTAAATGGTGATGTTCAATGGCTCTTTTTCTTTGCCATTTGTAAAAATGAAGTGTAAACAGATCAGACAACATAAGTACGAAAGAATGAGACAGCCCCTGTAGTTTGTTTCTGCTGGGCGGAGAGGAGGAGGATCAAGAGGGCAGGAAGAAGTGGGATGTGACAGCACGAGTGTGGGACCTTCCCTGCGTTGTGTAACCTGTGGTTACAGCAGTTCTGACATGACAGGACTGAACATAGAGCTGGAGCAAACTACATAATTAGCCGAGCAAGAGCCGTCAGATTTTACCAGACTAACTCTACCTGGCTTTATTGCTCATATCTTTGTCTCTGTCTTCCTCTTACACCTGCAGGAAAATGTTTCCTGCAAGTAACAAGTGCTACTGCCTGGACTTGTCAAAGAACCAGTTCGACCTAAAATAAGTGTGGAAACTGTAACTATGGAAGTCTCATTTTTAGGTTTTCCTTTTTTTCAAAGTGTCTGTGATTGGACAGCTTTATTCATGTTTTACTATTAAGAACAGATCCCAGTTGAGGGCAGCAAAAACAACACTAACCTGTCACTTTACATTGCTAAAAAACTTATTTACACATTCATCAGTGACTCAGCAACATTAGCATTAATCTGAAGTTTTTTCTGAATGAAAATTTCACTTTCTTTTATCTCCTTTTGCTCTAGGTTTTGATATCCACCAACTCCTGAGGGAAATATATTGCTCTTTAGCTGCCAAATGCTTCATTATGTTGTCCAGCTAGTCTCTGTGTCTGTCTGCTGGTTGGTGCTGGGCAGGAAGTGTACAGTGGGTTGTTAGAACTTTTTTTTCTGAAAACAGGTCCCTGCTGTGACTCGAAATGACGTTATGAGAGTCATTTTGAGGCAAAACAATGATATGTGCCAGTGTTGCAAAATATATATAAAGAAAACACTGGTGTCCCTCAACCAAAGTCTTCACACCCTCAGATTTATGCTATGATGCACTTTGGTCCCATATTAACCTGGCCTGCTTCCTGCTAACAGCAATATGCACCGCTTCACCCAGATGGGATAATTTTACAGTGACAAATCAATTTTTTCCACTCCCTGTCAGCTCTCTCCTCCAAACAGGCCCTGGTTTTAGAAGAGGGATTTCCTATAATCCACAGATATCTGGATGCCTGCTATTTTCCCATATTCCACTCCGTCCTCCAAGCTCCCATGGTGTTTAATGGCAACTAGAAGATACTTCCACTCCCTGCTACTTACCTTATGATAATGAGCTAAACTAATAAAAGGTAATGTTGGTGTAAAACTCACTTTGAAGTACCATATGCAAATGGTACTGCTATCTTAATTACAATTAAATTCAGAGTATCTAAATAAACTTATTTAATTATTTAGTCATGTAAGGTATTTCACCTGCAAAACATAGGTTAATCTCATAAAATATCATGTAATATTCATATAATCAATGCATCAATAATTGGCACTCATTACAGTAAGTGATTTCAGTTTACAGCATCTTTTAATTCAAAGCTTACATGTTTTAATTTTTTCAAAATGTTAAAGATTTGAGTGCTGAAGAGCTAACCAGCCATTAATGCGAAATAAAGCAGAGGTTCAATAACGACACTTAAATGTGGAAAAGCTCATCTATACCATCACTACCCGAATTTCCTGTGGGTAATGCTGCAGTGTACTTTAGCTACAGGTCTGAAATCACTTGACTAAAAATTATTCTGTGAACACAAAAACATTTGTCACAAGGATCTATAGCTATACGACAGCATGATTATAACAATAATCAAAAAGTATTCAAAATAAAAAAATCAGAAAAATGTCACTGGTCTAACTTGGTGCATGGTATGACATTATCAGATATAAACAAAGCAGATCTCAACCATCTGACTGGAGAGCAGATAAATGCACAGCAGTTTCGTACACAGTACAGCAGCCACCATTGTTTCGTGTATAAGGGAGATTTAGCATGGACAATACTGTCTGCAGCTAACACCAGGCAGCTCTTTGGCTGCAGTGTTGTGTTTTTGATGACAGTGGGTGTCCAACGTGTGGACTAAAGCAGAGCCGTTAAGAGAACTGTCGTCTCTGGGACAAAAGATATATAAGACTTAAACCAATTCTCTCAGCAAGAGAACAAATCTTCGCCTGTCAGAGAGATGCAGGGAAGAAAACTTCATCCAACTGACAGCCGGAGTGCTCCTTAATGGCTGTGTCCTGGCCAAAGAGGGCAGAATAAAAATACAAGGGCGGTTGTATTGTTCAAGCTTACTGCTCAGAGTGACATGAGTGTCTGCTTTTAAGACACAGGGCCTTGAATGTGCACCTGTGCTCACAGACCTAAATAACAAAGCCCTCCAGGATATGATCTCAATGACCTGAAAAACTGTTGAATCTGGAACTGTCACAACCTATTTATTGTGCAAAACCTAGTGTTTTTGATAGTGTCTTGATTTCATGAAAGATTTCATGTTCTTTACTTATCAAAAGGCTGCATGAAAACATTGAGAAATTAGATTTACAATTCTGATGAATGTTAATAAACAGTGGCCAGCTAAAAACAAAAATAGAAAAAGCAGTTTCCTCAATTCAGTGTTTTCCTACCAACAAGTTGGCAGAAATTCTTAATAGGATGTTAACACCATCCGATAAAACATAAACCATATAGCTATTAGGATTCCTTCTTGCAAGCAAACACATAATGATGATATTAGTAAAATTACATTGAAACAGTTGCATCACATTACATTAAACCTCATTATTGAACATCGTTTCAGGGTTGATTTGAACTATGCTGATCTGCTAGATGCATAAAAAAAAATCTCTAGATAAAACATCTTGATTATGCATCTAAAATGAATCAAAGCTGTCTCAGAGGGGGAAGACAAACACAATGTCATTTTAAAAAACATTAAATTTGAGTGGTTTGTCAGAAAAAATAAATAAATCAACAGCCAAATGGAATTAAAAGAACAAGAAAGAGAATGAGGTTTCGGCTGAAGATGCACTGGGACCAAAAATTAGAGTGTGAGTGAAACTATTTGGCAGGAGGTTAGAAAAGGGTCAAGACTGGTTTAAATCCAGACAAAACTGCTAATTCATAGCAATTGGAAAATTATTGTTTGGGTTAAAATACTTTAAAACAGGACAGTGTCAACAGTATTTTAAAACAGCTGAAAAAGGAAAACCATACACTTCATCAAGTGAAACCACTGACATTTTCATGACGTACCCTAATTTCCAAAGGAAATATGGCCCTGTGCCAATTCACCTTAAATTTCACATTCATGATCCAAAGAAAACAAATGGATAAGAGGAGTCCCAGTGAGAGTAACACCATGCATGCAAAATGGCGTTCCAGGAAAGAGGTTCACTGAAAGCCAGAACATGGTAACAGTGATACATAGGCGCATTTAATCACCCTCTTCCTGTTGAAACCACTAATAACATCGAAGATATTCACTCTTTATGAAACCCAGCCGGCTCTCCTTAAAGAGGGAAGGAAACACTGCACCCTAAGTGAGATTGCTTAGCCATTTATATATGTGGCATAAGCAGCAATGCATTTTCTATCAGTACACTTAAATTCTGACAAGAATGTGACTATTTTCCATTATGGAAGTCATGAGGGGGAACAATTATCATGATGCTCAAGAAGGGCATCACAGCCTCACTGAACCAGGTACCCTTTTGTATGTACTGTATTTTTCTAAAAAAAATTGTCTATTGTGATCATTTTCCCCGAACAAAACATAGTAATTCAAGTTGCAACTGTCCATAGTGATGTCTGTGGGTTGTGGATTGGATTGAAAGTAACTGTGACACTGTTTCTAGAAGGACACTTTGCTGCTGATTTTTTCAATACTTTGTACACCACAAACAAAATCCCATAGAATTTTAATCACATTTTTAAATACAGTCTGTTAAACAAGAAATGATAATAATATAAAAGGTTATTTCAAAAAGATTATACGCCAACTTGCTAGGAACACCTACCATGTAATGGGCTTTACAAGTGCCAAGTTTGACTACATAGGCAACTGATTTGAAAGCTCTATGTAGAACCCAGTTCTTCTGAAGTCTTCAAAAAGACTCAACTTCTATAGATATGATATATCTGTGCATCTGTGTCTTTTTGGTATTAATTCAGTGTAGATCTTTTTAAGCATGACAGTAATCATTTTCAAAATTACATTGGCAGTATGACTGATTATACACTGATTCAAAAATGGGATTAACACACATAACCTTAATAAATATTCGATAAACACTATTTCTTAGTCACTGTCCTTACTTTGCTGCTCAACAACACAATGATGGAGCATGATTGAGTGTTGAGGAGCATGAGCTAGCTGACATGTCACAATGACAACTGCTGTTTAAGTCCATACAAACAGTAATGAAACCAAAATTAAAATGCATCATTTGTGTTCACCCCTTGTGAAACCACCCTCCAACACACACTCAGCTATATTGGAAGGGTCCTAATTCCCCATGAGATACAGTCCCCCAGAAGAGTCCTTATATTTATATCTGTTGTCAGAGCAGTGCTGTAGAGCCTTGCTGGCTCATAAATCTGGCCATGCTTAGCAAGCACAAATTTCCCCCTCATTAGAGCTCCACACCCTGTGGAGGGACCTGAAATACACACCAGTGTCAAAGTCATGCCTATCAACCAGGAGTAGGACAACTCTACTGAAAGCTTTGACACCTAACACAATCTAATACAATCTTAGTGGAGTATGCCATTTGAAAACAAAGCTATGTTACAACTAAACACTCACTGACACACACTCACTCAGGTTAAGATTTCAAGACAGTAGTAACTACATTCAATAGAGTAAAATCTCAAGTGAGCAGCACATTTAAAAAAAATATTCAACAATGAATAACAATGAATCTTAATGTCTTTCTTGTGGGTACTGGGCTATTTAAATACACACACACACACACACACACACACACACACACACACACACACACACACACACACACACACACACACACACACACACACACACACACACACACACACACACACACACACACACACACACACATATATTTGAACACATTTAAGTACTGTGCTGTCCACTTTGATTATCACACCCTGTTTTGGCTTTATCCTGCACCAATGTTGCCCTGTGGGTGGATACACCCCATCTTTGAAGCCCAAACTAGAGCCACAGGGAGGTCTGGTATAAAATAGGCTCAATCTGTCTCCCCCTCTCCACCTCCCACACTAAGCCTTAGCCCTTCACTCAAGCTTCACTCACTTCTCTCGGGGGAAACATGTATGTCAGAGACAGCAGGTGTGAAGTGAGATTAGAAAGAACTGGAAGAGGAGAAAGGGGAGGGAGGATGATAATGGAAAGGGAGGTGAAGAAAAACAAGGATAGTGTTGATGGTGTATGTGCCATGTCTCACGTCATATGCAAGCAAGTTATGTGTAAGTTAATTCTGTATGCTTGTGCATCAGCTGTGCACATGCACTGCTAATAGCTTTTGTTTCTCCTCAGAGAATGTCAGTCATCAGGCCCATATGATGGACAGCTTGGTGGCTGGCACCAGAACATGAAGAAAGCTCCCAGGCCATCCACTCCTCAGAGCAGCAATTATCTCTTAGCCTCAGCTCCACACCATGGGCCTGCATGAGAATGAGCCCAGGGCCATGCCTCGACGTCTGGCATTCTCTCTTTGGAGATGCAGACCACATACACATGCACATACACCACACAGAATGATGGATGCACACTCTAGCTCACACATACAAAAGGATGGAGACAGACAGACTGTATTACTGTCCTCTAGTGTTATAGTTTCTTGAAACTGACCTGCTGGAACTGCTAAATCTATGAAAAATGGAGCATGTCAGCACAAGTTTAAAGTGGGGAGCCTGGGGCTACAACTGAAGCTACAGAATTTGACAGGTAAGGCCCCATGGCCAAGAGCAGCACCAGGTAGGCATTTCTGTAGCAGCCTGAGGGTAAAACAAAGGCAAAAATACCTGTATCACAGAAGTTTTGAGATGCAAACTTAGAGTGGCCTAATAAGTATTGTCTCGTTGTTAACCTCCTCAGGCTGTAGCTGCTCAACAAGCTGTCTACCTCAGGTCTGTGTATGCATATGAAAAGCATCGTGAACTCTACTACTACGTTCTAACATTCAGTAGCACATCACATTTTATTTGATTTTTATATCAAATATGAAGTCATTTAACAATAACATTATCATGCAATGGCACAATCAGGCACTGGTAAGAAAAAAAAACCCTACATACATGAAAAGTGAGATAAATCTTGTTTGTTTGGCATGAACAGCAGGCACATATGGCACATATAAACAAACAGAAAACTACAGTCAATATTAGCCTGTTTATTTGGTTGCCCGCCCATCACTTACATTGCTGTTTTGTGTCTGTGCCCAGAACAAACAGTATTTCAAGAGAATGCTTTTCAACCAGCTGAGGACGCTTGTACTTCCTGCTCATTTCCCCTAAGATAAAACAGCAAACATTTCACAGCTGCTCTTTGTGTTTCTTCCAACTGATGATGAAGTTCCTCAGCACAGATATTCTTTATATAAAATGAAGGAAACCTATAACAGCAAAGTAACCTTACAGCAAAACAATGACAGGTGTACATTTAACTCTTCCTATTTCTATTTAACACAGAGCACAGAGAAAAACATATTATTATTGTTTGTACCCATCCAATTTCTACCTACTCCCTATAAGGGGGCATTGGCAAAAACAAAATAATTAATAAATTTAAAAAAAATGTATCAACCATGAAACATATTAATAGTGGATTTATGAAGGCAATAGTTGTTACATTGTTTATATAATTTTGTTCCTATTTTTACGTAATATTAAAGATTATCAATTTGTTTTTGAACTGTCCCTAAGATATGTATTGAGTGGGTAAAAAAAAAAACTTCAAACATAAAACATAAACATTTGTGTAATGGAATTTCTTTTTATCATCTGATTTATATGCTGATACTGGTATATCTGTGATAAGCCAATATTGCCTGATACACAGTACTAACCTGGCTGATTTATCCATAGAGCTCTGGTCTTAATTCAGGTATGTGGGACCAATGTCTGTGTTTAATTGACAGAAATACCAAAATATGCAGTTGTATAGACCAAATTGTAAGGAAATAAACTAAATATAAGTGACTAAGTTACTTTTTATAACCATTAGTGGTCTAAAACATTAGCTACCTATGAATTACACTATAACAAAAATTTAATATGACCTGATTTTCAAAATGACATGTTTTTAAGAACAGGCAGGGGATAATGAAAGTCATGATTCAAGGTAGACTACTTCCTTACACACCTGATGTTTGACTTGCCACTAAACAAACTTTCCCCTTGGTATAAGTAAACAAAGCCACTACATTTGTCATGGCAAATTACCAGAGAACATACAGATGTATGACGTATGTAGAATGAGTGATCAGAGAGTCCCTTGACTTTGCTGATAAACTGATGGTCAGTGAACTTGTTTCACAAGATCAACTTCATCAGCTGTGTGGAAGCTGCAATGAGAGCTCTTGTTTGCAAAATGCAGTCCATGCTCTTGTAGGCTACCAGGTGACTTCTAGGAACAGACTGTTTGCAGAATAAATCAACTTTTCTCAACAAAGCATAGATGTTAGCCTTTTTGTGTTAAGTTTACGAGCATAGGGTTGCACTGGGAAGATTAAAATGCTCAGCAGCTGTGTTGATTCGTCACAATGAAGTGTAAAGTGTAAACAGATATAGCAGAGATAAAGGCAAGAATGTGTGACCAGCATCCACAACTTATATATATATATATATATATATATNGAGCCATCAGCCCACACCCTCAGTCTTCCCCTTTCTATCTGTGCTCTAACCTAGGGGGTAGTGGCCTTATTGCCCAGACAGTGTTCCCTCACTGTTGTTCTAATACTAGTCAAACATTATTTTGAATGGCCAAACTCAATAGTGGCAGTGTTCAGCCTGGCAGTGTAAATATTAGCAGAGCACACAGAGAAGCAGGAGTTGCTATGTGTGTATCTGTGTGCTAAGTGTCATCTCTCTGTCAGGTCTGTCTACACAGTACACAGCAGCACCAATAAAGTTGGTAGAGACAAAAAGAAAAGGGGAGAAAAAACAAAGAGAATGGAATTTGTGCTCATTCTGGTCCGAGGTGTTTCCTTGTTTGACAAAGAAAGACATACCATTTTCCTTTTATTACATGTGTGTATATATATATATATATATATATATATATATATATATATATATACACACATGTAATAAAAGGAAAATGGTATGTCTTTCTTTGTCAAACAAGGAAACACCTCGGACCAGAATGAGCACAAATTCCATTCTCTTTGTTTTTTCTCCCCTTTTCTTTTTGTCTCTACCAACTTTATTGGTGCTGCTGTGTACTGTGTAGACAGACCTGACAGAGAGATGACACTTAGCACACAGATACACACATAGCAACTCCTGCTTCTCTGTGTGCTCTGCTAATATTTACACTGCCAGGCTGAACACTGCCACTATTGAGTTTGGCCATTCAAAATAATGTTTGACTAGTATTAGAACAACAGTGAGGGAACACTGTCTGGGCAATAAGGCCACTACCCCCTAGGTTAGAGCACAGATAGAAAGGGGAAGACTGAGGGTGTGGGCTGATGGCTCTCTTTTCACACAAGTTAAACATTTAGTGAGTCAGTGTTTTTTGTGTTGTTGGTTCTTCTTTGTTCTGGCCTTTTGTGTATGTGGAGGTGTGTGGATTGACTAATGTTTTGTGTGGATATAGTATCTGACATTTCCTTTGTTTCAGGTTTGTCATGAGCAAAACAAAGGCTAAAGAACAAACGATGAGATTTACATGTTATCTCAGGTGTTAGTCAGAGCTAGTCCACAGATATAAAGACTGCAATTACCTTGTTTGTGAGGAAAGCAGTTCATCAATTTAAGGAAAATCACATCAAATCAATCATCTAGTTGAACACACCATCTGACTGGTAAAGTGAGGTTTAGTGGAACAACTTTCCACTCTAAGAGGAATTGCTTTGACTTTGTGAAACATTAGCCTGAGTTTGTATTAGCTCAGGTTAAGTGTTTACAGTCTTTGATAGCCAGCAGACGGAGTTC
Organism: Rachycentron canadum; assembly: GCA_038496675.1. Taxonomy (NCBI): domain Eukaryota; kingdom Metazoa; phylum Chordata; class Actinopteri; order Carangiformes; family Rachycentridae; genus Rachycentron; species Rachycentron canadum. The sequence goes on from CM076648.1 coordinate 18,093,862, forward strand.
ACTGTCCATAGGTCTGTCATGATCATCACTAGAGCAGGTCATAAAACCTTACGAAGAGGTTAATCAGTGTCTACTGCTTAAGTGTAAAGCCAACACAGTGTGGCCCCACTATGTCCTTGCTCTAAAACAAAGATTCCTGTTCATTTTTAATACCCTCCTTCATACCACATAATAAAAGATGGATAAGAGATGGATAAAGAAAAGCTGTTTGAAAAATACAGCTGATATGCAAAGCAGATCAAAGGAATATGACACTGTAGTTTTAATATAAATGTGAGACCAACAGAGTTGGGGGTGGGGCAGGACAGGTACACAATATCAACTACCAAAGTGAGCATCTTTTATGGTTAGTACTGCCATCTCCTGGTGATAGACATTTAGTAATTATCAGAGTTTAGCACAGTATGTCAATATTGTTGAGTTTGTTTTTCCAGATTTACTGAAACTGAACATTAAGGCTGGCATGTGTGGGGTTTTAGCAAATAAATATCTAGGATTCTGTTTGGGAAAGGATGTGTGTTGTTGATTATACAAACCATTAATAAATAGGAGTTAAGAGACTTAAATTTCTCCCAGTATTAGACTATAACAAACTGATTTGAAGAGCCCAACTTTGATATAGAATTGGTTATATATTTTTATATATTTTATTCATGTTTTTTATATTTTGTTTTTTTTTTTTTTTTACATTGTGTTTGGTGATGGTGTATATCTACACCTTTCCCTAATTATTGATAAAAAAAATAGTGACATGATTTCACCATTTTTTTTAAATAGAACCCTCTAATACAGAAACAGAAAATAGAAAGATTTATTTTAAAATTTGGCTGAAAGTTGCAGGTACGAATACTGTAAACAAGTTAAAATGTCAAATATTAATTATGTGGTGGTGGCAGTTGAATCCTAGGTTCCTAAAGCAGTGCCAAATTAGTTAAAGTGCTGAAAGGATACAGGAGTTGAAATGCAATGTGCGACTTTAAATGCATTTGAAATTTGAACTTTAATTCTGGACCCCCAGATGATGGCTAAGCTTCTCCAAACCCCCACACTCCTCACAAGTCAGCTCAAGCGGATGTCATTTGTCAATTTGGACAACTAAAAGGATGATGACTGGTTTTTTGAAGTGTTCAGGGTCCTTTGATAGCGCCCTGGACTCTATTTGTTGTCTTTAAGGTATTTTTGGCTTGTACTTTTGGTGTACAAAGTAGGCCTCTTTCCCGCACTACAGATGGCCTTGGTTAAAACAGATTTACCTTATGACAAAATGTCAGCTTGAATCTGTCTCTATCTCTGGTATTTGAATCCTGATTTTGGTCTTTCCGGTTTTCACATTCTGAAATCAAAGTGCCTTGGACCATAAAAATTACGATAAGATTTGGTTTTGTAGAAGTTGTAGAGTTCCCTGGTGGTGATCTTGTAGCCCTGATAATGTTCTTGATTGGTTATAATCCTCCTCATCCACAGTTATTTTCAGTCAAAATATTTCTGACAACTTCAAAGAGGTGGCAGTTACACTGATGAAATAGTCATATTCCACATTAAATAAAGCATTTTGTAAAAACTGCAAGAATGCAGACTTTCATCAATAAATTTCCCCCACATTTCTGTAGAGTGATGCAGAAATGGTGAAAATATCTGATAAAGAGGATGTCTATTTGAGGAACTGCCGTCAAATATGTACTGCTCCACCTACTGAAATCCTTTGCATCAACCTTAAGGTGTTTGTGTAGGCTTCTGCCAGATAAAACTTGGTCGGTAACAACAATGTCACTGCTCAATGTTCCTCATATTAGCTGAGGCAATTATTCCTCTAGCTTGGCACACAGAATGACAGTTAACATTTTACTGTTGGAGTTCTTTTTTTAAGACAATGCCACAGCACACCCTACTGTTTTTAACCTGTGACTCCCAATAAAATGTTAGACAAATATTAGCTTTGGCAGGACATGACAGCCTATCAGAGCCGAGAAAGTCATAGGCCATATTAAATGGTTTATAGATTCAACTACTGAATAGAAAAAAGTGAACAAAGACAAAGGGCAGACAAAGGAGGTGTTAGGGAGGGTTGAGTACACAGTTCACTGTTAGAATGTGTTAAGTGTTTCAGCAAATAAAGGTAATGCATGTTAAACATGGTTTTAAGTTACATTGCAAAACCTTACAACTTGATAGTAGGATTCTTTATATGAAACATTAAGGCAGTTACTATTTTTAGTTAAGTGTGATTTTATTATCATACAACATATCAACAACATATCATATCATTATAATCTTACAACATTAATTGGGGACATCTTTAAATACAGTAACGTTGCTAGCGAGAATTATCGCAACAGTTGTACAGTTGTATAGCCAACTAACCAAGTTGCAAGGAATATAGTCACAACCTCCCTTTGCTGAGTAACAGCACTAATAAAGGGCCAGAAGTGTTTCTGATCATTACATTATGAAATGATCAGAAACAGTGAAGTTGACCATTTTATGCTTATAGACATTTGAGTTAAACTGTCAGAATTGGTGTATGAATTTATGAGTTATGCGTTTTGTGAGGTCACTAAGACCTTGGACCTTTAACAACCAACATCTAATTTCATCCTATTGTCTTAATTCCGTGGCAAATTTGAAGAAGCTCCATCAAAGCATTGCTGAGATATCATGTTTACAAGAATGGGACAGACTGACAACACAAAAGCATATTGCTTCTGGCTGGCAAGGCAAGGAGGCATAAAACATCAAGGTTAGTCAAACTTATTTTAAAGAGTAAATTAAACCAAACAACAAAGCAAAGAATTATATGCATCTAGCACAGTTTACAGACCAATATATGTGTCTGAGGACCTCATTCATAGGTCATTTATGTGTGAAGCAGGGTTTTTGCAATAATTGAGTATTGCATACGTTGAAGGTCATCCAGTTTTGCAATACAAAGTGGCGGGTTTGCTGGCTAAACTGTTACCCTGTTGAACTGTTGAATTGTTTGAGCCCAATTTGCAGTAATTTCCAGTATTCCATTTTCTTTAATAAATGTATTATTACTTAAAAGTGCCACGTGTGCTCTCCATATTTTGTCTGGTAAAAAATTTTAATTACACTGTAATTGTTTTGTTAGAAAAAGTAGCATTTGACATGAAAGCTATGTCGTCAAACATGTGTGATCTTTACTAATCACATTTAATGTGACAATGTCTGTTTAGTTCAATGGAGCTTCTCTAAAACATACTAAAAATTGTATGCTATTTTTTTGTAACCAGTGTGAGCTCAGTCGAAAATGAAAGCAATTATGACTCTTTTGAAAAGCCACTTGGACAGCTCTTGTAGCGGCCTGTGAGTAGCCCCACTCATACATGACTCATTCCTATTCATTTTCATCCCGCGACTGAAAATGCACCACACTCTACTGCTTCTGCCAACTTTTGGTGCAATTATAACCCAGACCCTCCACGTACTTATCTTCTCCATCTGGGGTCAACTCAGGCCCTAATAACCACATGTTTTTTAAATCTAGCGTCTTGAAATAGTCCAGTGCATCTCAACAACAGTGCACTTACTGGGGGTCAAAACTGTAACAACCAAACCATGTTGATACCAAAGGAAATCTTAGTCTCACTGACATATCACGTATCACATTGAATGAATGATGAACTCGAAACATGTAACATAAACCTAATGTTGTAATTCCACCTTAACCCTATCTACAAAGGTAAAGCATAATTTTTAATTCCATATCAATTTAATAAAAAAAATAAATTAGGTACCAGGAAACAAGGTATGGAGGATTTGAAGCAAGCACTCAACATCAGCAGTTAAGACAGTCAACACAGATGCTAAGTCATGTTCACTAATACTGTACATTTGATGAATCATCAATGGCAGTCCATCCCATTTTCACTGTGGTCCTTTAACCAGCATTTCTGTTGAACTGGCAAATCTTGTCTATTGCTACTCTGATACTGTAAAGTCAAAGTTTGTACTGCAAAGTGAAGTTTAGAATGGCAGATTATATAGATTTGTCAGTCTGAGTATTTGCACAGCTGTAGTTTGGTTGATCAAACACTAACACATTTTTCAAGGAAACACACTGTGCACATACAGTTACTGTTTCTCTTTTGCCTCATCCTACAGACAAATGACACTGACGGTTAATAAGGGCAAAGGTGCAGAAGACCTTTATTTGCAGCCGTTTCTTAGAACAGAGTTAAACATTAATATCAGCCATATATAGCTTGTTGTCATTTATTTGGTCCAGATCTCTACAGCAGTGTTATCTTGGCCAAATGACTCATGATCCTGTCCCACGCTTTGGGATAGACCAGCCACTAATGGCTATAAGCAACATGAGGGTGTTTAATATGAATGTTTAAAAAAGGGAATTGCTAATTAAACAAACACCAGTTCTGAACAAGCACAGGAGGAAAAAGAACAAAAACTACTGGTACTGCCCTGGTGCCTTTCTGCTTATGTCACACCAGCACTTGACTAATTTCTTTTGAAAGTTAGCTAGTCAAGGCTTTCCCAGTATTCTGACCTTGTACATATCAGCTAAGCTTCCATTATCTTAACAAAAACATGGGAGCATGATTTACCTTTGTGAAATGATAAATAAGTGACTTATTCTTCGATTACAGCAATGCTGGCACATTTTATTAGCCTTTTTAACAGACATAAGACACATCAAATGCTTTAAAACACAAATTAGGTTGAGCTGTTTTTACTGGCTACAGATATGCTTTTTAAAGATAAGAAAATGGTTGAAATGCCAGTGTGATTTGATGGCTGTAATCTGGTTAATTCAGTATGTTGCAGTAATGTCAGTACATCACAGCAATAAAAGAAGAGTGTCTGACAATGTGTCACATATTTCCATTTCCCATTTCTTCTTTTCTTTAACAGATTTCTGGGTTAAATTTAAGTCCTGATAAGGCTTTGGCTTTCACAGTTAGAGATAAACCAATCCTTGATGACTAATGTCACATGCAGCAAGATAGTCTAACTTGTTCCTCTTAGTTTTATCCAATTTACACTATGAATTACATTTTCCCAAGTGAAAAAATCTAATGTTAATTGATAAGTCCTGAGAAGCTGAATCTGAATCTGACATGTACGTGTAGCATGAGTCCTCATATGCAACTGTGACAGTTTATCTTACTCCTAATCTGTCAGACAACTTTGTCAGCATAAAATTGTTTGATCAATGGTTGCAATGCAGCAGCATTAATTACTGTTCATGTCACAAAGTTTAAAATGTTTAATCAATGACCTTATAGTTGTTGACATGTAGCTTATTAATTATGTCAACCTCTTTTTGGTTTAATGCAGAGTGTAATGGCTAGTAAAAAAGTGTAAAGGCTTCAGGATAAGTCCTGCAAACTGAACAAACTAACAGCTCCACTCACACACAAAGACGCACATAAAGGAAGTTAAAACTAATTAGTGAGGGAGAAATTCTTGTTGCCATTACTGTTGCCTTTGTGTGTGTGTGTGTGTGTGTGTGTGTGTCTAATATGTTGAACCATTCTCAGTGTACCTTTTCATTAAATCAAATATGTGGTGTAATTACCCAGCACCATTATCACAGCAATTAAAAATGATTAAAACACAACAAACATTCTATCAGCCTTGACAAACCAAAAGCTGGTGGCTAGCTGCCAGTCTGGCATCTATTTCTAAAAGCTACTTTTGGGCCCTGGCACATTTAGCACTTTAGCCATTTTCTCAATATCATGAAAAAACAGAAACATGAGCAGTAATCTCCCTGTATTTATTGTTTCAACAATGCACCTTTTCCTCGATATATTTCTCAATTATATAAAATATAACAAGAATAAAATTACCCATAATTCTGGGTGCTTAGTACATAAAGTTTTTGCAATTGTTGAATGACTATAGTAAAGAAGGAAGAAGCTAGGATTGTGTGCACTCGTGAAGCAGATGGTTCCTTTGCATTAGCATGTCAGTATATGTAAAAACAAAAATTAGGACATGACTTGCCAATTTGTGGTGTATGGACTCCACAACAGCACAGTTAAAACCTCACAACCTACAAGCAAATGGAGAATGGGGATTTAAAAAAGGGACAAAGGGAGTGAGAGGGCGATATATATCCATGCATGATGGACCTTAATGAGTGTGGGTGGATGGAGATCAGTCTCAACACTGTCATCACAAAGACCACAGCCAGTAAAAAGTCAGCCTACCATTTGCAGCGTCTTAGCAAAACCACACCACCGACAGCTGCAGAAACTAAAGGCTGTGCCAGGAAGGAACACAAGGAAAACATCCATCCCACTTTGGCTGAAAGTGTTTATCCCTCAACAATGCCTTCCAATATTTTTTGTGGATGCAAAAACCCAGAGCTTCATTGTTCTTGGCAAGGACCTTCATATCCTGGTCGATGCTGACGAGGAACTGGCTTAACGGCAATCACTCACAAATGTATTTATCTTTTATAGCTCATGATTGCAACTGTTTTCCACCGAAGGCTTAAGCCAGGGAGTGTGATATAATGCCTTTATTTGGACTTCCTGAAGAACAATTCATTTTATTTCCTTGCTATCTGTATGTGCTTACAGTGACAAATTAAAGGAAAAAACAGCATTGACTAGGGTGTCTTAGTGCACCTAGACATTGACTCTGTAAGTAAAGTTTGTAAGTTTGTAAAGTCTCTGATGGACATCATTCTTCCAAAAGGTGTAGCTAACTGCATGGTGACGGAGAGCACTGTCTAACACATTTTTCGAAAATCTCCCATATGTGTTGAGATCATTTAGTGAACCCTGGTGTCATATTGGTTGGGGGCATTGTCCTCCTGAAAGAGGCCAATCCCATCATGATAGAAATGTTTAACCACAGGATAAAAGTGCTCACTCAAAACAGCTTTGAATTGTTTTAAAATGACTCTTCCTTCAAGTGGAACCAAACAATGCCATAGCATTACAGAGCCACCGCATCCCATCACTGTAGTGGTCAAACATTCGGGACTGTACTGTTCTCTTGGTGTTCACCACATGTACATTTTCCCACTTAGATTAGATTAGAAATATGCTGAGGATTCATCTGATTATATATCACTTTTTCCACATCTCTGTAGACTGGGGCATCTGGTTTTGCACCACTGAACTCCCAAATATGCACTCATCTTTGTAATGAGGGGTTTATGCGCTGCATTCCTACTATAAATCCCTCTCTATGTAACTGTCGACAGACTGTTCTTGCTGAGTCTGTTTACCCCCTGCATTGATATTCTCAGTCACCCGAGGAAGCGCTGCTCTAATACACGAGCATCATGGTCATCAAATGTACACTCTTGACCACGAATTCTGACCTTATTCACTGACGTCTTCCCCATCATCCAAATACAGATGTCACAAACCCAAGTCACTGTATTATTGAAAAACTAGCACTAGCAGTGACTGATGCTCCTGGCATCTGTGCCACGAAAAAGAAATTTATTTTCCAGTCTCTCAGATCTTTTCCTCTCGCCATCTTGATACAAACATCTTTAAACATGCCACACAGCATGATTGGATGTCAATAACTTAATTGTATCATGCAGTGCACGTTTGTGGAGCGGTTTCATTCATTATGGTTCTCTACTCACTTATTTAGGTTTTTCCTTTAATTCATCATCTATTAATGGTTGAAAAAGGGTAAAAACCCAGGTAACCTAGTACATTACAATGAGCCATTTTGTGCAGGGAGTCATTACCCAAAGACAGAGCAATAGGATGACAAATGAGGCCTCCAAGTGAAACAAAGCCAGATTAGCAAATTTCTCCCCTCTGAATGTAAATGCACAGAACATCTTTTTGTGTGGATAAAGGATACGGCCTTCTGTAATCTATTTATAGTAATTGTTTGTATTGTGTTTGTGCTGTGAAAGATAATGGTGCCCTGCTTAGCAGTGGCATACCTGAATGGGATTTTGAACGGTCAAATGCAAAGGTTATGTATATAGTATTATGACCGCACCACAAGCAAACGCATTTTAGATCAGCTTCTGTTTTATCGTATTACCAACATGGTGGTGTATAAACCACAGCACATTCTGTAATGGGGTGAATGATGCAAAATATTGTATCAATTTATCTTATTATTATCCTATATTTTACTTTTAGCTTGTGTGAAAACTAAAAACTATTAAAAGAAGATTTTTCCAATTGGAGCAGAAATGTGACTGATGATATACCACAAGTCCACTTGAACACAAACCAGAGTAAAGACCAAAATGCAGAAATGCCAGACTTCTAATTTTGCACATATTTGGTCATTAACAAAAATATTGGACAAATTAAAAATTTAACATGATAATGAAACTAAATGAAATAATCCATTCAATAGTTGCTGAGACATTTAATCAAAACTCAAAATCAGGTTCATGGAAAGTATTTAGGATACACAAATACACAAAACAGAATTTTAACCTAATGGTGCTGCTTCTTGCAAAGGAAAGGGGAACTACTAAATAACAGCATAATTTTCCCAAGGGGCTAGCCACTAATGTGGTTAAAAGAATTGAAAGGAGGCATTGTGCACTATAAGACTGATGGTTTTATAGATGATCCAAGATTAACCATAAATTACATTTATCCTTTACTGCTTTCTCATATTAACACGAGACATGTAGCAGGTTAGATCAGCAATCAAACGCACTAATAGACAAGTAAAATATTGAATATCCATGCCTACATGTTCCTCCTCCATATTCAATGGCAATTCTCTGATTGATAGAGTTCATCTGCATCCCAATGTTCCCACATTCCAACACATTAGCTCCCAGACAGTTGTAGCTCTGACATATTGAGATGTAGTGCAAGAACTGTGCTCTGGGCAACAGATGATGTGCAGCTAATGCACTTTGCTGATGTATTATTTAGAAAGTGGCCTCGCTAATTGAGTTTTAATGTCAGTGGCTGCTCTCCCACGTGTTTGACCAAGCACAGGGGAAAGTTTAGATCTTGATAGATTACAGCTGGCTACTGGTGGCAGCTCCAAAGGTCATGGGCAATGCTGGGGCAAGCACTACAACCTCAACTGTTTTAAAAATAAACCCGCCTATGAACAATTTACATGTTTTTAAATGCAGACATTATTGACAAAGCTCTCTGCTTGATAAAACAAAGTGTGGTGTATCAGAAGAGCTTTCACTCTTCCTATTAATGGCTATGTTTAACTTGGAAAACAATAAGTTGCTTCAAAGATGTGCAGACATCAAGCTGACATGACAGCTTTGAATAGATTAGTTGATAATCCACATAAACGCGAACCAGACAAAGAAATATTTGAGTGCTACTAAAATCAGTCCAGGCATATGTGAAGTTAATTAAGAGAAATGCTGATATGTCACTGAGTGAATCAAATGAAAATGGCAAAACATCTATAAAGCCTCTGTAGAGATAGACGGAAATGGGTGAATGTTTGTAAGTTCAACTGAATTTAAGTTGAGAAATAGTACAAGGTTTGTAAGTTGGAATTTGAGTATGCTTCCTGAATAAACAAGGAGAAATTTGCATTTTAAACAGCAACACATTATGTGCTGCAGCTTTGCGGAAATCATTAGTAACACACTTCCTTGCAATTACTTTGCAAGTTCACCCTACATGTTGCCTATGATAGGAAGACACAGAGAGAAGCTCTAGTCTTTATGAGAATCACTCACCCAGAGCACAAGATAAAGCAGTGCAATAACTTATTTCAAAAATCCCAACTGGCTAATTAACATTGTGAATTCAACCAGAAAGTCAGTATTCCTCTGACGAGTTTAATTGCATTGATGTGTGAGCCACAATTTAACAGCTCAAACAGAGAGCTGCTTTGGCTCTCATAAATGACAGTATTTCCTCACCTCAAAGACTGTAACTAGATTTTTTTTTCTTTGTAGCATAATCAAGTTTAGCTTTACCTGAGCTCATTTGATGATTTAATAGTCTTAAATGAGTTTTCTTCCCAAGGTTAATTATGAAGCACTGAATTAAATTTGCCACTGTGCTGATTGCTTATTTATAAAAATGTCTTCAGTTCTACTTTGAGGTAATGTGATTATTGGATTGGACTGAATACCAGCCAAATTGTGTTGTGTGCTTAAGCTTGCTGATGTGTTTTAAGGGTTACTGAAAATGAACATCCTCCTAGGATGCGACAAACAATGAATGTAGATCTGACAAAGCGTTTGGTCTTACAACTATATTATAAACCTTTAAATAAATGGTTTTGCTGAAATAGTTCAAACTATAGCATAGTATAATAAAGTCAAATTGCATGTCTTTTGTCACTGGAGCAAACAATTTAATGACTATATCATAGCTATGTAACTTGGCATAGCAGCTTGCATTGGCATTGGCATTGCTTCATGTGTCAAAGTGGTGTGAGTGAGGCCGCAATAGGAGCAATACTACACGATCACATGTTTGTACAGTAGTGTCTCTTTTGTAATATTTTCAAAAACACTCAAATAACATTAAAGAATAGATTAGTCTGCTTACTAGTTTACGACCTACAATAATAAATCTGTGTTAGCTCTGGGGCCAAGGCACACACCATTTGCTATTTAGTTAACGATACATAATTAACTAGATTGGTTTGTGGGATGATGAAGATATGTTAAAAGTGACATTTGGTACATCCATTGTGTTGTATTTCCCCACCATATGAAACATGGTCCTGGCCATGATCAGAGTTTAGGTGGAAGTTACTAGTTTGTTAGATTTAGGGTTTAAATTTCAGCAGTCCCATCCAAAATAGTCTAGATAATGTTAGATTTTTCAAACTCATCTTTTAGGAGTCATTGCATCTGCTGACTTTCTGCCTGCGACGTGCAGCTTCAGCCTCTACCTTCTACTAGAATATCATATATATAGCCCTAAAATACATATTCAAAGAGCCTTTTACAGGGTTCTCATTTTAAAATGAATCAGTTCATGGAGCTAATGTTGACAATAGTAGTCATTAGTTAGAAATGAGAAGTCTGGCATTGTCTACCTCAGTGTGAAATCAAGGACCTAATTGCTTCAAAAATGTGGAGTGGTGAATCTGCCACCGTTATCACTCTGATAGGCATGTGACATACAGGAAAGTACAGCTTTACAGGCATAACAACAGTAACTAAGGGGAGAGGCCATTGTGAACAGTCAGTTAGATGCTTCAAAACAAAAACAAAAACAACCAAAACCAAATTAGCAAGTATGCACAACCAATGGATGATGCAAAACCCACACTACTTTTGTAGTGAAGCCTATCTAAAAACTCCCCACTCAACCTCTTCATCCTTTTAACCAATATCTCCTTTTTCAGCCAAACAGTGCTCTGTCTCTGTGACAGGCTTTTTTAAATCTTGCACTTTTACCCCTAACATTGTAAAGCTCTGCTCAGAAAGGCCAATGTGGTGCAGAGAACAAGTGATTATATTATGGAGAAGCTCATCAAACACTACATGGTCAAAAAGCAGAGCACTTGATATCATAGACAAGTGAGTTTAAGGGGTGCCAGTGCTTGACCTTCTCCACAGGGCCTCTATGTTAGTCACTCTCCAGCAATTCCAAATTGAAACAGAGCCACAGTAACTACCGAATATGTGCAGAGAGAGGAAAAAGAGAAAGCAAGTGTGGGAGAGGACACACTTTGGCATGATATTTCAGCCACTCCCTCTCTTTCTTCGTCTATCCCTGGTATAGTTACTGACTCAGGACTGGGTGTCCCAAAGGGGTGATGGTGTGACAGTGTTTCTGAGTATTTCATAGTACAGTGTTTGTGGGTACAAGGAGGGACTGCAGACCACCTCGCTCAGGGTTTTTTCTGAAGGCTCTATCAACCGTAGCGAGCTCCTGCACTGAGGCTTTTCGCTATCAGGGGCATGGGTGTTGCTGGAGATTGGGCTTTGATGTTCACAGTGACAGCGCATCAGAGCAAAGCAGCAGGTGAAAATAATCTGTCTTCCACTCTGTGATTTATGGATGTAATTCCTCTGGTTCGACACCAGTTGCAGGAGCATCTTTGGAGCAATCTGTGAGGGATAATAGACTTTGGAGGAGGACCAGAGAGATGAAAATGTTCAAGAGCATACCTCGTTTTTGACAGTTTAGTGTGATAAGTTAGCACAACACTGCAAAGAAAATAATACATAATGTTAACCATACTGAATCTCAATCATATTATCTCACTATCAGTTTAGAACCATTAAAAAAAATCAAACCTCCATCTGCTGCTCATCTTCACAGGAAACCTCCCACCCTGACCGACCTGCGATTGCTCTCATCCCTCTTATGGCTACCCTGACGTTCATAAGTAAATCTATTGACAATTACAATTATGGAGAGTGATTGAGCCCATCCCTCAAGTTCGAGCGCCTGCCCCTGAAACATGCAGCAGGTTCTGTAAATGGAACAATTAAGATAATTGACTGTACAAGCCCCATTAACAAAGCGTGCTTGCAGCTCGGAGCTGTGATTAGATTAATTCACATAATGGAAAAGCCCTTGTTCCTCCATTGTTCTCCATTTGTCCTCTTCATTCAAGGTGCCAGTCATATCCTGTGAGTAATATTTCATGTTCGACTGGGAGCACGATGACGGTGGAGGACAGAAGAGTCAATATAAAGGTGACAGGGAGAGGAACAGAAAACGCTCATTGTCAAATTTGATGCATCTTGATCTATGAAATACTATTATTAACTTAAACTATTTTTATCAATATTATAGCAAAAACTGCACGACTCTAAGTTAGACTTTTTTTTCCATATTTCTAACATGGTGCATTTTTGGATTCAATCAAATAGTAAAGAATAATGCTTTCAACAAAAACAACACCTTTCAAGGAGTGCAATCACCTCAAACAGGCAAAAAGGCATGATAACACTTAACACACACAAAACACACTTCCCCCAATTCTTGCCTGATATTTTTTCATCTAATCATTAGGAAAGAAAATGTGCACTATTACTGAAGTGAAAACCATACTCTGAAGTGATGGAGGGGAATAATATCAAGTGTCTGTTTGACAAGGATACACTGAAAAAGGTTTGCCTTCCCTGCCACATTGAAACAAGCATTTTGGCTGGGTTGCACACAAGGCTGTTTAGTTTAAAGGTGTCCTGCCTAAATAACATAGATGAATATAGTAGTTAGTTTTAAAGATTTAAAAGCTCCCATGTTGCAAAAACAGCTTTTGATCACATTTTAGACTTAAGACAAAAGCTGTCACTTACTAGTGCCATTCCTCTTGCTCCCCCACAACAAGGTAACCCTCAAGTCAATGAGAATTTGATTCAGTTTCCATGTATTTGTCTAGGTTTGAGAATTGATTGATTAAGGGTAATAAATGTACAAAGATAAAAATATTGTCAGTTTAGTTGTTTTTAGAGTTTTTAATAGCAAAAAGTTACATATTGTACTTTATTTTTATAGTATTTTATTATACTACTAGTTACAAGCACTACACACGCACACATACCTCACCTCTATATGTGTTAGGCCACCCACAATATTTGCATAGTAGTCCTTTAATTCTACACCTTTGTATACCACTGCTTCTCAAGGCCTGGCACGTATACTGTGGAGAGCTACGGAGCACAGAGGTTGGGACTAAAGCTTCTGCTATTAAATTTTCCTTTACCTCTCCACATGTTATTCTACAGAACACCAGGCTCTCTTTTCTGTGGTCAGTGCCTGTCCAATTCATTCAAGAATGATATGCATTCCTCAGCCACTTCCAACTAGCCACACTCCAACAGCTCAGAGCCAAGCAGGGGCAGGTTGCACTGCCAAAGGCAAGATGGCTAGTAAAGTGGCCGCACTTATCAGACACTGGTTTAACTAAAATAATGATTTAGAAAGCCATAAAGGACGTAATACCACAGTAGCAAATTATAAAACATATTACTTGGCAGAGAGTCAAGCACTTTTTTTTTTTATCTTTCAGAGGAAACAGGAGTGCACAGCTGCTTCAGGTTTGTCCAATTTCCAACCATCTGCAGTGAGAGCCCCTTCATGATTTCTGTAACAGAAGACAAACCAAATACCGTCTGAGTCAACACAACCCTGATCCCTCCTGCAGTTGGAAAACAAATAAACATGGGCTCACGCTAGGCAGCCCTGGCGAATCCACTCAGGAATTTCAAATACTCCTGAATTTATTTTCCATGAGGTCTTTGGAGCAATCTTTGCAATCAAAGAGGTCAATTTTGCTTGGAAAGAGAAAAATATTAGGTAAATATTTTCAGGGAAGTTGGTCATATTTGAAATGGAATGGCTTCCCTCTTCACCCCCTGCCCTCCATTTCCAAACACATACAGTGTACACACGCAAACACACACCTCCATTGTGAACATACATACAAAGTTGTGCTGGAAACACAGATACATACACAAACAGCTTTTCTTTAGACGCCATCCAGTTTTTTGGACTGATCAGTGCTGTTACCCTGCCGCCAGACCAACTGACACGCTTGTTTATTTTTCCCATGCCCACTTTAAATTCCAACACCCCCCCCAAAATGAAAAGGCTTGTGTGTGCCTGCCCAGGAGGACAAAAAAGGTTGGAAAATATCAACAAGTCGTCATTTACATCAGAACAAAAACAAACAAACCCAGGAGAAAGGAGCTGCTATGGAGGTCCAAGGTTTTTTTGCACCAGAAATCCTTCTCATGTGGCTTCAGGCAGCCTGCCAGCCAAATCTAATATGGATTTATATACAAAGAAAGTGCTTAGTTTAACATAATGAATATTTAATCATGCATGGACCCTGTAAAGCAATTTTGCAGAAATAATTGAAAGCAGACTTTGTCTCGAGGCTTGGAAAAAAAAGTAACAGCTAAACTGTTGACCCAAAGGAGCCCAAAAATCTCACGCCGGATTAAATGTTTACACTGCTGGCATACACTCTGATAAATGAGGTTTGGAATCTGGGGTGGAATCAATGGGTGTTAAAACTTCAGATTCTGTCAGGGCGAGAGAACACACAGATGCCTGGCTGTGCATATAACACATACACTTGTTGCCATCCCACATCCCCCGGCTGTCTTTTTAACACTAAGAATTACTGTGTAAAATGCAGACTTAGTCAAGGATTAGATGAGGTTAGACAGACAAGGAAAAAGACAGTAAATGCAAAACCACCTGCCTGAAATTCATATTAATTAATTTTAATTAAAAGGGACTTGACATGTTCTGTCTTTTGTGGTATGATTTTATGCTTTGTTATAGAAAGTATACACTTCCCATTTTGCTAAATACATAGGGTCAATCATCACCTGCTATTGGCCAGAGGGTTCACCAAGCAGGAGAAATGAACAGTAAGACAGTAAAGCCAAAGTTCCAGACTAGCTAAAGTACATATCCATCATATGAGCAATATTACATCACATGAAGTGCTTAACACAAGCATGACTTGTGCCATTCACTCCTTTGTAAATTATTACCTCTCATAATACTATTAAAAAAGAGACTGTGACGATAATGCTGCATGCCCTCAGGTCACAGAAAAATACAAGAAAAAGCTCAACTGAAAAAAGAAGAGGTGTGGGGCAGGCAGCGCCATAAGCGGATTTGAGGAAAAGTGTTCACTTATGCAAAATAAAACAGGTTATCAGGTCTATTTGGTGATTCCCCGGCACCCTTAATAAATCAGCTTAGGGTGCAGCCTAATGGCTTCATTCGCCCTACAAATCTCTGCACTGCAATAACATGCGCCAGCGAGCACAGATTAATTTAATAACTCTTTAATATTCTCCATGAAAAAGAACAGGAGACCAGCGAGTCCAGAGCATATGGGTTGGGTGGTGAAGGGGGCTATCTGTGGAATAGAATATTGCTGCAGCAACAGATTGAATATTACGTAATGATGTCATTTATATTCCATTCGAAGTGCTAGCTTCTCAGACAGGGGACTCAAACAGAGCTGGGGATTTGTCTGTGATAGAGAGTAAGAGGGAGAGAAAAAGTTTGTGGGGATGGATGGCATGAACATGGACAAAGACGAGCGGACAGTGTCACATCGAAAAAAATGACAAGATATAAAGGTCTAACTGTAAATATCTAAAGTGTACATACACTATATGACTATTTACAACATTCACAAATAAAATATTGTGTTCTGAAAATGGTTTGTGAATCTGTACACTGTATTTCTGAAGACCCCTGAATTTTTGTCCTCTCTTGCTCCTAACCCACTCTAAGAGACACACAGTTATGTACTAGGGCTGGGACAATATCTGTGATGGGAAAAAGTTGAACTATACATACCATACACTTCTGAAGATTATGTTTCCAAAATACAAAATAGTTCCAAAATCAATGCACATCACACATCATTCAGTCTGATTTTAATTTCAGCAGCATCATTGCTGCAAACCCACTGGCTTTGTCTTAAAGCCATAGTGATGAAAAATCAGCTATTTGGAACACTATTTAAGAACTCAGTAGGCCATAGGGCTATACATTTGTCTCCTACCTGTTAGTTAAATAAAGTAGAAAGTACAATTTACAGTAAAGGTAAATGAAATTAAATAAAGTTGGGTTGCACTTAAATCAAACAAAGCAGACTACCAAGCTCGTCTCGGACCAAGAGTGTTGAGACAGTTGTTGTGAATATAAGGCCTCCAGTCAAAGAGTTGGGCACCATTTAGCAGTTAGTGTAAAGTTAAAGCATTACTGTTCAGCAGCATGGTAAACAGAGACCAGTTTGAAACAACTATGGTTTTTCCCATTCCCTCCCATCACTGTAAAGAATTTTCTGGTTTTTTAATATTTCACATTAACTTATGAATCAACTGTGACTTTTCATGGTCTTGAGATTTTAGTATGAGGCAGCATCTCCTCCTGCAACTCCTTGTTGCATGTTTATGTGAGCAGAGTAATCCAAGACAGATTGTTCCATCTTGGAGTCATTCATCTGTGTATTTTTATGGTTTGAGGAAATTAGCTAAAAAATGTAAATAAACCAATCAATAAACCAATAAATTATTAGAAAATGCTGCCACAAAGATGAAGCTGGGTTGTTTTCTCCGCTGATGAAAACCTGGTGTCTTGGGGATACATGGTTTTCATATGACAACAACAACATTGTTTGCGTGGCAAAGTAAGATAGCTCTGGAGCCCAACAGAAAAATTATGCATGTTTCCTATTTTGTGCAAAGGATGATAAATATCCTGCAATCAGCAAAACAAGGCATATTAAACTCACACGTCTGCATCGGAAACAAGTGTTGAACACATCAGATGGCAAAATGGTGCAAGGGGTGGAGGTGAAGCTTGGAGAGAATAAACAGAGCTTGCAGACATTGTAATGAGAATTTGCTCCATTTGGCTGCAGCCCGCAGCAAAGGTCTCCCATCTGTTTCCTATTGGAAAAGGAGTCAACAGTTTGGAGGGGGAAGAATGAAAAGGGAAATACAAGAATGAACAGACCACAGTGACATCTTGTGGCTGATGCTGATAACATGGGGTGAAGGTGTGGATGGACGTTTGAATATATATCCAATTAGATCTAAGTAATTAATCTTTGTGATTAATTATTAATTAGTATTAAGTTACATTTCAGGTTTGTGTGTATTACATTACAAGGGAAATTAAAAGGCATCTGAGTGGAGTATGTATAGTCCGCGAGATCCTGAGATGGTTGGAAGTGGTTGACAGATCTGTAACTATTTCAGAAATCGAGATACTAACCTTATTAATCTGCAAAATACACTGCAAATATATTTAAAGGTGTTGACAGCATATACATACCAACAAGATAACAACTTTTTTGCTTAACAACCTCTCTCTGTTGCTCATCTCTCTCATATATGTCAATGGTCACTTGTGAAAACAGCATTGCAATTCTGAATGACAAGGGTAGAGGGTACAGAGTCTTACAATGTTGTAAAGTTTGACAGAAAATGACTTTAAAATTAAACTTCAGCATCAAAACTGACTTACTTTTACTTGACCTATAATGCCATCAGTGCACTGACAACAACTTATAGTGTAATTATCTCAGCTTTGTCCTTGTGTTCGCCTTCTAAGTAGAATATGGGAGTTGGCTGACAGTGACAAAGGATTTGTTTGCATATCAAGTGACGGTCGTTTGTGCAGGAAGATTAAACACCAAGGTCAATGTTGAACCTGTAAAAGCACTTGACAAAGAATGGCATTACAGTTGTTATTAATGTGTGTGTTTAAACTAGGTACATACACTCATGTTTTATGTGTGTGACTGCGAGAGTGTATGTATTAAGGGGGTGTGAGAGGCTTTTAGCAAGATCAACATGCAAAGCGAGTAAACAGGCTCAACAGTAGCTATCATATGTCGAGGATGTTATAGCTTTACCTTGCACACAAGCCCTGCCTTTAACTATCAAACAGTGAAAGCAAGACTTTCACAGGCCACATAAAACCTTATCTCAGCTAAAGTCACAAAAATGCTCTCAGTCACAAGCGGGAGTGCACACAATTTTTACATTAACATTGATTCTGAACTAGCAGTATCAAACTGTCTAAAATTAGTTTTGCTGTGACAACACAAAATATGCATTTATAAACACACAGTCTTGTGTACTGCTACTTGCAATTCTATATAACCCCTGTTAGACAATTTTTGAAATTTGAAGTTAATCCATAATTGCTTGACGATTAACTGGATTTGATGCTGCCTTTACCTCTGCCAGAAAATTCTCAGCATTTCAACAAAACGTGTGTCATGATTATTTTGGCCAGAAAGGTAAAACTACAACACGGCACTTTTTAAATCAGGTTTCAATCAGTGTGCAGTAGTGTGACAGCAGCATTGAACGGTTGCATTAGCAGGATCATGTTGCCCTTTCTATTGAATTATCCAAGGCTTACGATGCTGTCAATCATGAAATTCTTTTGAAACTCAAGAAGATTGTGTAATTGGTATGCAAATAATCTCAGGGGTTGAACAAAAGCAGGTGTAGCTGATGGGTATTAGGTCAGCTTTATGAGTGATAACAAAGGTGTGCCACAAGGTCCTATTCCAGGGACATTTTATTCAAAATTTTTTCAAACTAAAATGAATTGAATTTTACTTTTCTATTCTACTCAATCTATTGAAAGAGTATCCTCTTATCAATACTTTTCTAGCTTGATGAGATGACAAACATTTTTTTTTTAATTTACAATCATTCATTTTGCATTTATTGAAAGCAACTTACAAGTGAGGGGCATCACGGAAGCTTCAGTGCAGTAGGGGACATTGCTGTTAATACTAAGTACTATATCTATTTGATAAGAGCAAGGAGATCAAATAAAGAAGTGCCCCAAAAGTATGTAATAAAATAAGCGATGTATTACCCAGAACAACAGAGAGTAAATTATCCAGTCAACCTTTCTAATTCTATGTCATTTCTATGCATTCTCCAGCCTCTAATCCATCTTGAAATACAATCTGTCATTCCAGTCGTAGGTTTGTACCTTTTGATGCCTTTAAAATGTATTGTTGTTTACTGTATGAAATACTTGGGTGGCAGTGGTTGGTAGTGAAAAGATTGAATTTATTATCAAATTATCAAATATATTGAATTTATTTACCAAGAATATGTTGATATGCCCTGGGTATCTTAAATGTATTTTTAAATATAGATCGATTTCATATTGGAATAGATTCCAAGACTATCTGGTCCTGAAAAATCATCACATTTATAGAGGGAAATTGTACTTTAATACCAGGCTCCACACAAGTGGAACAATCTGCAGAAACATGTAAAATAAGACAAACTAATCCCTTTTAATCAGTTTAAATCCTTTTTGACTGACATAAAGCAGTGTGAATACATGTGCTAATCAACCTAAGGAAAAGTTTTTAAGGAATGTTCTGCACCAGTCACAAATTGCACCAATACAGTGCAATGATTACATGCCATGTATTTCATCCTTTAACCCCTACAATTTCCACTAATGGCAACATTAACGTTTTATTGGTTATTTATAAAGCTCAAAACTCTGCAAACTTATGGCAACCTCATCACCTTAGTTCAATCTCTCCCTTCTTCTTCTGTGCAGTACAAGAATGTATCTCTTCTTGCCAGGGAACATAATCCAGGAAGCAATTGTTTCAAAATTTGTGAGGCAAAATCATTTTGTTGTCTATGAACATAATTTTTAGGTGACAGGTTGCATTTTACTGTCATTCCTCAAAGGTCCTTTCTTCCTCCCACAATGAATGCATCCTACTGGTTAAACCCCATCTCTGCTAAGTGAAACATTATTCACAGCTGCTACACATTTGTTTTACTATCACAAATGTGATAAACCTATGTTGACATTCACTCAACAAGGTAAGGTCTAAGGCAATAGGTATGGACAACTGAGGTGCAACCATAAAATTAAATGGGAAACAAGGGAACCCAGTACCGCTTCAAACCACTATTATTTACTCTGAACACCCATACACACTCACACAAACACACACACACATACGGCTGTACAAACACTGTTTGTTGACTTGGGAGGTGACACAGGAGGTAGGTGGAATCGAGGGGTGGGGGGTGGAGAGGTGGGGTGATGTCGTAGAGTGTTGGCATATATTTTCTAAGACAATGGTGGCAAGAGTGTAATTTAGAGAGACTAGAGGGTTAAATCAATATATTTAGTCACAACACATTTTTTGCTATCGTACAATAATCCTTTGTTGCAAACACACATGCATTGACAACTGATACTCGACATACACTGACCAGATATACAGATTGTCATATCTACTGTATATACACCACTGTATAAAGCCAAAGATAAAAGAAATATACCCTGGTATAAAAGTCCTTTATCAAACAAAACAATAGAGCACCTATCGGCCATAGTTACACAATTCAACCTCACCATTGTGTTCATTTGAAACAAAAGTAAAAATATAATAGTAGCATATAATATAGAATGAAAAAAACTTTTACTCCCTTGGTAAGCATTCAGATCAAAACTAACCCTGCTTTAAAAAGACATTGGTATGGGCATGTTGCTACATTTACCAATGTAGAGATGAAATACAATCGAGAAAGACCAGCCTGTGAGTGGCATTCATATGTTTGTAGTCTTTTCAAACAACACAATAATTCACAGTGGTTATGATATTATGAGGCAAGTTTTTTACAGAGGAAACAATCTTTTTATCTTCAGTTGCTATAATTGCAAACAAAACAGCAAAGCTATGCTGCACGCAATACAAAATAATCTCTCAGGTATGTGCTCCTGCATGTACTTGACTAGCCATCATCACCAGATACTGACAGATTTTGGTGAGTCAGGTTCAACTTTTTCCCTGAGCCCTTTGAGAAAGCAAAGCAGTGTCCTCTTTGAATGAGCAAGCCAAGCATTTCTGAAATGCTACTGTTGGTCTAAACATAGCCACATAGTATGTCAAGCACACCAAGTAGGATTGACAACTACTCAAAGCACGAATAGGCCATGTCCCAATTCAGGGGATCCTTTGTTGCTCATGAAAAAAAAGGATATTTTTCGGCCACATGAGGAGGAGTCTTCAAAATGGGCCAGCCTAGTCACACCACTGTGACGCAATTGGTCTTCAAATGCAGCCTCCAAAAGATGAGGCTCCTGAATTGGGACACATCTATAGACATAATACATTTTTTTTAAGTCCATTATCTTAAACTGTAATCAGTTTGCTATTGACACAATAATTTATTTTTCATTAGAACAATAATTTAATTTCATTTAATTGAGGGGGAGGTGAAGGGCTGATTTCTGTGCCCTTTGCAAATTCAGTCTTGAAATACACACTCCCATTATTTGTTACAGAAACTATACCTATGCAGGATTTAGATTTACTGCATTCTCAATTAAAGTCAACTCACTTACCCTCAACTGGTAAATACTGTACAATAGGCCATAGCAAATATGGGTATACAGATTTGATTGTCTTTGTTTATTAAGGTCATTAAACATGACCATCAATTAGTTAACTGTTTGTCCGCTGTTCTAAATCAATATGCAAGATACTGTATATTAAATACAGGTTTGACACCTGCCACGATACAATTCAACAGCACCACAACTGTTATATCAGACAGCTTTAGCCAGGTGTACCTAATAAAGTGGACTCACCTTGTCTGTTGTCTTCAGCACCGCCGAGTGCTTCAGGCCTGTCATTTCTTCAGGTATTGTTATTTAAACTCTTGCCTGAAATATTCAAATAATATGAACATGTGAGAAGTTATATTCACCCTTACTTTGTCACATCGTTGGCCTTTATTTCATCCCAAGCAGCTAGTCACACGGCTGACTTGATTTACATTTTACTTTTACCTTAAAAATATCCTCAAAGAGACCGGAAGTGCGCAGGTAGTTAACCGTTAGGTAACCGTTGGAGTAACGGACATTAGCCGGTCAACCAACGATAGAAATCAACGTTAACGTGAACTGGCCGACGTTAAATTAACCAGCTCAGCTTTCATCTGACAGAAATGTGTTTTTGTTCTTTCTCCTCAACGTTTTCCAGCCTGTTTTTTTAAAAATAACAACTGATTTGACTTAACTTTGACATATCGACGTTTTTGCGGAAGCTTTTTTGGCGTTACCTAATTAGCGCAGGTGCGGACTAAACTATTTGCGCGAAAAATAGGGGGGTGGGGATTTTAACTCTTTTCTCCTTCTAATTCATATGCAAATTTTGTTAAGGTTTTAGTAAGTAAATAAAACTTTATCTGGACATCACTTTTCAAAACCAGCTTTACTTTTTAAGTGCTTGCAGACACCAAATATAAATAAAATACAACAAATACAAGCAATAACAGTGATGTCAAGAAAAATGCACAAAAACAATAAAATAAATGCAAAGTGTATATATTCCCAAAGTGCCTTTGGGAATATATAGGAAATTAAAATAGCAGGACTAAGTATGTGACTTAAGATGTTTCTGAAAGTTTAACTGGGCATCAAAAACATTTCTGGAAGAAAGACCAAAGAATGCAAATTATGTGGAAATACCTGCATGTTGCATTGAATTCCAGTGGATTGATTTTCTGTCACACAGTTAGATCCACAAGCAGAAAATCCACCCCATTAAATTTAAGTAGCGAGTTATTTCCAATGTTTTGACAGAATATCTGCATGTGCCAAAAGGCATCACTCCTTTAGACTAACTTGATTGTGTTTTTTTAATCACATAATTCATAGCCTCTCATGTCATAACCATTTCTGAACAGCATGCTTTCATTTATTTGTACATCTTCGCCATGTCTTTTATATGTTTACACAGGCAACATAGACGAACCACTGTGCATCCACATCGTGTTTCTGTGCACTGGAGAGACAATTAACCTTAAATTAAAAGCCTCAAACATCAAATATAGTGTTTTGTAATCTCTCACTTTCACACTCAGCAGTACACAAAAAGGTGACCGATCTAATACAACGTACCAAAGCAAACACAAAGTCCATGACAGACGAGGAAATGTGTTTAAGCAGCCATTAGCCTTTGAGTTAGTGTTTGAGTTAAAGAAGCCATTTAGTAAAGCAGTGTTGTCATGTGGTATTTGCTCCGACACTGCTTAAAGGCTGGCTAGTTAAACAAGCAGGAAGGAATGGTCAATATTTTCACAGGCAAGTTGCAGACACTGGGCTTGAGATTGGCTGATAGCCGTTAGCCACATTCTTAACCACTTCCAACCAGTGCTCAAATTTGCCAGGCCTCAGAAATGGATAGACATCCTGTGGACAACAGAAATGACCACGGGTTAAAATGACCAACTAATATTTGGCAATTTTTGGTACAAAGTAATGAAGTAAATTAGCCTTAAACATTGTTACTGTACCTTAAAAGCCCCCCCCCCCCAACATATTGTGAGTTGAGGATTGATACGTCTTTCAGTCTAAATGTAAGATTAATTGGTTTGATTAGGTATGTTTTATATATTAAATATTTTTAATGTAAATACTATATTATAAATACTATATTGTCAGTCAGTATATAATTCAAAAGTATTTACAAGAATACAAGCCCTTGTCTTATGAATGTTTGTTTACTTTTGAAGTTGATCTGATTTATGTGACTGAACTTGTGATCACCAGGTTCCACCTGCTGTTCAAGTTGTAAATTACAAGTTTTCTGTCCTCTGCCATTTGAGCATTGCAATCATCTCTGCCTGACCACCTAATAAATTCATTGCATAAATACTGTGTTGGTCCTTTCACAATGTTAATAAAGCCCAACAAATTAATTGTGGAATGTGAAGATCAATTGTGTAAAAGCACATATGTTGAATTTAGTTGATATTTCTAAGAAAGATCACAGCAAGTCTGCTTTGAGCATTCAACACAGTGCACTGGAGCAAATGAGCCTTTGTGAAACTAAGAAATAAAAACAGCAACAAAGAAATATTATCAGCAGAAGGCAGGGATGAAAGAAGTTTTATAATTCATTAGCACGTTGTATTAGGACACCTCACATTCAAAGACATTCAAATGCATCCAGATGGTTGTCCCAGAAGTTAATGCTGCAACAGTCTGTTAATCAATGTTTGTGTCTGAAACCATGATCGTCAAAGCATTTGAGGACTTTTAAACAACCAGAATGCAAGCACAGATTCAGTCCACAGGATTTTAACAGTGATGAGAATAAATATAGACTTGCTAGTGTGTTGTTTGGCTTGACATTTCCTACCTGTTGACAGACTAAATACTTTACACAAACATGCATAAAGAGTCCATTTTCCAGCAAGGCAAACTGTGTGCTTAGCCTTAAAGTGAGCTTTTAACTTCAAGCTGAGTGGGCCACTGTGGTTTTGATGAAAAATAGGTGTTTGACTTCTAGCTTGTGGAGTCAGTCAAAGTGCCCTTGTCATTAAGATTAATAAAATGTATCATTTACAGTACAACACCTATGCAACCAATTTCTCCATGCTATCAAGTATCCTCCGAACTGCTTCTAGCAGTGCTTCTAAAAATGCATTTGTCTTTCAGTCAAAGAAAAAACTAAATTTTTTTTTGTTTGCTTTGTTTCCTTCGACTCTGTTCAAATATGTGGAGACACATCCCAAACCATGACTTAAAAATCAAGCTACTTAAAAATGAAGATTAACTGTCTGTCTTCACGGATTAAGAAAAGATTATAACAAGATTTGGTTTTTGAATGAATTTAATGCCACCAAAATGAGCATGTCTTAAAGAGTTGTTTCAACAAACAGAAGTAAAAAGCTTCATAATACATATTCATTGGTGGTCCGAGATTGTTTCAGCAAAACCTACTTAATTGCTCTACATTTACAGCTGAAGTGCTACAACAACTGTGTTGTGGATCTGTTTTTTATTATCAGCCATAAGCTCAGCGTTACATCTAATAACCACATAGTAATCCTTTCAAAAGAAAAAAAACAAAAACAAAAAACAACCAGGGGCACTAGTAAGTAAGAAACATTTTCTACTGTTCTAAAGCTCATATATTCTAATCTTTGGAAAGCAGTAAAAGGCAGTGAAAAGATTAAATAATAAAACTTTCAAATTATCACAAAATATTCATATTGGGCTATTTAATGTCCATGTCTTTAAGAAGTAATAATTCTAGCATTCCAAAGGGGAAAAAGCATAGGAATTGCGCAAATTACAACCAAAATATTCTGCTTCAATCAACGTCTTGTTGCTATTATTTCAAGTATAATTGCACCATAATTTGTTTAGATCAGATACAAGAGAAAAATGATCTGGCTCTCAAAGAGATGCATAGTTGCACATGGTGGTTCCTTCACTGGTCCAATAGTAATGCAACATCTTGTGTGTTTCCAAGAAGAAAAAAAGTCCTGTGATATGTACAACAATTTAAGGCTTCCTGCGTCTGGAAGAAATAAAATAAAACAACACAAACAAATTAAGAACAATCATTTTAAATCCAAGGCAAAAGTTGGAATGCTGTCATTTATATAACACGGTAAACACGTACTACAAGCTTCTATTTCCTTACTTTTGATAGCCATGGCTTGAACTTGTGCTTGCCACTGGAGCCTAACGGGAGGAAAAGGTTAAAAAGAGCTGACATAAATTATGGCTCACACACATTATCCAATTCATATACATTCTCTGAAGGCCTTAGTCAATACCTAGACATATAGATGATAATAAATGTTCTAATTGTCCACTAACACAGCAAATAACTAAATAAATAAAATTAAGATCTTACTCTGTTTTCAATGTCCTCCACTTGAACTGGTCCTTCTGCAGAGCCTGACCGCCTCTTGCGACTGAAGCAAAAAGGCTCTTTGTTAGTTGTCAAAACATAAAGGAGAGGCAACACTTTATTTGGACAATCTTTCCACAGAAAGTTCACTTTATAAATCTTTCGTGAACATTTGAATGCTCAGCTTATGTTTGACAATGCATATACAATTATTTACCTAATAATTAGTAGACGGTTTTATGGTGAGGGTGAGTGCATTGTATCTCAAAGTTTAATCTGTTGATTAAATCTGTTGTTAACACTGTAAACTCTGTAGGTGGACTATACAAAGAAAGTGTTACCGAAAGCACTTTGATTGACACTTGATGAATTAATATGACCTTGGAGACTTATCAACTCTTCAGTATAACAAGGTTGGAGTGATCAACAAAATACCTAAAAACTGCTTCTTCTTCCAAGAACTCACATTTAGAGTCATCATTATTTACTATTATTTGCCTTGTTTTCTTCTATTTTGATCAAATATGCAGACACTTTAAATACTACGACTTAAATTGAAGTTACTTAAAAATTAAGATTAATTGAAGCAATATTCTTCTGTCTTCATGGATTAAGAAAATCACAACAGTAACAGGTTTTTGTATACACACACACAGTAGTTGGGGAAATACAGTACCTTGGAGCTGTTGGGCACTCTTGTTTTAGTGTCTCAATGTCAGTAAACTGCACTGCTTGTCCTCCACCTCTGGTCTTAAAAACATTACCCTGTGGAAGGTAAAAGTAGAACTCACAAATGTTGAAAGGAGAATACAGGGAGAGGCGTGTATAAAAATCAGTGAGAAACAGGAACAGTGCTTTATTCTAGAAACAGGACCACGTTTGGAATCAAGTCAAAGTCAAAATCAAATTAAAGTCAAATTAATGCAAGATGTAAAATAATCACAAGTCTCAAATTAAGCAATGATGTAATTTTACCTTGATCAGTTTGGTCTCGATCTCCCCGTCAGAGGCAAGCTCTTGATGTCTAAGTACATACTTGTGGCATTTAGACAGAGCTTTCTCGTTAGGGGTCGACACTTTGATTGCATTGGGTATGATTGGCTGCATGACAGTGTCTAGGTCCAAATTAGAAGTTGGTTTGTGGTCTACCCATTTCTCCCCACCCGCAGAGTGTGAGCGCCTGTGCACTGGATGAACTGGAGGGGCCGTCTGGTGATCCCAGTGTGAGAAAGACAAACCATAATGTTATTCACATGTGACACTAGTAGTGACAATTTAAAGTTTGTCAGGGTTAACAGTGAAAATTAATCATTGGAGGGTGTTACTTGCTGAAAATACGTATTACTGGAATATAATGGAGACTCAAATCACAATTCTAAGAAACATTATTATTTTGTATTGCATTGTGGTGGTGTTGATAAGAGTTAGCATGCAGAGCAGCACAAAAGCAGAGTGCAAATGATTAAAGGAATGCAAAACTACATGCAAAAACAAGCCCAGAAATTTTTAGATTGGAGGCAAGATGTATGCTGAGGCACAGATGACTGATGCAGGAGTTACTACAACCCTGTTTCAAATAAAAAAACATGATGGTGAAGCCTTTAACTTTGATATGGTCTTTGGGAATGACAAACAACTTCTCAATCACAAAGAGAAAGTATAAAAAATAATGACAAAATAAATTAATGTGAAGTTATTTGTGTTCTGACAGATCAATATAATCCAAGAACTCACCTTTAATGCCATTATTATATTTGTTTTTTTTTGGTTTCAACATAATGACCAGATTAATGAAACACTTTGCATTGACTTTACATCTATGAAAAGAATTGAATCATGTTACTTAGTTTGGTGGGTTGGTTGGTGTGCATGTGTACAGCCACACTATTTCAGAAGTGTGCATGGAAACACCTCAGTAAAAAGACATGGAAATGTGACGGCCAGATTTTTGATTATGGCAGTTGTTAAAAGTCTCTTTATCCATCTCCAACTATCAAGAACCTTTCCCAGGAAGAGTAGACCCAAAACCATCATGGTGTTACACCAAATCACTCCACACACCGATACATCGGTTTCTGCAAGAATAGCTGCAACTGTAGCACTGTTGCTATACGTTACAGGTATTTGCCGGTGTGTAGTGTGGCAAGTCAGTTTTCCTCATTTTAAGCAGTGCTACTGAAATGTATGATGATATAGTACAAAGAAAAGGCAACTCTACAAAGAAGTTGGCAACAGGCAACAGAAAGAACTACAAACATGATGTAACTACTCATTGGGCTTAAGATGCAAGTTGAGGATCTACAAGCACACTGGACAAAAAGGCTGGAGTGTTGATGCGTGTTGAAACAAAAAAGGGCAAAGTGCTACTCTACGGCAAAGCTACAGGCCCACAGACGAAAACAACATTTTCTTAATGCCATCTAGGTTCTATCACACACACACACTGACCCTTGTGCCTGCCTCTAGGTCTAGCCCATTGACAAGAGTTGTAGTGCCTGGAGCCCAGCGATGGCCTCTCCTGCGACCCACGGTGCTGGTGCTGTGACATGGGGCGGGAGTCCGGCTCCTAAACTGGGGAGTCCCAGGGTACCTAGCCTGGCTGCTTGACTCTACAGGCAACCTCTGCTCCCAATCAGAGATGCAGGAGGCCACTGAACGGTAAGATGAGGAGGAGGAGGTAGAGGGGGTGGTGGAAGAATCTGTGGGGTAACAGTCCCGAGCAGCCCTAACATTGGCTAGATTTTGGTGAGAGGGAGTTTGGCTTAAGTCCTGAAAGTGATGAGGAAATGGGGCCAAGCATTGTGATTGTTAGCAATGATCACTTTAATTAGTACCATGCAAGATTTCCTCATTAAATTAAGTTTCATAAAAAGAATTATTAAGTGTACACAGATGAAACAAGAAGTTTTAGAGAGTAAATAACTCACAGGAAGAGGTGATGGTGAGGCAGACCTCTTCTTGGCCATGTTGCGGTCTCTCTCTCTCGAGGGTCTCTCGGGCTTGTCTGGACGCTCACTAACACAGCCACCACTGCTGCTGCTCTCTGTCACTATGGCCTTCAACTGCTTCAACTTTTCATCCTTCACCCACAACTTGTTCTGCATCTCCAGCTGCTTGGCGTTCACTCGTCTCTCCTAATGAGAAAAACCAGTATTATTTTAATCCTGCAGGACAGAATTATTAATATAATGTTGTGGCTCTCATGTCACATCTACATGACTGGTAGGTTGAATTTCACCAACTACAACTCCTGCCCTCCAGATGGTGAATTTACTTAACTGTGTTTTACTCCTTAAGCCTCCACCAGCTAAAGTGATTTTGGATCTTTCAAAGCTGCATTTCAATAAATCTGTCATAGCACTTTCTTATTTGCGATTCTCAATTCTCTTTAATGAACCATTCTGTAATTAGGAAGGTAAATTAATATCTATGTTGATGGAAAAAGGCATATCACCTGTCTTGTGTACTCCCCAGTACTTCACAAAACCAGCTTTAATTAGACTGTAGTAGATCAGGATTTTAAAACATTAGTTATTAGTCTTCTCTTTTACTTTAAACACAAAAGAGAAGTCATAAATGACTGTTTTTACCAAATGGCTCACAGGAGTCATCTGCTGTGGTTTTACTCTATGTGTATTCAATATTCTTTTAAGTCAATCATAGTATCTGCTTTTTTGATTTGAAATGATCAGTGACGCCAGCTGAAATATAAACATCACATACAATACAAACAGCTCAACAGTGTGCACAAGCCCTTGATTTACCATTCAAATGTTAGAAGATGGTAAGGCTCAATAATGTCACTTACACACTCCTTCTCCCACTTGAGCCTGGTGTCTGTCACCATGCCCTGCATGCGATGCTCCATGCGCTTCCTGTCTGACAGCTCTCTCTGTAGCCTCTGTTCGCGAGTCTCCAGCTCTTGCTGAAGCGAGCGTTTGTCCTGCTCATACATATCTGTTGTCTTT
This sequence comes from Rachycentron canadum, assembly GCA_038496675.1. Lineage (NCBI taxonomy): Eukaryota > Metazoa > Chordata > Actinopteri > Carangiformes > Rachycentridae > Rachycentron > Rachycentron canadum. The sequence goes on from CM076648.1 coordinate 18,123,936, forward strand.
TGCAGGATATCAATCTGAAGAGAGGAAGTAAAAAAAGAAAAAAAAACAAAACAGTGATACAAGCCTCTCGTAGGATAAAAGTGTATTCACATATCCTTACTTTTATAAGCTTGTTTAAAGAAGACTTGTCAACAAGTATAAATAAGAGTAAATAAAAGAGAAAACCTTGTATTCCAATGTTTTGGATTTTTTCTCTAATCGTTCTATCTCTGTCTTCTGGTTGATGATAACTTTGTCTTTCTGGCTGAGTTTGCTTTGTTGATCATGCAGTAAATTCTCCTTTGCATTGCGCTGACTGTCAAACTGCTCAAGCATGGACTTCAGCGTATTGGCTGTTGGAAAAAACACAAGTCGTCAAACATTGGAAATGTTTTAAACTTAATGACACTCTTCAATGCAGACAAAATAGTCAGTCCCCCGAAAGCCCTCCCATGAAATAATTAAATCAATGAATAAGTCTCTCTGTGATGTTGAAAAAGGGCCTGTACCAGTTTTGTTGAACTGCTCAATCATCATCTGACGGATGCGATGTCTCTTTTCCAGGACCTCAATCAAATGAGGCAGTGTCTGATCATCAGCTGGGTCCACCAGTTCACAAGGAGGCAGGGCTGGAAGGCTTTCTATGAGCTGATTCAGTAGAACTGGGTCATCTATTGTGTGAACAAGAATATGTCATAGAAGAATGTGTGTAGAATTAGTAAGTAAATAGAACACCTAAATTTCTCAGATGCTGATCTGATATGCAAGAATAAAGCATATGAGGTATTGTTGAAGACTTGAGGACAGTGTACCAGCATTACTGGGACCTCCTCGTTCTTCCAGGCGACGTGACAACTCATCTCTAAAGGCCTGGTTTCTGTGCCTGCGTCCGGCAGCAAGGCCACAGATTGGCCGGTCAACTGGTCGTGCCACCTCCACCTCCTGGGTCATCTCTGCAAAACGCATCACCAGCTACAGCACAGACAGTGAAATAGTATTAGAAATTTATTTGAAGCACCCAGCTGTGTCACAAGGAAAATGTGGATGTTTTGGAGCCTAACTGAGAAAATATTATTTTGGGGGGAATACTGCCTATGGTGTGTATATTTAACAGTTTTGTCAAATTTTCCTTATGTCTGTCTCCTTATGCAAAAGCAGCCAGCAGATGAAATGATGGATTTGCGAGTTCAGACTCGCGGGGATGAAGATATCAGATGAAGAAATCAGGTGAGATTGTAGAGATAAGATTTTACATTCAAACCATTCTGTAAAACAAATGCAATGTCTTACCATTGTTTCTTCATAATCATCAGCCTTTGGGTTGACACACACAATCATCCTGACTTTCCCCTCTCCATCAAAGTAGTTTTTAAACAAATGTGTAACTTTAGAGTCCCTGTATGGCACCATCTGGAAGAGAGGGGAAGGAGAGAAAAAAAAAAAACAAAAAAAACTGTGAAACTGAACCTACTTTAATGACCAAAAAATATAAATCAAGATGAGTCTCTCTCTACATAGAAATAAATTTAATAGATACAGGATGAACACATGATAAAATAACAACCTTATTAGTTCCACACATCTGGTTTTCACGCAGGACTTCCATGCATGTGCGCAGTGTCATCAAAGACTGGTTAATATTACCTGCAGATGAGAGATGTTTGGTGTCTGAATCACTACAACTAAATACATTGAAGTAGCTTCACAAAATCTGTGACTTCAGAAACAAGCCCGCAGTAAGAAATGAACTGACCTGCTTCGCGGAGACGACTTCCTTCTGCTCTGGTTCTGCTGGTGCGTTCGCTGCCTGCAAGGTCAACCAGACAGAGCTGGCTCACATTCACCTGGCTTTTGTCCTGTATTTCAACAACACACCATTGACATCAGCAGAGCTCAGATGAATCATTCATAGCTAATTTGGCCCATTTTTGGTTACAACCCGATTATTATTAAAATAATTTCAACAATTAACTTTGGAGCTGCATGTCACCTGTAGAATGTGGTCACCATCAGCATCGAGCGGTGCCTGAGCCAGCTTTACTGTGAACACACTGTGGGAGCGACTGGATTCACGGTTGAGTTGAGTGTTGGCTATCCTCCTTTTCTTTTGTCCTGGGGACAGAGCAGATGATCAATATGTCTGATATCAACATCAGCAGTAAGAGTAGATGTCAAATAAACAATTCATTGCTTTGTCCAATTATTCTTGCTGATCTGATTGGTAAACTGAATATAATATAATTACAATGCAGTATATCAGCAGTGTCAGCTCTGCATGGACACTGTAACAAAGAATAGTCCCGGCTGCCTACTTATATCCGATACAAAATATTTTGATGGTGTCCATTAAATATCCCACGCAATTTAAAATGTCAAATGCCTTGTAGTGTGGCAAACTATGTAATCTAAAGGCTGGTCTGCATGTCACAGGAACACACAATACATTACATATAATGCAACAGACAGAGAAAGTTATTATTACCACTCACCCCTCCAAAAGACTTCAAAAGCCTCTTCTGTGGATTTTACTTCTACTTCTGTGCAGCCAGCCACATACATGTTATGATTCTGATCTTCACGGAGAATCTTGGATTGGGGCGGTCTGAAACAAATTCATCAAAAGAATCAACAACGTAGCATATTGATGTGTTGCTTTAGTTAGAGAAGCCGGAAAAGCTAAAATGATAAATACTTAATAAATATAAATTACAATCTCGAGACATACAAACACCTTTAGAGGTTTGTCACACACAGGGTCACACATGCACAACAGATTTACAGACAAGCTTAAGCCACTCAGGGATGTTTTGTGTCACTGCATTAACAGTAACAGCAGTGAGTATATCTTAAGGATAACAGCCACTAAAATGACACAAAGCTAGTAAGCCACACCTATTCTATATAAAGGGTTTTGGATTAATGGGATGGAAATACAATGATGAGTCACACAACATACTAGCTACAGCCAAGTTATGACTACAAATAAACAGTTAGTTGCTGTGCAATGTTCTTTAACTGGCCACATACATGAACTCATTGTTCCGCATAGGTGTGCCTCCGCCAAGCCACCTAACAAAATACAGGTCTTTTAAGTGCATCGTGTCAACACAGAACTAGAAGGCAAACAATAAATACATAAACATGTGCACTGAACATACATGGATCTGCACCAAAATGTGCAAATCATAGAACTCAAAACTTTAAATATCTGCATTTTACATCAAGAGCCACACATTGTTTCCTGAGAAACTGGAAAATGTCCCATCTTGCAGTGTTATATAAATAGTTCCTGGATCTTTTAACCAGATTGGCACAGAATGGGTTTTTCTCTGGCTCATGCCTCGAAAAACACACACGGATGTGAAATCTGTTTCCTTACTTTGGTCTGATTGGATCAAACGGAGCTTCTTCGAGGAGATCATAAATATAGTTGTTGTAGATCTCGATGTAAGAGACAAAGACGCTGTAACAACAGTCTTCATCCACATTCTCAGCTTTACAAGCCTCCTCTGAGCTGATCATATCTGAAAACTCTGGGTCAGCTTTCTGCCTAAAAAAGTAAAAGATAACATTAAAACATTAAGTGAAATTCAGTCATCTCGAAACTGCATAAAGTAGTGTAGAAAGTAAAAAGTACAGTAAAATTCAAAGCTACCTGGAGGATGGTGTTTTGGGCACTGACTGCTGACTGTCCCGCTTCTGTCTCTCCAGGAGAGCATCAACTTGACTCTGAATCTCCATCCCATTTTTGTCATCTGGTTTAAAGACCTAATAAAGATTTAAAACATTTAAAGTAAATGAAGATCCCCTCTTTTAGACCAACTGTGCAAAACATGAATGAAAGACATACATATCTTTTGGCCTGAAAGGGGCCGATGCTGTTGAAGAGCATGCCTAAAGAACGAGGAAGGAGTCCACCCTCCCCAGGTGAGCCGGTCATGGTGAAGGTCTTACCGCTTCCAGTAACACCGTATGTAAACAGCAGGCCTGCAAACATGGAATATCACAATTACACAACCAAAGAAACGATCAGGGCAAATTGTTAATACTTAATACAGAATGTTATGATAAAACATACTGTTTATGTGATTATGTTTTATCTGTCTTAAAAGCAGCCAATCTTTAAATTTATGAATCTGGAATTTGAGAAGAATTCAGTGATTAATCTGCTCTGAAAATCTTTAACAAATCTTCTGCTGATCAACTAATCCTTTTAGTACTACGCATGATAAACGGACTACAGTTTATGTTATGCATAACACATACTCGATGCCTCAAAAAGCTTTGACATGAACTTACCATTCTTACAGCGAATGAGGTCATCTACCAGTGGTTTGGCAACATCCTCAAACAGCTCCATTTGAGTCGTATTAATACCAAATACTTTTTTATAGGAGTACTGTGTCTAAGGTGGAAAGAGAGAAAGAACAACCAGCACATATGAATGGGATTCAACAGAAAATGGAAAATTGTATCTATATTAAAATCATGTATTGAACCAGTCAGTGTGAAGGGAAGCGGCACATTCACCTCTTTGTATTCCCCATTGCGGTTGGCTTTAAGACCATCAGGAGCATGCAGCTGGATAGTGGAGCTGCTGATCATCTCAACACAACATTCCTCATCTTCTGCTCCAAGTGGTCGTATACGGCAGTATACCTACATAAAGAACAATAAATATATTTTGAAATAAATTCTATATAGCTCAGAAGACCTATATTCAAATAAACCTTACATACATTTGAATGTAATATCTAGAAAGCTCTACAAGCCAACAGTCAGTAATTCTGTGTTAGACCAACAAGTTTCAGGTTCTGACTTGATGTAAATCTTGAAACAGTGCGTCTATAAGAATCTTTGGATTAGCTATATAATACAAATTGAGAAATTAGTTATAGAATAGGTATCATTTTTAAGAAATAAATACGGAAGCAAGCTTCCCTTTTTTCTGTGACTGTGGTGTAACAATGTTTTAGTATTAACAAAATCAGCAGTGCTCATTTACCCCAACAGGATCTTTCTCTATGTTGGATGCCTTCTTTGGCCCAGGCCTCCGAGGAGTCTTGCCTTTGCTGTAGGTGATGAAGCGATACAGGGTTGTTGTCAAACACAAAAACTGTATACTGAATTGAAGTTATTGTTTTGGGGTATGGGGACACCTGAACAATATCTGGCTCACACTCAAGGTGTTAGGTGGGATTGAGGTCAGAGCTCTGTGCAAGCCAGTCAAGTCAATTTACAACTTTGTGTATTGTCAAGAAGAGATGGGAAGAACATTTTAAACACAATTGTTTTAATTATATCAAGATTGCCCTAAATTGGAGAAAAATATTCTGTGACAAATCACAGCTGACATTCAGCAAAAATATGAAGGTAACATTTGGCACATTAGACTAATTCATGTGTCAGTAAGTGTCATTTTGAATAGAAAAACTCTGTGACTGAAAACTGTGGGCCACAGGTTCACAGGCTCCAGGGGTCAGGAGGCCCCGGAGCCAGAGCCTCTGCCTGAAGTGACTGATGAACTTTTCTCAACTACAGTGGAATACAAGACGACTACACTTAGATAAGGTGATAACAAGGAGAGTCAGACTACAAAGATGATGAAAATATGCACAATTACTAGACCACGAAGAGACGTGAGACGACAGATAGACACCAAACAACTACACCAACTTCAGCCTGGAGGATTGGGGAGACATTTACAACTGTTTAACCAGGGCTTATCTCATAATCCGCCTGTGGCCTGGATGAGATGAAGAGTTAATTGAAGAGTTACTTGAAAAATGAATGAGCTTATACACCAACAGCGACCAGGTGTCAATCAACTAGCCTCGGCTGGCTAAACGGCCACTTATGCTAACGGCGCTAATTGCCCTCATTGTCCTGACATCTTGTTATCTAGAGAACAACCGTTGGCAGGTTACGTTAGATACCACAGTGTGGTTTTAGACGGCTGCCGGATAATTAAGCTTAATGTGACAGATGATTATACTCACCCCGGTCTCTGCATTGTTGTGGTCGAGCTCTCATCGACCGCCTCTTCTCGATTTGAAAAATTCCCTCTTGTGAAACGTCACACCAACGGTCACATATTACGGCCAATCACAGCGCAGATACAGCGGAAGTCCCGCCTCCTCCCCGTCCCCCTCTTCCTCCCTTTTAAATGGCGGTTACCAGTGTTAATGCGCATTACTGCCACCTGCTGGAGCCTGGACCGGCATTAATTAACCATTAAAAGAAAGATTTGTCTTCATTAATCCAGTTCCCCTCAAAGACTTTCTATATGTTTCATACCAAACTCTTCCTATATTTTTTAGTTCTGATGTAATATGTTAATTCCTGACTAAATGGACGGTTATCTGCTGATGTTTTATCTTGTTGCGTGTGTCCTTTGACTTTCTCTAGTTTTAGTTAATGAAAGATTTAATCCTGAAACCATCTGGTATGAGCAGGGAGTTTCAACATAAACAGGACAAGATGCCAGGTTAACAGATAGGTGAATAGGTGAAGGCTACAGCACAGTAAATATTTATAGACCGGGCAGCATAAATGCCTGCTGCAAGATTTGGTTCAATCTGTGTGTTGTAAGCAATGCTCAGAAAGTTTGATCCCCAGAAATGATGCAGATTAGGGCTTGATCAAAGGGTGTGAATCAGATCAGAGTCATTTACAACTGTCACAAGCAGAATTTATATTTGAATATATTTTGGATAATTGTTAAATGAGCATGATGAACAATCTTAAATTTCATGAGAATTTGTCTTCAAAGATTGCTTTCCAAGACTTTCCAAAAGTATAGTATATAATCTAGTTTTCACTCAGCATTTAATATGCCTAACAGATTTGTGTGTGTGTGAGAGAGAGAGAGACAGAATGGCACAGTGAATCTGGTGTATAATTTATTTGAAAAAATATTAATAAATAACACAGTACTTAAATACTTTTTAGAGTAGAGAGAGAGAGGAACAATGCAGCAAAGTCCACTGACACAGAAACAGCAATCACAGAAATAAACTAATCTGAAAACATCTATTCGGTTTCAAATGTCTTGCATCATCAGTAACACAACTTTTAATTTCATAAATTACTATTATTCTGGCAGCTCAAAGATAACTATTTGTCTACCCTTGTCATTACTGCCTCTTTTATCGTGATGTGTTTTATGTGAGTGACTGTCACACAGCTTTAACTGTATACAAGTCAGTAGGCTGTGTACAAACACAAGCACTGTAAATTTGAAAAGGTAGGGTGTATAAATACAGCACTACAATTTAAAGATACTTTTATACATATTTTTATTAAACATAGTTTTTTTTTAAAATCATATAAAGCAATGCCTCATAATGTAGCTAACCTGCTACGTTAGTAGCTTTTTATTGGAACAAGTTTCCTTAGAAACATTTAGATTCATAACATATTATGGTAACATTTTTGTTACTGTTGCATATTTGTGCAAATAATGCCCTTATTTTCAGTTTACCCCCACATCTGACATCTGTCATCACAGTGGTGTCCGAAGGCCAAATACCACTATACATTTAGTGCAGACTGCAATTTATCATTCATTTAAATATTACACCAGCTCTTCTTGGCTCAGGAGCGTTCTTTATAATGTTTGTACATTACCCATAATGAACAATGGTCACACGTCTATGTCTTGTGACCAACTGGGAATCCCTCAGCCATGACTTAAAAAACTGGAGATTTAGCAGCAGGGGCAGACCTTGGCTGAGGTTTTCTTTGAGCTTTTACCACATTTCTTTTCTTCGTAGGCTGGTGCAGAGAGGAGTGGTAGACTGTAGAGGATGATAATAGTCAAATTCAGCACTAAACAAAGCAGTGCTGCACCCACTGAGTTGGAAAATGTGATAGGAATGGAGCGTTGAAGGAGCCAGGGGCGTCGTATCAGCATGTCCTGTTCAATGGCCTTCATCTGGAAGTGGGTGCCGAGGATGCCACACACATGGAAGAGCTGGTGGCTGTGACCTGCAGAGGGAGCAGTCGAGTCATGTTTGAGCTGATCAAGTTGGTGAGCCTTTACCACAGCAAATAATTCACAATGCAAACTGATTTCAAAAAAATGCAAAAATGGAGAAGTGGATACGCAGTTGTTCAACATTTAACAATGTGTTAAATGTTTAACAAATGAAATGGACTCAAATGCATAAAGTGCTTCACAAAAGTTATTGATTCTTTGGGAATTTGGAAAATTATCATATATATATATAATACCACCAGCCATATATAATTATATATAATTTTATATATATATATATATATACACACACACAACGTGTAAACACAACACCAGACAACTAACTCTTTACCATGTGGACTGCACAGATAAATAGCGCTCTCTCGAACAGAGGCCTGCTACTGGTGGGCACGACACTGATGGAAGCAGTGAAAGTGAAGCAATACAATAAACTACAACCATATAATCAAAAAAATGAGCCAAAAGACACTGAAGCACACCATAGGACAGAGGGGAGGTTCTGCAGGTTGCAACATACTACTGACAACATCTACTCCTCAGATCAGTCTTACCTATGTAGTCGAAGCTGCCAGGTGCCAGGCGCTCAGGCAAATGTGTGGCAAACAGGAAGCCTGTGAGGAAAGCCAATGCGATGTGGTTGTAGTGGAGGATGTTGGTATCGTTGTCTGTGCATCCCTCTCCTACACACAAGAACACCTATGAACGCAGCACACACAGAGCAGGTTTAACAGTTATAACAGTGATGTCACCATTATTCATGAAATAGAGAACTGCTATCACCTTCAATTTTTTCAACAAGGCTTTAACTCCTTCATCAAATATCTGCAGTGGAGCTGAAGATTTTAGTCACACAGGTAAATTTGTAACATTATATAAAGCAGGATTTTACCAAAAACAGAGCATTTACAGTTCGGCAAAACATCTCTACATATATCAACATTAAATATAAATGTTTAAATGCTTTTGTTAAAAGTGGAGGAGCTCAAACATACAATCAATATATCCAGAGGAGGAGCTGAAACAGATTCTCTCTCAGACAAATCCCTATAGTAACTGACTAAAGTTCTGCAAAGCTTGTAAAAGAAAATTCTCTGTTCATCCA
>CM076648.1:18146063-18222587 GCA_038496675.1 Rachycentron canadum
TATATATATATATATATAGAGAGAGAGAGAGAGAGAGAGAGAGAGAGAGAGAGAGAGAGTCAGTTTGGTTTGGACTTTAACATGACAAGTTAATATGTAAGTCATGTAAGTCATCCAGAGTTTTAATGGTAACTGTATAAGCAAAGTCAAGGGCTGAGGGTTATGTCCCAAGAGAGCTGGGGGATAGAAAACAAGGTCAGGTGATGAAAACAAATCTATTTGTAGGAATACAGTGACCACACTGAGAGGTAAATCACTGGATCTGCTGAGGGGAGAGGATCAGATATATTATAGATTATTACAGATTATAGATCTTCATCACCTTTATGGGTTATTTTTGATTATTTTGGTGCCACATTTATTCACTACGCTTCCTTTAACAAGTAACTTAACACACAGGTTGAAAAGCAGTGTTTCACTGCCCCCTCTGGCTGAAAGTTTCAGGACTATTGCTTTACTGATGGGTGTGGTTGGGTGGGGTCAGGAGTGTACTCTGACTGCTCAACTGCACAATTAGGCACACAAAACACAGCACATGTGGATTGAAGTGGTTGAATCCAAATAGAGAAGATTTGTAAAAGATTTGTAATGGTGTCTTTGCTGACACTGTAAAAGGATGAAATTAAAGTTTATCGCAGCCTGTCTACCACCACTTGCTGTCTGACCATCAGTGGCAAGGGCTTTAACATCAGTCCTGACATCTTGCACCATTTAACCAGGTTCCTCTCAGCGTGCATGCTCAACACAATGGAGTGCAGTGTTAGTAAAGATCTCAGAGCAACATGACGAATAGTGACCCCCCCAAACCTCCCACCAGTATATTGACAAAGATCAGACAAGACCATTGTGGACAAAAACTGCCATAAGGCACTTTGTTTTTTTTTTCCTTTCATTTTTATATCCCTTTGTATAAATGGAGACTAAAATGAGACTGAATAGAACACGATGCCCCAACCATTGTAGTGTATCTGCTCTAACACCTGCTGACATTTGTATGGATATTTGTGCTGTCCTGTTTCACCACAAGGTGTCAGTGCTTTCAAACAGACGCTGCACAGGCTCTGTTGTGAACAGGTACAGGGGTCTGAAACATGTAGGTTCATTCTGAATTAAAGGTTTTCCTTAAAGGCTCTCAGTGACCTCAGACTTTGTCCTTAAATTTCACATATTTTGATGTTTGCCTTTGTTTTTCCTTTCTGTTAATTAATTTATTATTCAGTGACCTTAGGCCACAAAGCTACAGTTTTTTGAGACATCACAGGGAATTAAAGTGTATCACTGCAGGGACTCAAAGGTCTTGCAGTGCTGCTTGCTTCTTTTATAGACTGTTAATGAGAAAAAGTAACAAGTTTGCTCCAGGCCAAGGCCCACACCACCCCACCACCCCACCCCCCAGAACCCCCACCCCTCTCTCTCTGCCATGCAAGCCAAGCTGAGCCTCGTGTGGCAAGCCCTAAATGTTTGTGTAACATCAGCACAACTACTAAGTGGCTTCTCACATTAAGCATTCATTGAGTCATTGCTGCTGATGCAAACTTTGTTTTCTTTAATATGGAGATAACTTTGTTTTTGTTTACTTCAGATGACTAAAAAAGTCTTACAACACATTATTTTTTAATCTTACTTTGACTATGATTACATTTACATGTGTGGAGTCATTGAAAATAACACGTACTTCACAGGAGTGTTCCCATTTCATGGGGAAATATTATTACTTGTTACTCCTCCACAGTCATTTGACTGCTGTTACAGATTCAGACCTTTATAGACAAAACACAAGCTAAGTTTACAAAATTGATTTCAATGCAATGATTTCACTCCCAAGCAGCAGATAAAGTGGTTAATATTTGCTCCACTCCATGTAAATGCTTCTTGGACTGTTACTGTCAGCCATAGTAATAAGGAACATGGAGGTGGATGAATTTGGGTCCTCTAGTTAAGTAAAAATAGTAATACCGTGATATAAATACATTATCAGTAGGAGTGCATCAGTATAGTATCAAGTATCAAGAGGACAATAACTGATTACAAGGTGTTCTTTGCTCAGCTCTGCCAGATTATTGGCAAAACATACAGATCCCGAGTTCATCTTAATAATGAACAAGTCCTCAAAAAGACCAATAAGATGATTAAGGAGCTCGTGCACATTTTTTGAAGGCCTTTGAGCTAATGCTGGCAGAGATGTGTTTCAGGTCTCCTTTATGTAAAATGAGGAGCAGGAAGTTTGGTTTCTATTCCAGAAGCTCTTAGACTTATGAATCACTGCAGCACTAATAAACACATCACATCTCATCTGTGCCTTTAGTGCAGTTGTTGTAGTTATAGTCCACTAATGCATTTGCACTTACTGAGCACCTTCTTAGCAACGCCTGTACACATTATCATGCAATCATCCAATTAGCCAATCACGTGGCAGCAGTGTGATGCAGCTACAGGCCAGGTGCTTCAGTTAATGTTCACACCAAACACCTGAAGGAGAAAAAAAATGTGATCTCTGCGACTTTGACCAGGGCATGATTGCTAGTAGCAGACAGTTGTTTCTGAAAATGTTGATCTCCTGGGATGTTCACACACAGCAGTGTCTGAGGTTTTTACTCAGAGTCGAGCAGAAAACAAAAAAGTGTGCGGTGAGCAGCAGCAGCTCTGTGGACAGTCGCCTCGTTGGTGAGAGGTCAGAGGTCAGAGGAGGTGGAGTGTCGACTACAGCAGGTTCTCTCCTGTGAGCCAAGACCAGAAATCTGAGGCTGGAAAAGCCTAGTCTGGTCTGATGGATCTGGATTCCTGATGAGCCTCACAGATGGTCTGGTCTGAATTTGGAGTCAATGGCATGAATTCTTGGACCCAACCTGCCTTGTGTCAACAGTCCAGGCTGGTGGTGGTGGTGTAATGGTGTGGGAGAAAAAGAGTATTGTTGAGTATAGTCGGTGACCATACGCACCTTTATGTCCCCATTTTACACCATGCACCAAATCATATCATATCAAACTGGTTTCTCAGTGGCTCAGCTCTGAATCCAGCAGAGCACCGTTGGGATGTGGAACAGGAGATTGTCAGCATGAAATGTGCAGCTGACAAATCTGCACAAATGATGTGATGCAATCATGTCAACATGAAGGCGAATCTCAGAGGACTGGAATCCATGCCACGAAGACCTGAGGCTGTTCTGAGAGCAAAGGGACACTGTACCCAGTATTAACATGCTGTTCCTAAGAAAACAGGAATACAATTTTAAAATGCAAGCATGATATTACCCAGTCATCTTATTTTGACAGTCCTTTCCTTAAATTACTTCATTAAGCAGTAATTTCCCTTGTTTTACTTTTGTCATTTTTAAGAATAATAACTAGACTTGGTGCTGCTGTGGAGCTACAGAGGGACAGATGGGTGTTAGACTGCACTGCAGCTGCTCTAAGAGTTGGTGCCTCCCTGGTGTTTTGGCTGATGAGGTGTAGTTTGTGTCTCCAAATGAAGAGCATGTGTGGCAGACGCCCTCCTGATACATTATTAATAGTAGTTAGACTCCAGGCACTCTTTTTTCCTCTTTGCTTTTTCTCCTTCACTCAATCTAGAAATCCCCCTACTACAGACTTTCCTTCTCTCCCGTTCACCGATGTATCATTTCTTTCTTTACTCTACCTCCTGCTGCTGCTGGGTCTCTTAATTGTTCTCTTCCAGCACCATCGCCACCTCTGACTTGGCTGCTGACTGCACTCTCTACCAAAGTGTGCCAGCTGCACGTAAATGAACAAAACACAGGGATGACCAGGTTTGGAGACAGGAGATTTATTTTGTTTGAGTGTAACGACTGCTTCTCTGTTGTTGGTTTAGCAGGGGAGAGGGAGAGGCTGATCTGAATTTGACAGTTGACTCAAACGTGCAAATGAAACAAGAAATGAAGTAGAGTTTGAAAATGATCTGGAAAAGCATGAAGCAGATACTGATTGTCTAATGATTTAGAAAAGTTTCATAACAGGCTGCTCAGGTAGCTGCTGTTATCAGCACAGTTTTAAAGATATACTTGATTCTCTTGCTGAGAATCAGATGAGAAGATTGATATCACTCACACATCTGTCTGTTAAATATGAAGCTATAGCAGCTGTTAGCTTAGCTTAGCCCAAACACTCAACAACCAGCTTGCCTCTGTGCACAGAAAACAAAACCCACCCACCAGCATAATGTTGTGTTTCGTTTGTTTTATCTGCACAAAAACCAAAGTGTAAAATCGGCAATTTTTCTGGCAGCCAGTGGCCAAGCAAAAAAAAAAAAAAAAACTGGGATACATGTGAGATAATACAAGTGTGTTTTTTTAACCCTGGACAGGCTTTCTGTGCTCAGCCAGCCTAAATGGCTGCTGGCTGTAGCCTTAGGTGTATATTTAATGGACACTTGTGAGAGAGGTGTTGATTTTCTCATCTATAATTTACTGATAAAAAACATATTTGCCAAAATATCAAACTATGGGACAAAGTCTTTCAACAAAGTGAAACCTCGACAACTTTCTGGGTCTTGCACTTCACTTGGGGTAATTGAGTTTGTGTCCTTAAGGCTGGATGTTTCCACTTCGCACCTTATTTGAGACTCCCAAACAACACACAAACAGATCCAACAATGCAGGGGTCAACAGTGTGTTAATTTCATCTAGAGGCTAAATTTATGGTCACCACACAGGACCTGGCCTCCAGACGCTGGAATACCAATGACTCACTGTAATGTTATCACGGCCATCTCAAAGGCATCTGAACAGCAGCAGATGAAGCCAGCACCAGAGGCTGTGCAGAGACTGGGCTTGTTGGCTTTATGTAAGGCTAATTACAGGACTGGGAGACAGATTCACTGTCAGGAGGGATGGTAATATCATTAATGTCAGGGAAAGAGGAGGAATGAGATGCGTGGGGTGAAGTGTGTGGCTCTGAGGCAGAAATTATGGCTGGATTGTATAAATGCCAGAAGGTAATGAAAAATGCAAGCGAGTGGCAGGAGATACAGTCCTTCTCAGGTGTCTGTGCTTCTCACTGGATCAGAATAGCCTAATTAGGATAAATTATTAATCAGGATTGTTTTTCTTCTCTGTGGTTTCACAGAGAGGACCTTCAGTGTGAACAAATTGTTTCTCTGCTGCAGAGCTCCACAATGGACACAAACAGATCAACCAATATTTATTATTGTAGGTATAAAACCATCTGAATGATGAGTCCCAGTTCAACATAAGAGGAAGATCAGACCACAAGTTTAAGAAAAAATGCTTTTATTTTTACACCTTTAAAAAGCAAATTTTTTAAAGCACAAAGATTTACTCTGTATATAAACAAGTCTCTTCCTTGGACTAAAAAATGGTAGCATTTGCACATTGTGCTTGGATTGCAAAGTCTATACAACCACTCTGGGTCTCCTGTGATGTCAAGACCCCAGTAAACATTTTATTGCATAAATCACATTTGACCTCAGCGGCCATATGTTGGAGTCTTTTAATGTGAAGTGGAAAGACACAAAAATACCACTAAAATGAGGAAAAGGAAGTTCTCATCCCTATTACACAGTGAACAATAATAGCAGCTTTCTTAATGAAGGCGTTGCACATTGTCCTGAAAAGAAAAACAAAAGTAATCCAAAATGAACCATATAACTATAACCATATAATGTGATAATAAACGGCAGTTGTGCTTTTGTCTATTGAGAAAAAACATCTGATGCAAATGATTGATTCAACAAATTATGAACAAAAACCCACACACACTCCAAAAAAACAACAAACAAACAAAAAAACCCAAACCAAAACAAGCAAAAACTTTCAAGGAGAATTTGCAGCAATTGGCTCATTTCCCTTTAAAACAGTAGCTGACTAAATGCTAATCTCTAGTTGCACACATCCCCTTTATGATAAGCAAGTTACATATCTTGTTTTTGCTATGATCTATTCAACCTACTTATGAAAAACTAGTATTTCTCAAAAGGCAGTGTCTCTCCGTGACATCTCCAAGGAGACTTATCATTAAATGCTGAATGGAAATCGATTTACACAACAGTATACAAATTCATATGTAGCTGAATCAATGACTTTGGTATAAACAAAATGAAGCCAGTTATTCACACACAAAGCTGCACTTCCTGAATGTTCCCTTCAAACTACTTGTATCTACTGCTCTGTCAAAATGGCAAAGTATGAATTATGCAGGTGTCCATGGAGAGATAATGCCACCAGGTAATGAAGGAAACAGGGATCAGCGAGCATTCAAACTGCACATGAACTCACACCTCTTCTCTGGGATCATTTTAAAAACAGAGTTTCAATACAATTCCTTCACAGTATAAAACTCTATGGTGGAGGATTAGGGCCAATGTAAAGAAAAAAAACGTTTAAACACTGAAATATTTTTAATATGTCGTAATTTTGTGGAAAAGGCCACAATATTTCAAAGTCATTACATCAAATAAAGGTCAGATTATTACAATAAGAGAATAACTGCAGAATACCTAAATATGCACTATATGTATTGTACAGTTACTCTTTCTCCTAGAGAGACATCTGTTCTTCTCAACACTTTTCCACCTTTTCCTCAACAATATTGGGGCTTTATTCTCGAAATATTGCAGCTTTTTTCCTGAAATATTCAGACAATATCTCAGAGTGTTTTTTTTCTTTAGCAGAGGCCTTAACACTGCGTCATAACTCCTCACTTAGTCCTGAAAGCAAGAAGGTGAGTTAGAGTTGAAGCTGTGAGGTCAGGAAGATGTTTGTACTGGAGCGTCTCTTTTCTACTCAGTGATACATCAAAATGAATCACAAGCTTCTTTGATGTAGCCTTAATAGCTCACACTATGACAACCTCAAGTCAGACTGTCTGGGAAAATGTATTCATCACCAGGTTTTATGCAAACGACCAGAGTAAAATTCACCAACACTTTCAGAAAAACGAACCAGCCTGATTCTCACGCTTCTCATTAATAATCTTTAAGGTAGATCGATGAAAGCCTCATTGATGCGGAGGGCTCCGCTTTTGTTTTGTTTGTAAAAGCGATGCCAGTGAATGCTGACTCATCCCTGACTAGCGACTGCACTGTGTGTGCGGGCTCTCCAGCCTATTAGCCGGGTGAATTGTTAGTGTCTTGGCGAGCCCATCTCTCCTCGAACAGCGGTCAACAGGGCAGTGCTCAGATTAAAAACGCTGAGTTCATGCACCCACAACAGCTGAGAGGAGAAATAAGAGCCTGCTGGGACTGACAGCCTCTTCGCTACCCCTGGCTTTGTCTATATAAATGCTACGAATTGACACGGTAGTGAGATGCAGCTGTGCCTCTGCTGCCCACATTTCTTTCTACTGCAATACACAGCACAGACATCCACACTGCCTACACTTGGATCCTGCAATTACCATCTTTAAATTCAAATTATAGGAGGAGAAGATTTTTTCACAGGACTTTCTGAGAGCACAATAATCTACAAAGGTCAAAAAGGCAGCTTGAAAATGAATGAAAATGTAGCTACAATTAATATGTTCAAACCAAGAAAAATAAAGGGAAATAAATAATTTAAACACTGTCACAGGGATTCATCTGAAGCTAAAGTTTACTATTTAAATACATTTAAATAGTACATATCTTATGAGACTGGAGATTTTAGTTGACTTCTCTGTTTGAATCAGTCTTATTTATCAATGACAGAACTAAACACTAATTACCATTAATCCAAAACGAGTAATTGACTAATAATTGCTTGTCAGAATAGTAAAAAAATACCTGTAAAGATTCAAAGATGTTACTGATAATATCATCAGAGGGTTTTACTGTACAAATGCGAGATATCTGAGATGAGTGACGGCCACTCTCCATCAGATGTTTTCATCGTTTCTACGCCGCCTTCTTTCAATACACCCATCACGTCTTGGCTAAATTGACTCAGCTGGGATTCACAGCCAGGATCTCCGAAAGGAGGAAACTTTTGCGTTGCTAACTGAGCTGAACTTGAAGTGATGCAGCGCTAATCACTTGTATCTGTGGTTCTACAATGGCACATGAATTTTTCATTACTTTGTGACCAACTGATGGTCTTTAGTTGATTTTTTGGTTACACCTCAGAATGGTAGCAAACAACATCACAGAGATACCAGCATTAGAGCGGCTCCTACACTGACAACTAATTAGGGTCAATTAGTTATTATGATGTTTTAAAGATTATTGCAGGCTAATGTCAGGGAATATAAGACGTGGCAGCGTGCTACCTACAGTAAACTGAAACACTTGAGCTGAGATGCAAATGTGCCTACACAACAGCTCAGTTGAACAAAGTGGTATTGCGACTGGTAGCTGAGCCGGTTTAACTCTCTGAAATCAGATATGGTGATCTGAGGTATTTATTCCTCAGTTGACTTCAAGCACTGTGACAGACACAAAAAACACAAAGATAATAAAGTATTTCAATGAGCTCGATGAGCACAAAACAACATAAACCCCCCAAAAGTATTTGTCTTTACTTATTGTGTATTTTAGAGAAAAGGGCTTCGTTAAAGACCTGGAAGTTACTGGTTTGGAAGCATAAAGCATTTGACTATTCATCTAAAATGTTCTCACCTAACAGCTTAAATGTGGTAAATCTTCCTGATTTTACACTTGAAGTGTTGCAGTGGAGAAATAAAATCCAAAAGTATTTTCTATTTATAAGATTCTTCTTTTTTTTTGGCAACATTCACCTCCACATAATTTATAATATATTCTGTTATTTACAGTTTATTTGTTTCAATAAACTTTGTGAATCTGGGATGAAATGGTAAAAAAATACAGTTTGAGAAGAGACTGGATGCATCAAAGTATGTGAGAGATGATTCAGCTTGAACAAGTTTTGTCTTTCTCTATCATATATTGACACACACACACACACACACACACACACACACACACACACACACACACACACACACACTCTGTGAAACTGGGTCTGTGCATAATTACAAACACTAGCTCAAGAAAAAAAACAGGCGTGGGGAGCTACAGTCGGTGCTGCAGAAAATATAAAACCTCCAACAGAGCACACCAGAAAGTTTTCGAGTTAAGAGCTGCAGCTGACTAAACTCATCTTTTAGATTATGAACCTCAACCAAAACTGGGACGCACACAGACATACAATGTGAGCGCCCACCTCACATTCAATTATCCGTTTTGATTTCACAGAGTTTATTCCTTTAAGTCATCATCTCAGCTGTAGACTATTCATGGGTTTACCTAGTTGTGCTTGGCACGAATCCCTTTTAAGTAATTTTTCCAGCGCTTGACCACATCTTTGAAGATGGGAGAGTTGTCTATGGATGCCAGCAGCTGTAGCTGGTTAATGTGCGTGGTGTGATAGTCCCAGCGCGCCAGGTTGGGTGCGGTGCCCAACATGAAGTGACGCAGGTCGTAGATGCTCCCAGACCCTGTGTCAAAGAGCGGCAGCATGGCCTTCAGCGACTCCATGCCACGGCTAAACAGCTGCCCTGCCTCCTTGCCAAGTTTCTCCCCGGCTGTCTCAGTCAAGTCATAGAGTCCCAGCAGGGAGTAGATGAAGCCGTTGAGAACAAAGGAACTGGGTGTGGTGGGGTATTCTTCATACCAGTCGTATTTGTTCATGAACACAGCTTTGACCCCGTGCTGCGCTGAAGGCACCTTGTAAGGTCCTACTGCCTTGAGGGCAGCGTTGAGGTAAACCTGTTCCTTGGTGAGGAGGTAGGCTCTCACCAGGGTGGACATGGCCTGGCCCTGAGCCATGGCCGAATACCAGCCAGGCTCCAGGGGCCGGAAGCCTTCGCCCAGTTTACGAGTGACCATGATGGGCCATCCGCCTCGTTCATCCTGGTTGCGCACCAGCCAGTCGCTGGCAGCAAAGAAAGCGGCCATGTGGGCAGTAGTGGAGATAGTGATGTTATCAACAAAGCCACGCCCGTGTAGGACTAACCGCACCACCCGTCTGGGCATGATCTGAGAAGGAAACCAGACACAAAGGCAGAGAAATAATGAATGAGAAATTTTTAAAAATGTAAATGGTTGATCATCTCTACATGTGATTATTCAGTGTCAATATTCTGTGAAATCACCTGGATCAAAGTTAAATATAGTAAAATTATAACTGTAAAAGTAATTTTACACTAAATAAAACTTTAAGATGTAAAATTATTTATATACAGCTACTGAAATTTTTCATGATGAATTAATCTTCTGGTATATTTTCCTGATAAACTGATGAGTAATTTTGTCCATTAAATGTCTGAAAATAGTGAAAAATGTCTATCACAATCTTTTGATGTACAAGGTGAAGTCTTCAAATTACTTGTTTTGTCCAAAACACTAAAATAACAAAACATTAAATGAAGAAAAGCAGCAAATTCTCACATTTGAAGAGATTAAACGAGGAAGCGTTTGATATTCTTGATTAGAAATTGACTTGCATGATAACTAATCATCAGCGTATTGGCTGATTCATTTTGGATTTTGGATTAATCAACAAATCTCTTCAGCTCTGTTCCAGTTACATAGTCATTACAAGACAGATGTTTTAGAAAAGGTTCTTTCAGCAGCACATATTTGACATCGACCAACCTTCGTAGCCTTCACAGCCTTGGTGTTGGACAGGCCGACGCCCTTCCTGAGGTCGGTAAGCAGGTCTCGGGTCAGGGTGGTCCACGTGGTTCTTGGCCCGATTCCATAGGTGATTTCATGATCTTTGAAGGCTATGAGCTGCGAGCTGGTCACGTAGTGAATAGTGAAGGGTGGGCCTTTCTCTGTGGTTTCAAGGACCACGGTCACGCTGCCGTTGGAGATGAACTTGATGTCCAGGCTGAGGATGAAGTCTTTGGAGTTACCCAGAGGGAGGGATACGCCTTCTGAGGACTCTGTGGTGGGGTGAGCAGGGTGGGTGAGGCAGAGAGAAAATGTGCATGATGTACCAGAACGGCAGCAGAAAAGAAAATGTCATTCAAGTGCATTTCATCAGAAATAAATGACAAACCTCATTTGACTGAACTTAAGAACCTCTGACGGTTACTGGATGACAATGGACTATTTTTAGCTCACTGACTGGAAGCGCTTTGTTGTGCGTCTGTCTCGCTTAATACACTCTCCTGTGACGGTATGTTTCTATGATAGCTTGTCCTTTCACTCATGTTCCCCAGACTCACTGTGTAGTCACACTCTCAAATCAATAACAATCAGACAACTTTAGAAATAATCTGCGGTCAAAGCTTTTTTTCCCCCCTTTCTTTTCCTCTCTCTTTTTACTGGGGTCTCGTATCGTTATTATCTATGTGAATTGTCTCACTGGGTGTGTGTGTGTGGGTGAGAAAAAGAGAGCAGACAGAGACATGGTTCTCATGGGATGTGGAGTACAGATGTGTCACTGCACACTGAGCTTAATTAGGAGGAGAGACTGGAGGGAATAGAGGGAGAAAACTGAGGAGAAGAACTGAGTAGCAGCAAGAGAGTGAAAGGAGAAGTTGATTCACTGCAGCAACTTCTCTCTTCCCTACAAACCTCAAAGATACAAACTCAGATGATATTCATTTTCCACACTGCCACTGCTCCTCTTACACTATCAGCTCTCAGTATTCAGTTGCTGTTCTGATTTGAACAGCCTAAAGCACTACCAGCTCCTGGAGTGATCTCTCCATTTGGCCTCGTTACTTGGTCTAAAGAGCAAAGAACCCTTTTTTTTCTCTTTAATCAGGACTTCCCAATGGACGAAGGGAGGAAAACGAAGGGAGGAATACAGGAGTCAGGAAAAAGGAGGGTAATGGAATGATGGGTCACCCAAGTGCTCTTAAAGCCACGCCTGAGAGTGGAGAGAGTGAAAATGAGCCAATAGTGAGAAGACAATTGAGAATCAGAGACAGAGATCTCACATGACATGAGCTGAGAGAGCAGAAGTAGACGAAGCCAACTGAGACACAAAGACAGTCAATCAGGAAGAGAATGAAGGAGAGAGCCAGTCTGGCAGGGGCCTCTGGATGACTACGACTCTTTAATGCACTCATAAATCCATTACTTAAGGCAATGCAGAGAGTAAGTGGATTTGTACCCTGGCCCTGTGATTACTCTGCCATCAATAAAGGATGGGAAGGGAATATAGACGAGATTCCACCTCCTCTGCTCTGCTCTGCTCTGCTCTCCGGCTGTTTAGCATTAAGGCAGGGAACAGAGATGACAGGCAGCTGGAAATATGTCAGCCATGCTTGTATACAAGTGTGAGCATGAAACACTTGAACACACACCTACAGTAGGAGTCGTGCGTGAGCGGATACAAGACATCCAAGTGACAAGACAACAGTCGATGCCCATATGATCAATCAACCACATTCTCCTGACACCTACCAGAGATACAGTCGGTATAAAAAAATATTCAGAGCCTCAGGATGTGTGAATGGTTTTAGGTTTGAAATTAATTTATTTATCTTTATTAATGATCTCCTCATGAATCTTTATGTCCATCAAATATTTGAAAACAGGCCAAATTGACTAATTCAAACTTTCATAAGAACAAGAGACCAAAACACACACACACACACACACATATATTAATATATTCTGTCTACTGTATTATCACATGACAAAGATACATTTGAGAAGCCGGAACCATATTTAATATAATGACTGAAACTATCAATTACAAAATTAGTTGCCGATTGATTGACTTATTGGTTACTTGACTCATTGCTTCAACTTTACACATTTCGCTTTGTCTTACAACACTGAAGGAAAGTAGATTTTATCTGGCTTTTTTGATACTGATGAACAAACGAAAGTAAATCAATTTTACATTAATTTTAAAATACAAAATACATGTTCACATAATTCACTCCCTCCAACTAAATATTTGGTAGATATATATTTGATGACATTTTAAACCTTGATTCTGAGTAAATATGTCTCTATAATCACATCTTTGCATATCTGGATGGTGCAGTTTTTCCTCTATTCTTTCTACTGCTCAAGTTCTGTCTGGTCGCATAGGGACTACAAGTCAACAGGCTCTTTTAAGTTCAACCACTCAATCTTGACTTGAGAGAGCGAAATCTGGAGTCTGACATGGCCACTCGAGATGTGTTTTTACTTTGACATTAAAATTGTAAGATTTTCCAATTTATAGTCAAGTTTTTTCTTCCAATAGAGATTCAATGTATTTTCCTTCAGTAATGGTGGTATGAATAAATAATAAAGGATAAAGAATAAAGGAAGGAACAGCCACAGTGAGCAGTTGGATGAAGAGGCTGCAAAGCGCCAAATCATCAGCAGGTTAACTAACTTTAATGTTCCCTGTAAAACTACTTGCACCGTGTGCAGAATGAAATCAGTCTGCAGCTGTAATTATTATAGAGTGACATCTTTGTATTTCTGATTTATTGCTGTCAGAAAATGAAACGTCCTAAAACATCAAAGTTTGGTGAAAACTTTTTAAAGGCTGTTGCTCCACTGCATCTGCATGCAATGAACATCCTACTAATTCTAACAGCAGTTTCTTTGTACAAACTATATTTCTGAACAATCAACCGGCCGCAAGGAAATTCAGAAAAGAGATGGTGCTCAGTGGAGGACAGTGTTTGTGCAGCAATGTGCAGATGGTAGGTTATTATCAGGGGACAGACGATTGATCCACTTGTCAGAGGCTTTGAGAGGCTGTTCAACACCGGTGCCCTAGATACAGTAAGGAGGAAAAAAGACCCAAACAAAAGACAGGAACAGAAACTGACAGCAGAGGAAAAAAAACAAGAAAAGTTTGGATGAGACAGCAGAATAAGGCATTAGGATGGATCGGGCAAATATGATTGCAGTGTTTAGGGAGCGCACAAGGGCTGAAGGGTGATAAGAGGCTGGGAATAAGTAAATAGAGGGAGAAGGCTGAAATCTGGGGATAGACAGGCAAGATTAATGGAGAATGAAGATTGCCAAGGGAGGGCTGAGGAGTGATGATGAAACCATGATGATGTGAAGGAAAGACAGAGCTGTGATGGTGATTTGAGGCTATAAGACGAGGTGAACACGGAGCAGAGGAGAGAACGAGAGAGGAAAAAAAAGGCGTGGAGCGGTAAAATGAAAAGAACATTGTTGGTGATGAAAGGCTGAAAGCTGAAGAATTAGGAGGAGGGAAAATTACAGTAGAGACAGCCGTTCAATAGAGGAGAGAATGTCCTGGAAATATCAGCAGGAGATCAGATGAGAATAAAGACAGCTTGACAGTCAACAGCACTGGGTAAAAGATTTTGACTCTTTCCAAATATAAGCCTGGCAGCTATCTTGTGTTCTTGGTCATTTCATGGCTGTAAAACTAATAGACTAATAATAGATAATCTGATAATCAGACAGATTAGATATTTAGACTAATCAGAAATATGCACTCTCACTGTCACATTTCCTAAGTTTCATAACATAAGAGCACTACAGAACACATGGATACATTACCCTAAAGCAGAGGGACAACGACCTTTGTGAATCTGAGTCAGACCTTTGACTCTCAGGATTGAGTCCCTGCAGAAGGTTTGGACAAGCTGTGTCGAGGCCAACAGGCAGCTGTCCATTAACTCTGCGTGGGGCTGCATGTCCCAACTTATTTTAAAGTATTTTAATAGTTTTTTAATATTTCTGAATAATCTATAGCTTATTGGATAAGACAGCGTGGTCGAGACCCAGACTGAGGCTTCCCTACTAGTGACCTAATAAATACAGTACAGTACAAATCTTAACTAAGAAATCCCACAAACTCAGTTCGCCAGCTGGTTGTGATTTAACATTGCAAACACAAACTGCTGAGCTACATGTTAGCTTGTCTGATGTGAACGTCAGGGAGTCACTCAGATCATTCATGTTGACGAACAGCAGAAAAGACTTATCCTTATTTCTTCATCGTTGAAGATGACACAGAGTGGTGTGTCCTGTTTCACAAAACCATCTTTGGCCAAATCTGTAGACATCAACACACAGTGCCAACACATCAACCCAGCAGCAGTCAAGATTTCTGTTTTGGACAAGTGGCAACCCACTGTGACGTCACTTATTGGTTTGTGAACTGCTGTTCTGGAGCCTCAAGTTTGTAAATTAGATGACGCCAAGTAGAAGAAACTATATTTGGATGCGAAGGTGGAGCTGAGGGGGAGTGAGGGGTGGATCTGACCTGCTCTGCACTTTCTCCAACTGGTTGTCTTGTGTGGTACAGTCTGTCACAGAGTAGCCAAGCTCTAATTTCCTCTAAATGTAAAATAAAAATAAAACATTATTTAAAGAATGAACGTTGTGTTTTGTTGTGTATTGAAGACTGGAAACTAGCGATAAAGACCATAAACTCATAAGGAAACCTTTTACTGAGCTAATAAATCAAGTGGATGGTTTCCTCATAAACTTCTATACAAAGAGTTTGTATATATATATATATATATCTATATAGTCTATTTTTTGGGCTGACTCACAGAATGAACATTAATTGACAGCAGTGCAGACCAACTCAAACTGTAACTAGCTACAGCAGGTTAAGGGACCTAAACGTCTAAATCAGTCAAGAATTCAAATCCTTCCAACTCAAAAATCCATACTGACAGACTGTTTTCTTTCCACCACATACTCATAATGCAGCCCTCAATACAAGTCTTGGTTTGTTGTCCTTCATATTTTCTCCTCTTTATAGATACATTTTTAGATGCATAAGCGAGAAGACTGCACACAATAACAGACGAGTGTTAAGTGTGAGGGTGCTGGAGCAGAGTGTCCTCAGCACCATATGAGCCTCAGATGCAACGTGAGTGAGGTGAATTAAATCTGATTCCTTGGAGCTGAAACGGTGCAAAGTCAGTCAGCTTTATTACAAGTGATAAAACTCTCCATTTCGTTAAGGCCTGTTAATTACGTACTTATGGAGTAATAAAGAGATTGTAGGAAATACAGACTGTTCAGCTGTTTGTAAATCTCACAGAATCCCTCTAAAACAAACAAAGAAGATGTTTCCAGTGTCATTTTGTAATATCAACTCAATGTCTGTCTCAGGGACCTTTATATCTTAAATACATGCTGTTATTATACTGCAAGTGTTATGATGTTGTAATACATTATAAAATATTCACAAATAAGAAAACATGCCACAGAGCTTTATTAAAGATACATCAGTGATCTTAACATTATGACAGTGAACGTGGAGTTTGTTTTAGGTCAATCCCACAATCACTGTCCTGCTACTGGAAATGCTCACAAAACCACCAAATGTGTATTTAACAGCTGCTGAATAAAACAAACTCAAGATGCCCTTTAAATTTCATTTTTATAGTTATAGTTTTATGTATTTTGGATGCAAACTGTTTGCGCACTGAACACTAATTGCAGCCGTAACTGATCTGAGAAAAGAATGAGAAAAGAACATTTAATTATCAGAGAAGATATTATCTATAATCCCACAGCCCCCTCAGGATCACCATCCAGGCCTTTGATTGAGTAAACAAATTTACTCAATCAAGTTTGGACCTCTATGAATTTTATCTGAAAACCTCTGGTTTATATGATCAGTGCACAGTCAGATAAACTGTCTGATTTAGTTCTGTGGCCAGTCTCCCTAGAAAAAGGCGCCCAGATGAGATGACTCCAAAAACACAACACAGAACGATCAGTGAGCAAACAACCAACCTCAGAGTAATGGCAAAACGAAAGGACTGAAAGGACTCATTGGAAGTGTTTAATGTCTCTGTTCATTGTTCACCACTGAGGACGCCACTGCTCTATAAAAACGCTCTCATTCCTAAAGTTTGTAAAAGAGCACCTGTCACTCCACACACGCCTTAACACCACTGGGAAAATGTTGTGTCAACTGATAAACTACAGTTGGATTGTTTGGCAGTAACATGTGGTACTATGAATGGTGTGAAAAGGCCACAGCATACTTTTCTTTGCCACTCTGTCATTCTGCCAGTATTCTCACACTGCTGCCGTGAGTCGCCACTATCATCTTGTCCTAAGGGTGCAGTGACGTATCGAGCCTCCTACAGACGCAGTGAGAGGAGATAAGCTGCGTGCCCTGAGGCCATTTGGGCTCAAGGAAGGTTTACATACCTAGAGCGCTGAACTGACGCACGAAGGTAGCCCTGGTCTTGTCGTGGACACGGCTCAGGCTGCAACCTTTTGGCACGCTCCAGGGCACTGTGCTTGCCCGGCTGTCTCTCTCCTCGGCTGTGTCGTAGACCTCGACGTGTGGAGGGCGCTCAGTCAGGTTTTTGCTGTAATGGCTCAAACCGTATTGGGCAATCTGGATGGCGTAGAAATAGCCTTGAGGGCCCCACTGAGTGGATAGAGGCACGCCTGGGTGAAAATGAGGGAGGTAGAGAAGGATAATGTCAAACTCAATATATATATATTTAAAAAAAAAAAAAAAAAAAAAAAAGATACCACGGTTGAACTCATTTTTTTCCTGGTTGTGTCTTTTATAATGTTTTTAAATGTTTTTAAATCCTGTGCTTAGACAATCATCTTGTTAAGGTTTTTCTTTTTAAGCTCTTTTGTGTCTATTTCAAGAAAACGTTCCTTTTAATATGGCAGCTGACATAACAGCATTTTTTGGCTGGGGGAAAATTAAATCTGTTCAGTGCTGTTCACAAACATGGTCATATCAGTAAAACTGGTATAAAAATCAATTACAGATACCAAACATACAAATTGTGACTTTTTAGTACTTGGATGAGACCGGCCATGGCCGCAACAGAGAATGAAATGGGGGCTTATTTTGTAACCACGGAAACAGAAAACAGAATTATAAAAAGCAGAAAATGGTTAGAAAGAAAGCATAAATAAACACCACACCAGCTATGGTTCATGCTTGGATGATGTGGTGAAATTCAAGATAATCTATGTTTCACCGGAGGCGAGCTTCCCTTTTCACACAGCCAGAAATAGCTCAGGCAGGAGAATCACTCTGATTAACAGATAGTTCACTTAAAGACCTTCTGACAGAGAGAGCACACATGAAACCCAAACCCCATCCTTCTGAGAAGAAGAACATAATATGCTCAGATTAGGGCTGGTGATATTGTGCCTGCTCCTTTCAAAGTAATCACCTGATCATTTATGTTCTACTCCCCTTATTGCGATTTCTGATGTTTTCCTAAACAAACACACAGGAAAAAGGCTCAATTTCATTATTTGATTCTCAAATGCACTTTTGTACAGTTGCCAAACTCTAAATCTGGCAGTTCAAATAATAAAACATTAAACTTTGTTGATGTTACACCTTTAACACATAAAGCAGCTTAAAGCAGAAAAGAACAAGTTGGACAACAAATAAAATGATTGGAAATTTCAGTAAATAAACCTTCACTATTCTTTTTGACTGTGAAACAAAATGTACACTGGTCATTCAGGATCATGCAGGGTGAAGTAACACAATAATGTCAGTCGTTCAGAGTTTAACACAGTTCATAGAAATAATCTTTTCAGCTATTTTCTACCAGACTTTGAAATGGCTAATATTTACCTTTGGTCTTCCCAAAACATGTCATCACTTTACAATAACCACTGCAGCAGAGGTCTATGCGGTGAAAGGGACACAATCCCTCCCTCATGTCCCATCCACAAACTGTGTTCAGTGACCTGTCCACCTGTGCAACCACAGCTTTAGACAGATTCACTGAGGACTGAGCCCAGGTTCTTATGATGGGGTAGAGGTGGTGTTTACTTGTGTTTACTTTACTTGTGCTACTCTAATTGGTCTGTACTAAAGTGGTTAATAGGTACTCACTAACTATATTTGAATGGACTGTATGTACACTGTTCATACTGTATATGAATGCTGTAGTGGGATGTCTTACCACTGCATGTGTTGCATGAATGAATCAGAGGATTTTTACCAGGATTTACTTCAGATCTTTTTTTTTTTTTTTTTTTTTTTTTTTTAAAAACAGAGAAAAAGTGTTCAAATGCTTTCTCAGATTAATTACAAGATGCTAGTGTTCTGTAATGATTTTAAAATAATGTCCATTAGAGTGCTGGTCATGAAGAGTGTGCTTGATTGAAATACTTCAAATAAAGTATTGACCTTTACTCACAACATGTAACTAGTTTATCACACAAACACTTCCTGGCTGAGAATCACATACATTTGATTAATGTGCTTATAAAGTAGTGTAGGGAAAAAAACAAAAAAACAAAACACACTCATACATCTCCACACAAACACATATACATCAAATTCTTCGAATCCCCTGCCAGACTTTTCTCCACGCCTATCTTGTTACTAGCATCTCCCTTGACAACTTAAGTCAAATGACTATCAAAATCCTCACACTGTAACACTGTGCCACTCACTTAATAATGCAAAGTAATCCATGTGGAATTGACTGTTAAGTCCCCACATATTAACATGACTCCAGAGAGCGGACTTGTACTTGAAGTCTGAAAAAAAATAGAAGAACTAGGTCTTCTGCCAATTACAGCAGGTTCTAAGCCCACTGAAGTTAATACAGCAGAGAAGGTGCCACACCATCTTATTGTGTCAAAGTGTTCCTACTCCTTTTCTTTTAATCACCAGCATTGTTTTTCAGTTCTGGCAGGTCAGCAAAACTCCTCACATTTGGAGGAATACGTGTAGACATTAAAGCAATATGTTCAATATTAACGATGCCTCATATGAATTGGTCGATTGCTGGGCTTGGAATTAAGACTAAACTCAGTAGGTTCCTTTAAATAAATGGTAACAATATAAGAGGTAAACAGATAACAGATAAACAACCTCAACAAAGTGAAGACCCAAAGTAAACTGGTGGAGATAGTTCAGCATATTGGTGGAGCCCAAATCAGAGCTAAAACGCCAGTAAATATTGGCCATATTGTTTGCCAACACTTGAGCAATAAGTTACAACTTGACAAACCAATGGTCTACCAGAACTGTGTCTCAGTTTGTTGTACATTTTCTGCTCCTAGCAGTTAAAACAGCTTAATGCACCTTTAGCGTTTGCATTGCAGCTGGATAATCTATCTGGGTACATCATTAAACACTTCTTCTCTTTTTCACTATTTCTCTAGCTGGATATTACACGTCCTGCTGCTAAGAACACAGGGACTGAACACTCAACAGTCAGCAGTTAGCTGTAACCCAGCTGTATAATGTAATTATATGAAAATCACATGCACTGTGGCTGCAAGCCTTTATGAAAACAACACACAATGAAAAGACTAACGCCTGCACACTGACTCCAAACCATAATTTTATTTAATTCTTGACAATACACAGATTGAACTGCATCAAAACATTGTCTTTTTAAATTCCTATGTGGTATGGAGTCAGGGCTATAACCACAACGGTGTCCTGGATTCTGCTCAGAGTCCCCCTGTGTCTTCTCTAGAAAGTGCTATATTTATCTTATTCAGCAGGATGAGCGTGCACAGGCTTTAGGTTAAGAGAGATCAGGCATCATGTATGTGTTTACTCCAAGAGCGTAAGTGAGCACTTAAAAGACTAGAAGAGGTGTTTTGGGCTGTGTATGTTTGTGCAAATGTTTAAGTTAAGGTGGTCTGCAATAGATGGGTGACTAGAGATAAATGCAGAAAAAATCTAGAGACCCAAAAAAATGAGACAGACAGTGATTTAAGAGAGTGTTGTTAGAGAGGATTATCTACTTCCACTAATGATAGTGCCCTGACTGCTGGAGCTTCATTTTTCTCGGCTTCTGCTCTTTGTCTCATGGAAGCTCTAGTGAAGTAACCCTCTCCAATAAAACCGCAAGTCCTCCAGGAAATGTGACAAGTAAAGACACATAAAAGTGCTGTTATAAAGTGTTTCATGGCTAAATGTTTTTTTTTTCATCCCAAAGGTATCATAATAGTAAAAAAACCCCAAAAAAACTATCAACTGCTGCAGCTTTAGATATTGGCACGATTTAGGATCTAATGTAACAATGTCACAGTTACTCAGATGTAATATCATTACTGTGTTTGCATATTTCTAAAGGGCATTGGGAGAGAAATGTTCCCATGACCTTGATTAGGCCCTGGGGCACCTCTGACTGTGGCGGGCTAATTAATGAACTACTTCTTTTACCTATAAAAATATGCTAAGTTGAAGAGAGGTGTATATGCTTGTGGGTCTGTAGTGCTACATTACAAAAAGCCTTAGGCTTAATTAATGGACCTTGATAAAGTGTGTGTGTGTGTGTGTGGGGTGTGGTGGGAGTTTCTTCACTTCTCTACTAAAAGAAACTGTCTGTAGGCAACTAGAGGGCAAGAATAACTTGGCCTCCTGCTCCTCAGCCCAAAGGTACCAACAGATTTGGCTTTATTTCTATTTGACCCAATTTCAACTCTATATGTTCCCTCTCATACATGTGCTGTTGGGCACAACTATAATAAAGGGAGCATAATTTCTATAAATAAAGTTCATTAAGTGGGACTGCATGAGCCAATGAAAAACAACCAAAGTCAATCGAATTAGAAGAACAGTGTTTTCTGAGCTCAATCACAATTCAGTTTTCTCTGTATCTGATTATTTCAGGGATAAGGTTTGAATAAATAACACGATGACACACAGGAAAATCTTCAGATTTTAATATAAAGAAAACTACGGTGTGTGGTTCTGTTTATGTGATGAACAGAAAATAATATTTCTGCCAATATGTTAAAAAAATGCCCATGTAGGAAATTGCTGCAAAAATACCAATTCACTGCTGGCAAGTTGCTCTTAAAGACACTGGCTATCATTACTCATCAAACCAGTGAGTAGAAAAGGACTCAGGACTGTGGCCGAAGAACTACGTATTGCATCCCATCTACTACTGTCATTTTCACTGATGGCACTAATATAACGAAGGTTTTATTACTGGACAGCTGGTGTGATAATATTCTTTTTCTTTGGTGACTCTTAATATTTGACAGAAAGGGGAAGATAATGATCATCTATTTTGTAATTTCAGGAAAGTATGAAGGAACACTTCTTCAAGCCTGTGGGACACAGAACATATTGCTGATAATGTGGTTTAAACTAATAGCCTTTTAAAATGAGCTATTGATCCTCCCCGGCAATTATTTGAAAAGGAACCTTGAAAAGAAAACAGCTTAGAGGATGGACAGAAGGCATGAAGGGACAGGGAAGGATACATTCATTTAACGGAGATCCAAAAAAAAAAAAATGCAGACAGTGTCTAAGTTAAGATACATTTTTAAATCTGGTGTGATTTAAATAAACATGAATTGCAAATATGATCCCATTTGAAATATTTTACTTTATGATGCATCACTTTGCTGAACTAGACCTCATTAATTGAATACATATTTTTGAGCAACATGAGGTTTATTAAAAAAAACTAATCAAAGTTTATCATGAAATAAACTGTTGTTTGTGTTTGGTCTCCATGAGCTTAATTTATGTTAGGTTGATGGTGTATGTTACAGAATCAGTGTGGAGACTTGGTAATTTACTTTGATTAGCATTAAAGGGAAATACTGTCAAAACTGTTTATGTTGCAAGAATATATATATATTTTTTGCTCTTGCATATCTCATATAGGAAAAAATGCCTGCACACGGTCCAAAAAAAAGTTCTTGAAAGGAAAAAAGTGCATTTATTACATGCAAAACAAAACAACAAAAAGAAAAAAATGACTAAAATGTGGGGGAAAAAAAAAAATTGACAAAAATGTGGATGTGAAAAATTAAAATCAGTTTGTGGGCATTTTTCCTATGAAATGAGCCAATTGATCTTGGCCACTTGCTGAAAAGTGTGAATATAAAAACACAGTGACTTTCACCTTTGTTTCTTTTAAATTTTAAATTAATGCCATTCAAATGCATAGCACCTCAATTTTGTGTACACCTAGGCTCATGTGTTAACATGCACCATCAAAGTCTTACCTTCCACTCCACTGATACACTTCACGCGGTCACGGACCTCCACATTGTATCCCTCAAATGACATGAAGACTCCATCGGGGTGGTAGGGCTCTCGCTGTGTGTAAACCTTTGAATAGCTGTGCTGGAACTCGAAACGATCATAGCCGTCGTACTGCACTACTTTGCCATACACTTCAAAGTATTTCTCCATCCAAGTGAAGGGCAGGTAAATATCGCTGCCCTCTCGCCGCCCTTTTATAGTTGATTCATCATTGATCAGGCAGTCAATTTCTTCATACTTGACTCCACCAACAACCCCAACAACAGGCGGGGGCTCTGGTGGTTGTGGAGGGTGTTGTTGGCTGCTGATGCTGGCATCCCCCACCTTGGGACTTGGGGCCACCAAAGCGGCACGAGGCAGGAAGCGTGCGGTGGTGTCACTGGAGCATCGGTTCCACAGCAACACAGTGATGAGTGTGAAAAGGGCGCAGATAACAATGAGGGTCTTGTAGTTCACCCGAGCAGCCAGGCAGCGCATGGTCACAACTCACCTACATGACACAAACATAAGGGATACATTAGCAGCCAGAAGAATCGATCATATGGTGGCTGTCATTATATATTACTGAATTATTATTATTGGAGAACAGAAGAAGAAGTGTAAGGGGCATATCTACACATATAACACACTGACCTAAATACAGTCCATAACAAATAATACAATTTTGACTTAGGCAAGAAACAATAAGTGCATTTAAATGCATCTAAGAACCCAGATGTTTTTGACAAGACCGCAAGGACAGCCGCTCTGTGCACGCCGTTGCAAGGATGCATTGATCTGTATAATCTTATTTTCCCCCATCTATCATCCTGCAGCATCCATCAGTCCCGACTGAAGACTTTTTAATGTATATGTGTACATTGTTCATAACCGCTGAATGACATATGAGCGAACTTTTCATTTGACATATGAAAAGTTCGCTGATTCATATTAACAAGTAAAACCAAATAGGTCAATCAGATGAGGGTTGTAGTAATGAACAAATCACAACCAAAATAAACTAGCGAGTCATATAATACTAATTATAATGCTGAATGGTACATGACACAGTTTATGAGCAACAGTGGAGTACATCTGTTATCCAGTGATTCTCTCATTCTTTGTGCAACCATTACATAAACCCAAGAGGACGCTGTTTCCCTAAATAGATGACAAGTTGTAATTTGTATCCATCACATTCGCCTGTCCAGCTGGGGATGAGTCATAAGCACTGAAGCGGGAGAGAGTTGGTGAATGTTTGGTGTAAGGGTCTGTTGGTAATTAAGACTTTATACTTCAAACAAAATCAAACTGAGTGTGGTCGTTGCACATGCAAAACTGCACGTTTGTGACCAATAAGACGCTCTGGATTGTGCTTTGATTGCCATCGTGTGCATGATTCTCATTTACTTCTCAACAAACAACCATTATTGGCTGTGTTTTTAGATATATGGAGATCAAGTTACCTCTGAAACTCACAACTGCTCTTGTAGTTCAACATTTTGGAAAGATTCTTCTATTCTTGATGCATAGATAAGAGGAAAACACAGATACCATTGTCATGTCTAGCTGGAGCCTGCAGCAGGTTAGCCTAGCATCAAGACTGGAAATAGGGGGAAACAGCTGGCCGATTTCTATCCAAAGGTAACAAAATCCACCAAGCAGAACCTCTACAGCTCATTAATTAATGTTTTAGATTTTGTTTGCTTGTGGTATCGATCTTCTCATCTAACTCTTGCCAAAGAAACACATAAGAATATTTTCCAATATTACTATTTGTTTTAACACTTAATCCTGAAGATGTAGTGGCAAGACAAACAATATCTCCTCATCTCCATATCTACTTGACAAATCTCAAATTCATTTTAAGATTATCTTATTTAATTTTAAGTACTAAACTGAATAACACAGCAAATTCCATGTTTTTAAAAAGTCACCTTCCGGCCAAATTGGATCTCATATAAACACACAAAGCGAGTCAGACATGTTAACGGACCAGTCAGTCAGTCTGGATTCACATTCTTATGTCCTCTGTGTGTCTCCAGTGTTTTCACCAAGCCAGCAAGAAATCAATACACATATTGAAGTCTCCTCCACACTAATTACACCTCATAGAATTTACTCTTACTGTGATGACAGAGCCAGATCCTCTGATGACAGAGGACCAACCAAGCCACTGCTAAAGGTCAGCTCAATTATTGTGCATTAATTTGACAATGGTAATCAGCTATAGAATGGCAGAGTCAAATTATAGTGCTAGCAGCCTCTTGAACAAAGTTAATAGATGACTCTCAAACAGGAAAGGACCTCCATAGTGCTTAACAAGCAAATATTGAGGGAATGCAAGCATAGAGGATGAAGAATAGGCTAAATGCAGGTTTAAGAGTAAAATGTGTAATAAAAGGATTAATGTGCACCTACTAAAATAGGCACATAACATATTTCTGTCCCCTATTCAAGTGATTCATTTCTGTTCCACAAGAAAAGTAGAAAAATGTTTTAAATAGTTTCTCTCATAAGAGCTTGTTTAAAACTTTTTTGCTGTTGTCTACCAGTCAGTGGTGGGAGAATAAGTCTTTGCTGGATCTCTGTGCCTGATAAATTATTGCCACACATAAAAACTATCATTGATACTTGGAGAAATGTCAGCCTGGTGCAGTAATGAAAGATTGGGCCGATGGGAGCTCTGTCAATGCTAAAAATGTGAGGCGGAAGGTCTGGGGACTGCACCCTGAAAGATAAGTAGGACCAGCCCTGTCAGGGAACCAACTATAAATAATTGGCTCTTTTTATAGTGATTCGTCGTCTGTGTTGAGTTCAGGCTCAAGGTGGATAGACATGGGCTTAAGCATTGCAGCATGGAGAAGATCCTAATACCTCGCAATGACTAGAGGACAATTCGCCTTAAGCCATGGCCCATTTCACAAAGACAATTCAGCCTGACACCAGAACAGTAGACACTGGAAGCAAAGTTAATGTCGCGGGTAAGCAAAGGATAAAGGCAGCTGGTTTATGGATCAAAAATCATGAATGCTCTGATTCAGTTGATCTATCTGTATCAACCACATCTGACGCACAAATAAGCCTCTACCCATGTGCTATGCGGCTGAAACTAATTCTAGAGGCTGAATATAACTGGGAACAAACTAGAGACATGGACATTTTTGATTTAAATAAAAAAGAGAGACCAAAAGAGAGCTCAAAAAAGAGAGAGAGAGAAATACAGCAACCAAAATTTTATTTGTTCCATTTTTCATTGCAATAAATTAAAAATTGCAGCAGATAAAATTCAGTAACATTCAAACAGGGAGACTTGCAAATAGCATGTTTTATTAAGACAGGATCCACAACACAGTCAATAGTGCAAAAAAAACAAACAAAAAAACAAGTGTCAGCCTTCTCTCACCAGGGTGATGAAGTGAAAACCATTTTCAGAAAATGGCTATTATTACTATTATTAGTACCATTATTATAATAATTATTATAATCCAGTCCAGACTGTAACTGCATGCTGCCAGTTAAAGGCAGCCTTGACCTGGGTTGGGCTTTCTTCTGTTACTTGTTCTCATTCAATGTCTGCATGTTGTATTTGATATTGTTTAGAAGGTAGAACACATACAATGCATGAATTCAAGGACATAACTGAGAGCAGGCTGTTGCAAGTAACTGGTATAAGCCCACATGCACGGACTCAAAAGCTGGGACAGCAATAGGCCGCCATTCATAAGCTGCTTTCACACATGCAAGGCAACCCCATACTCTTCTGGACATTCCCACTGAATCAGAGATGCTCCCAACTCTGCTCCACTCACAGAGATGGGATCACTTTCAGCACAAAAACACCATTCTGGTGTGCAACATGTGCCACAAGGTAAGAACGTCCCCAATCACAGCTATTCTGTACAGTGTCTGGTCAGAGTGGAGTATACAAAGGAGCAGCTCAATACATCATGCTCACAGTGTTGCAATGTGTGTGTGAATGCAGTGTTAGGCTGTGTTAAGCCTGCTCATACAGGGTCATCTGGCAAAAACACAAGTTGCCACAAATCACCTTTTTTCTGCATTTAAAGGAATGAGGGATGACATGTAGCAAAGGATCATTAGTCAAATTTAGACCTAGGCCAGTGCAGTTAGGACAAAGCCTTTGTGGTATGTGCTCCACCAGTTGAGTCAAGCAGGCGACCTGTAAGGCATCATCTGACAAATCGCTGTTTGACCAAACAAATACACACAAATTAGGTTAATTGGTGACTCTAAAATAGCCCATTGGCTTAAGTGTGAGCTTAAATAGCTGTTTATCTCTGTATGTTGCTATATACCGGCCCTGTGATAGACTGGCAACCTGTCCACAGTCTACCGCCCACGACCCTATACAGATAAGCAGTATGGATAATGGATGGATGAATAGATGGTGAACAAGTATTACAAACCCTTGAACACATTCTTCTGGTCCTGTACCTTCCTGGATCTGAACAACATGCACCCCCATTAAAGCAGCCCTGTGTTGCTTTAATTCAGGGCTGGTTTTACTCTGAATCCTTGCTTAAGAAGCTGAGCACAATGCACTCATCCAATCTTTGTAAATCCAGCTAAAGAATATCCACAAGACTAATAACTTTATATTTCATGTCGTAAACTAAGTTGATATGAACAATTCAGTTTAACACTGTTCTTGAAGATGTTAATCACATCAGTTGCTATGCACAAGTTAATTACACGGCAAACAAACAACACTTAGCTGGTTATGCAGACAGTAGCTGCACTGTCTCTGGTGTATTTTGACCCAGATTCACTTACATCTATTAGGAGTCGGCTCTCAGTAGAAACAACAGCATCGATTGTTTATTCAAAAGCTCTGAATGACATATTTTGGTCTTCCTGACAAGCAACTGAGTCATGTGAACTGAGACAGTCAAACACCAAACCTGTTATGTCCGAGAAGTTAGTTGAGAAAACAAAGTATGTGAATTAATCACTGGGGACTTCAATTTTGTTTTATTTGGTTATTTTACCATGAATGCAATCTTTACTTAACCTTTAAACCATCTTAATCTTTTACAACCCTTTAACTGAGCAGCTTCAGATACCTTAACTTCATCAGACATCAACTGGAAATGTGGAATGAGGCTTAGGAAACTTTCTTTGGAAGAGTCACATGCACCATTTTTATTTTGGCATTATGTTTGAAGACTTGTTTTTACAATGTAGTTAGACCTTTGTGTAATCTACTGGTTATCAGCTCTCAGGAACGTTTGCATAGATATAATCCCACTGGTAATAACACTGTTTAGATCTGGAGGGAAAACTACACTGAGAGAAAAAAAAAGATAGATGCAACCAGACAGGAGGTGAAAGGCAATCCGGTTGGAGGATAAAAGTCCTCCATGCTTGACAGATAAAGGCAAAAGACAGTGGAAAACAAAAGCAGCTTTTCAGCTTCCATGCTCCTAGTGTCCTACCTCAGGAAATTGAAGAGTGCCTGAAATAGCAGGTAGTGACTTGGGGAGAGGTGCAGATTTTTCTACGATGGTCTCATTCTTTGTGAATACCTGAACGATCAAATTTACACCATGTGTATGGATAACTGCAGGGGAAAGAGAGGAATGAAGGAAAAAAATATTTCACTAATTTCCCTGACATTCATTGAGTTGATATTTAGAGTTAAACCGTGGTAAAAAAAAAACAAAACAAATTTTCTCATATTAAACAATAATGAAATTAATCAATAATGAAAACTGATTGCAGCACTAGTGATATAATCATCACCGTTGTGGCACTGAAAAAAGGTATTACATTTACCGATAACTAAATTTAAAATGGTCTTACCCACAATTTGCTGATAGCAACAAATTTCCGGTAAGTCACATCTGACTTAAGCTACGATCCCTGGCTGATAAATCCTACATGATATTGTTGACAGCTCTACACCGTTGATGCATGAGCGAACAGATCGACAAGACAAGCAACTTCACAGTCCTGACAACCTGAGGTCCCAGAGTGTTCACATGTCCAATAACACAGCTTTTTTTTTGCTGCTTCTGCAGATCAAAGGCTTCAGACTTTGATTGTGAGCGCATGCCTTTAAGCCACGATGAACTGTAACATATTTGGGTCCAAGACTCTCTAGATTGTCCTGACGTTTGCTTCATCAAATGCAGGAACTGATCCCCTGGCTTAAAACTGTGGGTATTAATTCTGCCAGACAGAGATAACAACTAATAACACATTCAAATATTTGGATGTCTTTATCCCCCTGATCCCTGGGAATAAGGCAGGGAAAATTCTATCAGGTATCAAATAGTACCAGGTGTTAATAATGAGAAAGTGTTTTGAAAGACATCTCAGTTTGAGCAGTGCGTGAGATCAAATTTTTCAAAAGAAAAAAAAAACTTGTTGAATGCACCTCAAATCAAAACTAGCTGCTAATCTTCCTTGGTCTCTGATGCAGAATGTACAGCATTTACAACATTGTCAAAAATGGCTGCAGTACTCAGCATAGGAGTGGGTAAATGAAGTTGTTTTTCTTCTACTGCTGTCCTCTGACGTAAAAATCACAAGCCGTCATCACAGCAATAAAAGCTGAGTGCTCACGAGTCACCCTTGGGGAGCCATTGGAGCAGAAACCTGGTGTATGCGTGAGGTGCAGGTGTTGTAGCCCTTACTAAACTCCTGACATTTTCACAGCGCTTCTCCACGGGTGAAGTAAGGTGGGGGTTTGAAACTGTCTGTAAATTATCATCTTATGCTGAAGCTGTGAGGCATGTTTGCTCCTGTGGAGAAAGGTTGGTGTGTGGGTCTGTGAATGTGTGTGTGCATATGTATTGTGTGTGGCTGATGTGGTTCTGTGCCTGATTATGGTAATGTGTGGGGTGAATTCAAGGCAACAACTGACAAAGGCAAAAAAAAAAATAAATCACTTACATCTTTATCCCAAAGCCATAATAAATGTCTTTTGTTACCTGTTGCAATACTCAGATTCTGTAAAAATTCAGTGGGGAACCCTCTGACCCTCGAGGCCAAACATATCAGCATTTTAAATGTAATATTTAGTCTCTCTCAGTTAACATTTTTTCTATTTTAAATCTAATTTTAGCCTCATTTTCTCTCAGGTTTGCTGCAGAAATGAAAGATTTACTGTCCTGAAACCAAGAAAATAGCATTATCCAGTCAGTTTATTTAAGCCTGAAGCCTGCAAAGTTGCATGTGTTTGTTTAGAAAGTGGCAGGCGAATAAACCAATCAGATTTAGATTTACAGTGTGTTGGACCAGAAATCATTGGGGTGGGGGTGCATGGCCTACCCCTAATATTCATGGTTCACCACTCGTAAAATTATACATTAAGTTAGTGAAAGGAACTACCCAAAGTGTTTGTCAATACCATGAATCAAAATAAGTTAACTCTCCCCGTCATGCCTGATTACTAAATTTCAACAACAGATTACAAGGAAGCAAAATCATTAAACATTGTTTCGTAGACGTCTGCAAACAACAGGGTTGAGTCAAAAATATCAAAGTTGGCACTGATCTGAGGTCAGTTATGGAGCTGCTAACTCTCACATTCAAGGCGAGTCTTAACCTTTCCACAGGTTCCTACAGACTTTTGGACCCCACTGTATGTGTGCATCTCACCTTCTCTCTGTATCACAAAGTAAACACAGTTACTGCAGGGAATATAAAGAGTGACACGGCCTGATCATGTACAACACATACGTCTTCTGTTGCAGAGGTGATTTCAGTGGGGGATATCTGACTCAACTATAAAATCTCAACCTATGCCTATAAATCAAAAGCTATGCATATATAAATCAAAACCCACAGAACTCCTGTTAACCCCTTGCATTGACTATACACCCATCTAAGTCACTTGATATTGTGTAACATGGCATAAGTGAAGGTTGCATGAAAAAGACAGCCAGTTTATTCTGCTCCTGCCTGGAAGTAAATTCTATTTTATGAATTTTGTAAAGAATCTGCAGTCACCTGTTTCTGCTTAGCCATTGTGTCTGTAGACCCTCCCTCTCTCTCTCTCAGACTGCAGCTGACACCGCAGAGCTGCAGTCACGCTAAGCAGAGAGGTCTGCATATTCAAAGGGCAGCAATGGGGCCTTACTTCAAGGAAAACTGCCCATTGTCCTGTCACTAGTATCACATTCAGCAGATTTGTAAATTAAGTTGCAATAGTCAAAAAAGTAAAAAAAAAAAAGGCTGAAACTGGTAATTATTTATATTAGAAATGAATGCTCAGAATATTGTCTCAATTGCTGGATTAATTATTTGGTGTATGAAATGCTAGAAAATAGAGAAAAAAACAAAACAAAACACAATTTCCAAAATCCCAATGTGATGCCAACCCATTTCCTGCTCAATAAGCCCAAATCCAAAAATATTCAGTTTACAATAACACAAGGTAAAGGAAGCTGGCAAATCCTCAAATTGAAAAATGAATTAAAATGATTAACCAAAATAGATTCAAATTAATTTTCTGTCAACTGATGGATAAACTCACTGTGACACAGTTTCATGTTTTGTATGAAACTGTGCTGGTTTTAATAGTGATCAACATTAATCTGTAAAATATGTGCAACTTTAAGACAAAAACCTTTGTGTTACTGCCACTTTTCTTCCTGCATAACTCAAAAGAACAGCAGACGCTCAGCTAATGACCCAACACAACAGACCAATGTGTAACTTGCCATCACTGTTCAGTAAAACAACTTTACTTAGAAGCAGCTGAGAAGTGAGTAAACTCCTTTGAAGTTAATGTGCCTGTGTGTTTTATCTCTAGTTGGAGGATTAAGCAGGTCATTACCAAAAAGCTTATAACTGTGGCCTACTGAGGGATTAAGCTGACTCTTAATCAAATAGAGGGGAGACAAGAGAAAAATATATGCATCATTTTAGAGGCAGGTCATGCTAGCAGCTTGACCTACAACATCATAGACACAAATGTGGACCTGAGAAATGTGGGGTGGCATACAATGCTAAAAGCTAAGGAATAAGAAAGCATGTAA
Source organism: Rachycentron canadum (assembly GCA_038496675.1). Taxonomy (NCBI): domain Eukaryota; kingdom Metazoa; phylum Chordata; class Actinopteri; order Carangiformes; family Rachycentridae; genus Rachycentron; species Rachycentron canadum. Next base: position 18,177,915 of record CM076648.1, read on the forward strand.
AAGCTAGGAGGCAAATAAGGCTAAGGTAGAATTTGGTACACGTGCTTCACAGGTGCTGAAAGAAGAATCTGGACTGTGCAAAGTCTGGCAGTTGGGGGGGGGAATGGTACAATAAATCAGCAGTGGAGCTGGGGTTCACGCTTTGCAGTACACAGAAACAGAAAATGAGTGGACAATCAACAAGGACTCAATTTGTTTTAAAACGGTGCTATCTTTGTCATTTAAAAAGGCAGAATATACCTAATAACAGCACAATAATAACGTATTTATATAGCACTAAAAAAGGGTAGTCATTTTCAAAAGAAAAAAAACAAAAGACATATTGTGCTGTTGGGCCAGATTAAAACCACCACTGGGTAAATTCCCTTAGAATTAATAATAACACATATAATATCAACACACGACCACGCAGCATAACAGCCTGAAATATCATTAAAAATGTGTGTGATGATACTGGTGCTGTATTGGGGTGTGTGTCAACGCCTTAAGTCCAGCAGCATCTCTTCATGCAGACACAATTACCCGAGTTATACAAGCTAATGCGCCCATGAGTTAGTTCAAAGAGCTCTGCCGTTCCTTATGCAATCAAAAATGATTCAGTGATGACAAGAGGAGGAATGCAGGGCTTAGGGGAACTTGTTACAGCTATGCTTATTCATTTCATCATACAAGCAAGACCAGGCCATTTTTCACAGTTGATACAAGAGTATGCAGAAGATTTAATTTGTCCATGTAATGAAGTCTAGCATAAATCTGCATGCAGAAGAGGTTACACTGCATATACAGCATGTTATTTAATTTCATCAAACTAAATTAGCCAAAGTCACAACTATGTCAGAGTCAAAGAGTGTGCATGAAAAAACTATCTACACTAACAGACATCTGAAGAATAACCTTCTCTGTGTGGGCTTGTTGTAACTCGACAGACAAGATTTGAAGAAAGCTGATACTGACCTTTAATCCATTCACAAAGAAATGCCCAACATCCTCTCAATGTTCACCACCAAGTCTTGACACAGCCGGTTCTTCTGGTACTTTCTGCTTGCAGTTTCCTCAGCACCTGCATGAGGAAGAAGAGGAGGAGAAAGGAGATTTCCACTATTGCAGCTCAAGGTGATGTATGAGGGTCCATAAACATTCGTCCAAATCTGTATGCATGACATGCAAGAGCATGTACTGTATGTAGAGGAGCCCGAGCTCATGCCATAAATTACCCCAAACCTTCTCTGGCACTGCAATGTCTTAATACCTGCCTACTGCTTTTCAGGGTCACATGGAGGTTAGGGTCGAGCCTATCTCAGGATGCACTGAGTGAAAGTGAAAAATGCTGGACAGGCGAAGTGCACAGCCTCAGTTCAATCAAGCAAAATATATGCATATCTGGCAAGGTTTAAAGCAGCAGTCAGAGTTGCTGATCAGCTGATAATCAGGCAGAGGAATAAATTCCTCAGTACTCCGTGCATCTTGGTTTAAGCAAGCTCTACATCCTTCACATGAAATCCTTTGGCAGGCTAAATGTTTCTGGGGGTGAAACATGACTGATGGCTCCTGCATGCTAAGCAGCATTTCAAATTTCGCAAACTTTTTCTGAGGGAAACAAAATCAACTGTTGTCATTTTTTTCCCCACTGAGGCTAATTATAACCTTAAATCAACAGTCCATAGACTCTGACACTGATGCACTATAAACTAAGATGAGGAAACAAATTCATATTTGTAATTGCAGCCATGATGAATTTATTGGCTTTTCTGACAGCAGGGTCATTAATGTACAACCAATCTATCAGCGTAAATATGCAGAGAGTGACATGGATACTTTACTCTGCAATTAATCTCACCAATGTATTTCTAGCCCACGTTGAAACAGCCTATTAAACTAAAGAAGGTGCTAAATCGCCACATCAAAGAGAGCATATTGATCTTTTTATGAAATGTGCTTATTGACAAAGCACTTAAATTAAATATTGTTGAAAATTAAACCAGCTGGGCTCCCTTCTGTCATTGCATGGCTCACTGCTGTTTTACATTGCTGGAATAGAAAATTGACAGAGAAGTCCAGGAATAAGAGGAATCCAAAACAACATCAGCATGTTACATTACAATGCAATCTAATTAGGGATATGTTAAAAGAGTCAAAGTACCAAGTCAATATCTGAAACTTAATGTTGTTACATATTTTTTCCTGTTTTTCAGTGTCTTCTCCCTCAGATAAAGGTACAGTATAAATCAGATCAGAGTGCTGACGTGCAGCTAAGTTAAAACTCCCTTATTATCATACAACAGCTTGTCTAGTACAAATAAGTAGCTACAGAAAATGACAGAGAGCAGCTTTCCAGCCTGCCTGCTAGCAGATTTACTGTACCCTTTCGCTGGCAAAAGAAGCTAACTTCAAAACCAAATATGAGGCAAATTGAATTTATGTTAAAAACACGTAGCTACAGCTGCACATATGATCCATACTCTATGAGGTTTCTAGAAGAAATTCAATTTTGTTTAAATATTTCTGAACCAATATTGCTCTGATGATACAAAGGGAGGATGGGTGTTGATGTGCAACCTGCCTTCATCTGTAAGACGGCACATGTTGTACCCAGTGAAAAGGAAGCAGAAATGTCAGCAGTCTTAATCAATATTCCTTGGCTACTGTATGGGCGTACTGATGCTTTTTTTGAGGCAGGTGTTCTGCAGGCAGATGGTGAGAAGTAGAAAATGAGAGCAAATGTCACCCTGGCCCATTCTTCCCAGAGCTTATCCTGAACCACCCCTGCCATCTAGACATTTTCTAGGCAACATTTCATTATACAAATATCCTCTCTTTGAACATCTGGTGTTGTACGCCTTTAGGAAGCATCTCAGCTGGGCCAGAAGTCAAAATTAGATGGTCACGAGTAACATACCAATCTACACGTACTGTTGTGCGTTGCCATGCAGAGCACCACTCATCTGTGTTAAACAAAACAGACCATTGCAGAGGCAGTTTTTCCTTTCTGCAAAACACTGAAAAGTCACAGGGTTTGAGTGTGGATTTGCCATTATTTTCTCCATTTGGAATCTCTTTGAGAATAAGTATCATAATCTTGAAGAGGATAATCAGTTTCTTGCATAATATGAACATGTTTCAAATCTAAAATAAAAAAAGAAACCCCCAAAAAATATGGTAGCCTGGTGGCATTCTTTGCACACTTTTGTTTCCAGGAAAATAAAACATACTTGGCTTTCTCTATGTGAGTTAGAGTAGAGGCACCCCGCTTTGTCTGAATAAAGCTATGCCTTTGCTTTTATTAAATTAAATTGTGACAACTTTATAAAATATAATATTAAGCTCATTAAACTTTAGTCGAAACAAACACTGGCACAACAAAACACAGACAAGGTCACATATTTAATCAGCGAGGTGACTGTTTAGACCATCGTCTAGTAACTACAGTGATAATGAGATAAAATACAGCAGGAACTCTCTGATTTAGCTCAACAGGGCATTGATGACCAACTGTGCAAACCAATATTGTGTTGGGAAACCTTGAATATAGATGAGTCTTTCACTATCGTATTTTTCATTGCGAGAGTGTGTATAAAAGATATTTTGATCAGGTCTTATTTTAATCAAAAGATTCTTAAACAAATGTTTATCTAAAAACCAAAGTGTTGCCAAAATATACACCAGGAAAAATTTGGTGAAACACTTTTTGAGATGATCAAAAATGAGCACCCTGGCCATGGTATAAGCCTTATATTTGAGATAGAGAAAAATATAAAAGCACTAGCTTCAGACCAGATGATGAACATTTGAACTTTATGAGATGTTTCTTTTCTGAAGTTGAAGTTGAACCAGGGAAAAGTGCGAGTTCGGCAAATAATCTCTAGAGGATGTGTAATCAAGGGTGGTGAAAGCCAAGCTGCACCCTGCTGCACCTCTTCAAGGTGGCTTAGTATGTAGCTATCCAAGTTCAGCGCTGCACCGACACCATTTTCAAAGCCTTTACATACTGTCCCATTCAATCGACCTTTTCTTAAGCAAGGCGCCGACACCTTGATTATGAATCATGAACATCAACTTTATGGCTCTCTCCTGTGAATACATTTTGAACATTAGCCTGAGGATATTTCTTTAACGGTGGCCTGACTGAGAATGATATTAGGTCATTAATTATTTTAGTCGCCCTGCATTTGCTGCCATCCTGACACAAGCAGACATCTATCAGGACTTGTAGTCAGGGTAAAAAGAGAGATGGAGACCCATCTGTTGGACATTCATAATACATATATCTTCTCTGGGGAGTCAGTGGCTGGCCAAACATTGAATGATCGCACCACTGATGCCACCATGGTGCCAGCTATTACTGACCATCTGATGCCCAGAGCAATATCCAAGAATTCTGCAAAGTGAAGAGCTCAAGTAATTGAGATTTCTGCTTGCAGAGTTGGTGCAAGCTGATTAAATGCGATCACTTCCTGCCACACATTTCATCAACTTCAGCAGTTTTATGGTCAAAATTCAAATGAAGTTCAATACCAAAGCAGTAGCTGCATAAAGAATAGCATGCTTTTTGTCCAGGTGCTGTTGCCCCCATAGAGTAAGTGATGTGTTTTTGAAAGCACACATCTGTTTAAGTGTCAAGTCAAAAGCAATAAACATGCTTGGTCCAGTTTATGTGTGTGCATAAAAAAGATAAAGGGACAACAAGCGAAAAATAGAGAGGATACAGAAAAAAAGAGGTGTCTCCTTTCAGGCTAATTTACATTATGCATGTTGTACTCCAAAGGTTAAACAAAAAAATGTACTCTAGAAAAATTATTTAATTTTTGCTCATTACCTATTCATAATGACCTGTCAAAAGCAATAAAAATGAGACAATCTGGGCCTGGAGCACGTCTTAATATAGACTTCAACCAGATAATGTAATTCCTCTAAGTCAATGCTAATTAAATCAAAAGAATATGCATTGGCCAAAAAAAACAACACACTGCCAAAAAAAAAAAAAAAAAAAAAAAATCTTTACCTTAAAAAACCCAAACCCCGATCATTACTTTATGATCCTTTCAATGAGATTTTTCTATCAGAGTTTAATTGATGAGCACAGTTTAAAAGCCACAAACCTGGGGGCTCTGCTAGTCACCAATGCTAGGCATATTCTTCCAAAGCACTGGCCCCATGCCAACCTCTCCGAACACTCAAAACATTGGGGTAATTTTCACACTAGATTTAGGGAACAAAGAGGGTTTCAGTGGGCCTGCATCACATGACGAGGGATGCGTTGTGGCTGTCACAAGCGTTCAGGAATATAGACAGTAAATTCTGATGTTATTTAGTGGTGCTTTGCATACATTTAGGGGCTCTGTCACTCCCTTTTTGTGCCTGTGGAAAAAAAAAAAAAAAAATGCAGATCTGTTGCAGCGACTTACACCCAGATTGGGCGCAGCTGTTCACCCACTGTTTGCTCTCTTCTTTCCAATGCAATTCTTCATTTGTGAATTCCCTAAAAACTACATATTTCTACCCCTGGCATCATTAGTTAGTCACGCTTTTAAGAAACATATACACTTAGCTACTTTTTGCATGCAGTCATTAGATCAGCAGTAGAATGACACAGTTAAAGGCTGAGGCATTAAAAACAAATAGGCTCTAGGGAGGCAGATGGAGTCAGTGCACAAGTGCAGTACAAAACAGAGAAACTTGAAAACTGAAGTGTGTCTGAGAGCCACTCCTGCTATGCACTCCAACTCTAAAGTGAAGAAAACAGGATGAGAGAATGAGACTTGGAGTGGGAGGCAGTAAAGGCAAGCTCACGAGAGGAAGCCAAGATGAAAGTAAATAAGAGTTTGGAAGTTTTTGGAAGCTGAGTAAATACCCTTGGTGCCTGTCAAGCCTCTGTGTTACTCTCTGTAGTGAACTCCCCTTTCATGCTTGTAAGCAAAAGCTGCTGATGGAAAGACTATACCATCAGATTCTAGTAATAAACCACAGACTGCGCAAATAAATATACTCGCACACCAGCAATTAAGCTGTAGGCACAGGAATTATTTAGCATCTCATTATCTATGTAAAAACCCCAAATTGTAAACTTATAGCCACCAAAGTAGCATCAAATAACGCAACACTTTGATAAATGCTGCTAACCCAGGGGTGACGGTCACCACGTCAAGTTCAGATTAATCTTGATTTTTATATGATGAAGTAGGGCTGCACCTTCGGATAACTTACAATATAAAACAGAGAAAAACTGCATTATTTTAAAAACTGGAACCGGTGAATTTTTTCACTTATTAAATGTTAATCAATCATCAAAATAATTTAATTTTCTGTTGATCATCTTACCAACCAATTGCTAAAATGGGGCCAATTGATTTAAACTCAAAGTAATACATTTTTAACTATCACAATGAACACAAACTAATATTTCATGGCAAAAATGAAGAACCACACCAAGATTGCAGGAAAACATATTTCGTCTTTGACAGGACAGAGGATGGGCACTCTTGCAGAGCAAGTACAGAAAGACGAATGACACAAGAACATGTCTTATTGGCGTCTGTGTATCGGACGAACAGCTCTGAACTTGTTAGAAGCACAAACACTTCGGTGTGAGCTCTGAAAAAGTAGAGGGCTGTGCCCCAGCTGCCTTTCACACGAAGACAAGACTTGCATCTTCAGAACCTTGTTAGTTCTCTGAAAAGGCCACCGACTAGTTTGGAATATTAAGCAGCTCGTGCTGTCGGAAATCAAAAGGATTTTGGAAGAGAGTGGGAAGCTTCAAAAAGGCTTTGATGGTATATATCGCTCAATCTCCAGCAGATATGACGGAATGAAAAAATAAAGACAGGGGAACAAAGGGCTCCTGCGAGAGGAGGGTGGCAGAGGTTTTCTTCTTCTCTCAGAATTGTGCATATGCATATATCATTATTCCTCAATCAGAGTCTCGCTCATAAAATGTCAAGACTTCTCACTGGGAAGACAGAGAGTGCAAGAGAGACAGAAATAGAAAAAAAAAAAAAGAGGAAAGTGGGACACAAAAATGTTTCAGGTCATTGATCATAACAGGCACACACAAGTAAGCCAAACTCAGTTGTCTCACTTCCAGTAATTTCCAAATGCAGACCACATTTACAGCATTAATAAGTTACATGTGCGTCATGCTCTGTGCAATAAGGCCTCACATCACTGCTTCTTTATTCTGTGTAGAAAAGGAAGCAACTGCAGAAAGAGAAAACCAAATGTACTGAGATTTTGGAGCACTCAAGATTCACTCTCCGTTTCCTGTCTTTGCTCTGCTGGGTGGGGAACAGTAATGAGGGTATGACAATGGAAAGACACAAGACATACTGTTTTGTTTTGTGGAGGAGAAGGGTATGAAGACAGGAAGCAGATTAGAAATCTCTCCCAGGATTTCTGTGTGGGAAAGGAAGTGTTTCATTCAATTTTCTCTAGAGAAATCTAAGGTCAGGTTCCTAAAAAATGATTAGATGGCCAGAGGTCTTAGCAGGAATAATTATAGAAACAAGGTCCCACTCTCATGAATGTGCACTGTGTATTTCTTTGTGTGACTCTTAGACAAACATGTTGATTTAATAACAGCACTCTTGTTGCAGTGAGAAAATTAAGCATCACTTTGCAAGGAGATTAGATTTGGCCTGACAATTTGTATTGCTATACGTTCTTCCTTCATCCAGTGTCCTTGAAGAACACTTTAATCTAGTGTTTGGTTAAAATATCCCACACTTTCCATTTTCAACGTGAGAAAAAATGTCAGGACCTAAAGAGTCACAGTAGACAATCAAGACAGAGTCTGTCATGAGATTTAATATGTAAAGCACCTTGTCTCACTGAGCTAAAGAATTCCCAGAAACGTCAACAGTCTGCAAGCCATCCAGCAACGAGGCTGAACATGTCTAGCAATGGAGACGTGCTGTTCTGAGAGAAAGGTAAAAGCCTTGAGGTGATGTAAAATGGCTCTTTCTAGTTGACCTTGTCTTTGCTATATTCTGCAAGGTTACCAATAAGAGGCCTTTCCAAGCAAATTATCACTCCAGTCAGGGTGGCAGAGCCCTGCCAGTCTTCAGTTTTCTCTCTTCCCTGTAATTGCTCTTTGATAAATCTCTTCATCCTCTCTCTGTAGCTCTTAGACCACTTCCTTCCCTTTCACTTTATCCTCATGTGATGTGTGTGGCCACATAGAAATATGTGAAGGGTACGCTATTACACTAGTGTTTGCTTGTAAATTTGGGCGATTAGGAATATAATGCTCTGGTTCTGGTTCTGCAGATAGTACAAGTCATGTCAGCTCTTTGATGGTGTTCGCACGTCTGTCATCTTAAAATTCAGTTTGTTACCCAAAACATTAATGTGGATGGATCAAACACTACAATGGTGACTACAACTCACAATCTGAAGACAGAAACCCGTCTCTGTGGCAGGTAATGATGCTAAACGGAAACAATGACTTTAAAGGTCCATTTAACAAAACCCTAAATATCAACCAATAAAACAAAGCTTCTGAATTGAAGTAGGTGAGAGACTGGGTAGCAGTATTTTTCCATTATATCACCCCACACAAACAATGCTCTTCCTTTAGTTGACTGATAAAACAGTCTCTTTTAGGAGGAGATGGATAAAGGTTTGAAGATATGACATTGAGATAGCTGTGGTCCATCAAATTTGTCATTGCTGTCAGAGCTGAGCTGAATGGCAAATGTGCTACGCAGGCTTGGGTGCAGGTATGTAGAAGGTAATGGGCAGTGGAAAAGCAGAGGAGATATGCCTGTACTTAGATGGTACAGCAAAGCCTATTTATTCAGCTGCGCTTCTTCAATATGGAGATAAAAAGGTAAATTCAATCCTTATTCTGTAGTCAGCAGCGGCAGCTTTTTGACTTCAGCAGCATTTGTAATGACACAGCAGATGTCAAAAAAATGTCAAATAAAAAAAAAATAATAATAATAAAACCCTGGGAATCTTTAAATTCTCATCAAGCATAAGCATACATAAAACAGCTCATATAGTCTCCTGGCTTGACAAGCATAAGTGGGCAAAGAGAAGTTGTATATGCAAAAGGTTCTAACTGGCTTCTATTTAAAGGATTAACCAAAACATTACTAGTGACAGAAGTTTAGTTATTTTTAACAACCATTACACTGAAGGAAACCAACTTCAAATGAGAGATACATGCTTTTACAAGTTTACATGCTTACAATTAAAACTACATTAAATAATTTACTGAATATTTGATTCTTCTGAAACTCATCAACAGCCCTTAAATGCATTAGACTTTTCAGTTTACCTAACTTGCATGTCTCTAGACTGTGGGAGGAAACCAGGGCACCCAGAGGAGACCCACTCATGAGAAATGAAGCAAACTCCACCCAGAAAGGCCAGCAGATTTGAACCTTCTTGCTGCGAGGCAACAGTGCACACCACTGAGCCATTGTGCTGTCTGTTGTGCTGCAAATGCCCTTCTAATTTTGAGGTAATATTTGAACAAAGTTGTCTGAAATCGACCTGTCGACTCCAACTTAAATCCACTTTAGCCTGCCAGTTTGAGCAGAAGCTCATTAGCAGAAATTACAAACAATGTCCTGCTCATTTGTAGGTGAGATGAATGAGGTAAAGTAAATTAACAAGTCTACAGCTAACACACAATGAAAGAGTAATAAAAAATAAACTCCAGACATTTAGAGATAGCTGATAAAATGAGATAAAATATGCCCCGTCGCCTTTGGTGAATTAAGACAATGTTAAAAAAAGCTAATTAGCTACAATACCAATTCTTAAAGTTTCATCTTTTCACTTCGACGAAAGACAAAATAATGTGGAAACAAATTTACGTCAAATTAACCAGCACTGATGAATAATGCTCTGTACAGAACATCCAAAGTCAAATACTTATAGCTGTGGCTACATTAGTAACACAGTCTGTAACTTCAGCTCTTGCCATAATCAAACATACATGATGCAGATAGTTAGAGGCCAAACACCAAAAACAATGCAAATATTCAAAAAGAGCATTGTATCATTAAATATACATGAAAGGATATTTTTTTAAATTTAAAGCAGGTCTTAGTTCTATACTAATACTGTGGCCTGTATTTAGAAACCCAGCCTTAAATGAGCAGCAAAGACTTCTGTAACTTTGTGATGAGAGTGTGAACTCTCAGCCATGACCCAAACCCGGCCCATCTGGACCCACCACCCAACCTCACAGAATTTGGTTTCTCTGAGTGGTAACCTGAAATCTGCTACATTTTTATTTAATCACTGAGAAAAGAGGTTGAACTTTGGTTACTAGAGCTCCAGGTGTATAACTACACTGAGCTGGTATTATGGATCTATCTTGTTATGGTTATTAAAACTTAAAATAAACCACTGAAAAAGTGTAAAATGTGGGACATTTAAAAAGCATCCCAACAAGTTGTGTTGTTGCAACAGCAGAATAGTCAAATATTGAACTGATGACCGTGATAACATCAAAAGTCTGTAATGCTAACAGGCCTTTTCCCCAGAAGATGTTTTGATATGTCACAGTCAAAAAAGTACAGATGTTAATAATCAAATTAACAATAGCTGACAGCTGCTTTAGTTCCTGGGTCCTGTAATGCATGTGCTTGCTCACTGACACACTATCATGACTTACAACAAAGCCATTGTTAAAGTTATTAGTAACACCTGCACTTTTCCTTCTGTGACAAATAAAATACCTGCTGTGAAAAGGGGCTAGTTGAGCCAACTCCTTGCTCCCATTCAAATGACTCATCACATCATTCATATCATAGGGCTCACTCTTTTAAAAATAACAAGAACTGAGTTGACAGTGATTATAAATGCCACTGGGCACGGTACCGTATCAAAGTTCATGCAAAATGCTGGACACCCAGGAGACCAATCAATATCAGTCTTTTTGTTGCTCTTAGTTTAAGCCTATAAAAATAGACCTTCCTTGCTGTGGGCACTTGTCATACCAGTGCAGGCAGAATTGAAATTAATAATTTTAATGATGGCTCTGTTACATTTAATTACAGTAAGCTACAGTGTATTCAGAAAATACCCTGACCCCTTCACTTTTTTCATATTTTAATACACTACAGCCTTGTGCTAGAATAATTTCTTTCCCTCATCAATCTATGCCCACTGCCTCATAATGACAAAGCAAAAACTGAATTTTAGAGTTTCTGTCAGGTTGGATGGGGACAATTGGTGGACAGCCATTTTCAGGTCTCACTATAGATGTTGGATTGGGTTCAAGTCAGGGCTCTGGCTGAGCTAGTCAAGGACAATCACAGAGTTGTCCCTAAGACACTCTTGCGTTGGGTCCTTTTCTTTAAAGACATCTCTGTAGTTTGCTTCATTCAACTTTCCCTAAAGCCTGAGCACTCTACTTGTCCTTGCCACTGTGTAATAAATTTGCAAGTGTCTAAAATTGTGTTTTTGCTTTGTCAATATGGGGGATATGGGGTGTAAACTGATGAGTTAAGTTGCAACATAAGAATATGCAAAAAAAGTGAAGGGGTCCGAATACATTGAAAAACAATGCATTGTATGTGGATTTTAAATGGTTGAGAAACTGGGTCGGTTTTAGTATAAATCAACTGACCAATGAGGCTCTTTTGACTCCAGGTAGTTTATCTTTTAGTGCTTAGATATGACCAAGTGTCCAGACATAAAGCTACAATGAAGCCATGAAGAAAAGCTGAAAGTGCTGATGAAGCAGATGCACTGGCTGCAGCAAAACACTGCTGGGACATCTTCCTAGCTTAGTATGTCCAGCCAATCCAATAAAGACTTAACAGGTCTCTGGGGCCAAGGTCATGCCTCCTACCTCAAAAGAAGGAAAACTTCATTTGCAAGCCTAATCAAGTGTGAATGTCAAAGAGGCATAGCAAAGCAAAGCAGGGTCGAGGAAGGCTAATTTTGTTCAGGGAAGATGAGAGAATCAGAGTCTTCCAGTTTTGTAATATTGGAGTGTGTCGAGTTGTAAAGATGGCTATTAAAACAATTAACAAAGACATCCTTTATCCATATTGGGTGGTAAGAGCAAATGGCTCTCAGGAGAGTGAATACAAAATTGCAGTCCAGGGACATTTTACTACACAAGCTTCATGCACTGAGCCGCTGGATGAAAAAGAACAAATTCATAAATACAATATCATTTTTAGAATAAATTTAGTCCTTTGACCAAATACGTTCCTGCTTTGACTAAGGATAAAACAACAACAACAACAACAACAATAATAATAATAATAAATTATTATTATTCACAGTACAGTGAAACATACACTTTGGGAGCAGGGCCAAATCATGATTGTGAGCACCTTCAACTGAGCTGCACTGAAATCATGGTCAACTGCTCTAATGTGCAAGTGCTCAGTAATTTTCCTACATAGAGCAGGAGCCACTGTTGTTTGGAGACTTCTACTCTTCTGTTTTTAATGTTTGTGTAACACTGCATTGCTTTGTCTGACGAACAATCAAAAATGCTAAAAATTTGCTATTTGTTTGCTATCATATAACTGCAAAACTTTACATATGAGAAGGTGGAATTACACAATGTTTAGCATTGTTCCTTAAAAATGGGATAGGTAAGACTATTTACTGACTATCACAATTGACAATTTAATTTCATAAAGTTCAATTATGTATTATTTTAATCAATAATGGATACAAAACAGTATCAAATACAATGAAAAGCCAATAAACACACACCCACACCCACAGACAGAGTAGACAGTGTCAGTGTGAAGTTTTTTTAACCTCAGTTCTATTATAGCCAACAGTTGTTTGGAAAAGTAAGTGACAAGAAGTGTGCAGTGAGTCAAAAAAAATGGAGTGAGAAGCATTCAGCCTTCAGTGTCACAGAACATAAACTGAGGGACAACATGGTGGTATCTCTATTCACTGCCAGTGAATAGATACTTAGAAGTCAGACTGCCACAAGAGATAATTCTGGCTGAGGGGGGCAGGACTATATTATTGGCTTACACATGTGGGTAACCCAAGTGTATGAAGGGGTAAAGGAGTGGGGTTTTTTGGTTTGAGTGCTTATGCAGTGACAGACAGTACAGAAGACAAAAAGCATAAGCACTACACATGACCATGAACCAGCCAACTAGAGCATCTTGCTCCCTGTAGAGTGTTACAATCCCTTGGAAAGGCTGTTTGGACCTACCAGCTCTTAATCCTGGCTACACCCACAATACAAAATCAGTGTTAGACACATTCTCTGAAAGACTTGCTCAATGAAAGCCAAAAAGTATGGAGAATAATGAGATGGGAGCCTATCTGTTGTCTGCGTGCCTTAGGGCATCTGGGGCCACTTTCTTTTGTTGTACTGTGTGGTTGGTGCTTAGCATTGAGGAGGGATATAAAGAAGGGTGCCTGGGGGAGGGTTGTGGCTCCAAAGTATGCAGACATAAGCTGTCTGCATGTTGTCTTTGAAGCAGGCCATTACTGGTTGTACTGTGGGGGTCACAGGGCCAGGGTTTAGAACAGTGGTGTCCCACCGAGAGCCTGGACTCATCCATCCCCCAAAACCCTGCCAGAAATTAACAAAGAATGTAGGCTAGACAAACAAGAAAGCAGCCGTTATGAAGGGCTCGTTGGGTTGTGAACTTTGAGTCATCGTCATTGAGTCATCAACAGCCCGATAAACACTAGTCCACATTTTTTACCTTGTCTCATTTGGTTCAATAAATTCCACAACATAACAACATTGACTAAAAGGAGACCAATAAGGCAAACAGCTTCCATGCACAAGTGCAACAAGAGACTCTTTTGCAATGGGATCACTCCAGCCACAATGTCTGTTAACACTTTGATGTTCTGACCCAGGGAGTACTCGTGATGACTGAGTACTCATGTGTTGGTCATTCTCATCTCAACTTCACACCTGGAAAGTTTTATGACTGTATCTTATGCAGTTGTGATGCTGGTGCAGTGACAAACTCTGTCCACAGACAAACAGACAGACACTTTCCAAAGTGTTCAAAACTACCTTTGTGGTAGTTCCTGTTACATTAGATGCCTCCAGGACCTCATTTGTCCATGATGGTATGTGTACACACACACACACACACACACACACACACACACACACACACACACACACACACACACACAAAGTGAAAACAATACCAGCCATACTGCTGCAGCTGGTAAATATGCTGAAGCAAAAAAATTAAAAAATTAAAAATAAAAAAATGGTGGATCTGGGAGGATTGTTGCTGTCAGGTGGAGTGAAACAGTGAAATCAGTCCCTGGCACCTCAATGATCAAGTCGTAAAAGATCGGTGGTCGGTCCATCATCCAGTCTGCCAAGTCACACCAAGAATTTTTGACTATGTGAAAGACCTAATGTGACACAGTGAGCATGTCAAAAGTCTGACTCCTGCACATTACAATGTCCTCAGACTATTTACTTAAATTATGAATTTCATGTTGTTGAATTCTTGTATATCTAAATCTTTAGTTTAGTTTAGTTATCCAGTTATGAGGGAAACTGTAACAATCCTAGTGATTGCAGTAAATTTTGGGCCCCAGTGGTTAAGGCTTAAGGAAGTGTTATGCATGCAGACCTTTTTCTAATAGCCTATTATTAGGCATCGTGAGGTAACCTGGCTTTGTCTGTATTAAAGACAAATCCCAGCATGAGCAAGCTCAAGCAGCTACACCAGTGAGTGAAGTGACATCAGACATCAGACATCAACATCATTTGGGCAAGCTGAAGGGAGATAGTATAATAGCTTGGCTTCAACAACATACAATCCACAATAGCTCTTAATAGCTCTTAATGGCTCCTATTCTTTGAAAGAGGTGTTATTCTAATGGAAAGCAACTTAACACTCGACCACATCCTTCTTCTCTTTTCACGTCAGTGGCTTTGTTGCCTTTCCTAAAAACTTCCAAAGTTTACTTTGTAGGATTAGTGAGACTATATTTGGTGAATTAAATTTAATGTAGCACTTTATTTTCCACTGTTGAGAGGGGAATAGGAAGTTCACACACCTCAAGTCCAAAGTGGGAGTGTTAAAGTGCCCAGACAGAGAGAAGACATCCAGCACTTCTAATTATGGGGTGTGGATAGTGCAGACAATGACAAGAGTGGACTCTCAAGGACAGGAGGAAAATGTCCTATTTTATTACTGTATTTTCACAAACATTTGAGCTGCTTTTGAATTCACTCAACTGGCTACTCAAAAATTCAGGGTTTGCCCCTACAGAGGTCTTAAGAATCCCAGATGGGCCAGCGACACCTGCTGAGGTAAAGCAGGTCCTTAGTGTAAAGCAGGTATGGAGAATGGACCAGTTGTACTAATATTCATCATCCACTGAGCAGACAAGGGCACAAGAGCAGAAGTGAGTCAGGGCAGTAATCGGTCTCAAAAGCCCAGCATGCGCAAGGCAGCCAGTCTAACTGACTCCACCCTGCCGGTGGATTTTGAGGAGCAGGGGAAAAAATGGCTAAACTAAAGATGACTTTCTTAAAATTCAACCAAGAAAACGGAAACTAAGCAGATGTGAGTGTCTTTTTTGGCTAATTTGATGAATCAAGGTAGTTTATCACACTGATCCCCTACACACAGCACTGCAATAAAGCAGCTGTGTTTGCTGATTTGCAACATAAAATTGCCTGATTCAAAGATATAAAAGGGATAGCTGGACTGGCAGAAACTTTATTATAAAATCTTCACTGTACATGATATGATATTTTTGCCCAACCCACATTATGTTTCAAGAATTACCCGATTATTTATTCAATCACATACATAATACCACATACCAAATTTCCCCTGCGTATTAATAAAGTATTCTGATTCTGATAAGCACACTCCAAAGTTCACAGACTTTGGGCTTAAGACACCACATACCAATAAAATAAACAATGGTACATGGTATTTGAATGTCCTCTGCTTATAATTTGGCAACATTATCTCTTTTTGGGCTGCTGGTGGAAAAACAGATGGGCAAAGTCTCAGAGGAAAGAGCCAGGCTCACACAGACCTTTCCTTTAAAGCTTAATTAAGATGATAAACACACTCAAAACAGGACTTGTAAGCAGATGAAAATAAATGTTACATTTGCTTTCTATCTTCAAAAATATTCCATCATCCAAAATGTATCATTAATTGATACTGACAGACAGAAAATTACACTATTACAAGGTCTGTGGCACAATTTGAAATATACAGAGTGGAGCATAATGAGGGAGAAAGTATCGGCTGGCATTTTATCACACTGGGAGTCGCTAAAGCCAAGAACAAAATATAATAAGAATGACTAAATTAGTACCATTAGCTGACGTCAGGTGTTGCTCAGATGACAAAGATTTTAATGCAAGTCCACACAGTGACCATTGTTTTAGAAATTCAAGCCACAGGCAGACGACTCCCCTGCACACATTAGGATATATAATCAGGCCTAGACTCAAATCATGTTGAGACAGACATGTTTAGACCTGACAAAAAAACCTTAGGCATAACAATATAATAACAGGGAATGATAGTTCTTTATAGGCAACTGCATAATTCGGAGAGTGGGTAGATCAAAGACAACTAGCAATGGGCTCAGGTTTAATGATACTAATTACTACGGTGAACTGAGCAAAGGCCTGGACATGCTACAGGCTGCATATCTGGTTTCTACATTGCTCCCACTCTGCAGCACAAATACCACAGAAAGGGGTAGAAAGGAGTAAATTTTAATATCAATCATGGTTACCATTTGAAACAAGAAGAGAGAACTTCAGCCACAAGGACACTCGACTGTTTCATGCAGTGTGGTGAAATGTGCTGATTAAGGGCACTCATCACAGAAGAGACTGAAATGGCTTGGAAGGGCATACATCAACAATAAATCAAAACTGCACTCTGCCAAACTCAGCAGATAGCACAGGATAAGGTCCTGGGTTTTTCATATTTTTACTGGAGATAACAAACTGAATGCAGGGACACGGAGACTACAATTGTGACATGTTTAATACCATTGAGTCATGAGGATTTCGTAAAAATCGTGTAAATAGACTCTGCCAGAAGCCGCGAACAAAACTGCAATGTGTTCAGAGATCAGAGCTTCATCTAAAGGTCTTTGTAACTATGCCTGTGTCCATATTAGTCTATAAGACATGTACGTGAAGGGAAGTTCAACAAAGTCAGAATTTCAGAGGAATACTATCAACACTTTGTGTGGGTGACCCTAACTAAATTGAAGTTATGTGTCTTAATACACAGCCATAAACACATATTAAATTAGGCATTTAATATAACAGATATAACAAAGTATATGGAACAGAATTGTAGTATGAAAGTGGTTAAAAACAACACCATGCTGCACAGTTTCTGCTGTAGGAGTAAATTTTGAAAAGGAACACTTTGCACCACACCACAGGAAATGGCCTTAATACATCTAAGAGGGGCGGATAGAGCCGTTGATCAATACCAGTGACTAAAGGATTACTTTGCCAGATTTGAAGATTTATGGATTATTAAACTCTTTGTTTGAGTGTAAATTGTTTGTTGGTATTTCAAGTATCACTGAGAATCTCTTCTCTTCCTAATGAAGCATTATAAGGTATTCTGTTCCACATGGTTCACCTACATATAGAGCATTTTCTTGTTGAATGTAGCATAGTCTGTCTTCTGAGTTGCTGACTGTCTAATTAGCAACCTGCCAGCAGCTCTCAGTGCATCTACTCAAAAATATTGCACACTCTGTGGACAAAGGCCGCGTTTTAAAATCTTTATTAGCACATTTCTCTACACCCCCCATGGCTATGAAACCCTATAATGAACAATAAACCATATACAAAATTCTCACTTCTATTAATTGTCACTTATTCTGTTTTCTGCAATGTACATTTTTTTTTCACTTGTTTGCACCAGCCAGCTGGCACAAACAGGAGCACCTTAGTTTTAAGTAGCTTTATTCAGTAAGTAGTTTAAAGCTGTAATTCTGCCAAACCAAGCTTCAACTTCTGTGAAATCTTACAATATGCAAACCAGGAAACAGGCAATTAATGGTTTAAACCAAAAGTTACTTTTACACATGAATGTTCAAAACTAGCACTATATTTTTGTTAGTTGTCCCCAAAATATATATTGACATCAAATTTTAAGTTTGGAAAATATCAAAAAAGCCTGGAATATGATCCACAGTGATGATCACGCACATCTAAAAGTCAATCATAAACTGTGTTGTGTAATTATTTACATGGATATAAACACAAACATATTAATGGAAAGATTCTACATAAAGAAGCAAGTGTTTCAATTAGCAGTGCAAATGCAGACTGTGTGTAAAGAGTTAGCATTTTAAACATAAATACGTCAAAACCATTCCTTGGTCATAACCATGAAAACCATCACTCTTCATCTCTGCCACTAAAATATCAGTGTCTTCTACCTCACTTTCCAAGTAGTGAAAAACTGTCCTGTGTTCGCTTCTCTCCACTGCTTTTCTGGTTCATGTGTATACTCAGAGCACCAAATGAAACCAGACAGTGCCCGACAGCAACTTATAGAAATGTTAGCCAGCCTGGCTGCCAGGAATCACTGTTGGTTGCCAAGTTTGACAGAATGGCTGCCATAATGTCATAGATTACAACTGGAGGGAAAATGTTGCTAGATAATTACACCCCTATATTTCAGTTTTTACTTTTAAACGAAAACCTACTAGTATATCTTAGAGTTTAGAGACTTCCCAAAGTCTGCACTCAAATTAATATACTAAGCATAAAAGGATAGTATGAGGAGTAATTTTCTCCAACACAGCTATTTTTGATGTGAAAGAATGAACAGGTTTTTTTCTCTTTTTAAGAATTTAATAAATGCCTTTGAAAAACTTTGAAAGGAGACTGTCTTACATACTTGTCTCCACTTGCAGTGGAGTCCAGTGTCCACTCTTGAAGAGATATCTGCTTTTGCTTTTCTCATCTGCCTGCTGCTTTATTGGCTCAGATTTTCTTGTCAAATATTCCCTACATCCAACAGCGTAGATCAGTTTAACAAGGCTTTTATTGTCTATGTTGAAGATCCTACGCCCAAAGTGGGAGGTTCAACTATTCTTTCAACATGAAAAGTGGTCGTCAACAGCAACTGTTTGTCTTGACCCCTGACGGAGAGAAAATATGTATCTGCAATGAAATAACTCAGTGACTGATCAAATATCCTGCTGGGTTAATCAGGTTGGTTTTACATTGTTTGATTGTAACATGGTTTCACTTTAACTCAGAAATAAGAAATTCATTTTAGAAACACTTAAAGATGCTTCAGACAGCTTTTGAGCTAAATGTGATTTAAAGTTAAAAAATAAATAAATAAAAATAAAAAACAACTTAGTATAGCCTGTGGTGCAGTTTGACATGACATCCAAATCATTGCAGTGTGTGGAAAGACTCAGTGTGCATCAACCATCATCACTATTTGAAATATGACCTTCCTACACACGCATAAAAGTGAAGCTTTTTGATTAGTTTCTTTTCAATCACTAAGTGTTAACAGAGACATGAGGCTGTTGTGTTGAGAACACAAAAGGAAGCTAGGACACTCATTGATACCATCTTCTGTGAGAAATTCACATGCTCAGAGATCATACGCTGAGAAAGGTACGGACCAGCAGAGAAATAAGCACAAAAAGTCCACTAAAAAAAAAAAAACAAAAGAAAAAAAAAAATCTTCTCATTTACCATTTTTTCTACCAAATATTTTTTTAATCACAAAAAACTCTTCTTGGAATACACATAGATAGTATACAGGGAAATCATTAAGTGGCCTATGTCCCATTTTACATTTATACAAGTAGATTTTAATTTCCTTTGGGAAAATACTAATTTTCATACAAATGAATGGATTAATTAACTATGACCGCCTGCTAGATCAATAAGAGTAGAGTTAAAGCAAGTTGACAATATTTGCATTTTGCAGATATGGTGGTAAAAGTGTATATGTGGGTTGTTATAGAACAAGAAATTTTGGTGCAAAAATGCTTAACTAGGTCTGAGCTAATTTAAAATAGTGGAAAAAATGTATCAGTATTAACATTGTGTATAGAATTGCATTTATCTTTAAAATGAACTGGGTCTAAATTTTATTTTGTTATTCTATTTTGGTATTCATTTATTATTTATTATGTCTTTTCTGTAAAATCATACTACGTAAAGCCTGATCAACACTGGAAATTTGAGGTTCATTTTAAATCTGAGTTGACAAAATATAATAATATAATCAAGCAATATTCATTTTTGTGCACATATGCACAAAACAGAAAACATTTTTGATAAGAATCTGTTACATTTGGTTATGAAGGAAGATACTAAGATATATGCTGAGGGCTGCCAGTGCGGTATGTTAGACTACATTTTCTTATTTCTTATCATATAAGTAGATATGTGTGGCCAATTCTTTGAGCTAACTCTTATGCAATGTATACCTTGATTTCATGATGTATATTAAGCCTGTGGGTCCAAAACTTTCATCAGCATGAACAGGGGTTTATCTTTTGGTAGACATTTAGAAGGCTATGGGCACACATCGGTACTCTCAAAATAGCCTAATACCAGCTAAAGGAGATCCTTAACAATGCTTACTGTTAACAGCTGTGTAGTTACTAAAACAAAGAGGGATTAGACTGTAAAGTATAGATAGTCAGAGCTGTGCAGTCAAGGATTGTATTGACTACTAAAAAGTAAAGTTAATGCCATTGCATCTCTAATTACTGCAGTCCCAGGAGCACAACTGCACGTAAGCTGTCTTTTCCCTTCAGTCTATAATAACAGGACAGCTGCAGAAATGTGTGCCTCGTGAGAATGGAGATATCATGGTGGGGGGGATCTTTGAGGATAGAGACATCACTGCACATTAAAACCAGACACAAGCTGTTAGACACTGAGGAGTACCAGAGTAAACTTGCAATTTATGTGGCAATACTGTGAAAAGCACTTTAGATGTTTAGATTCATTTCCAGCAGGGAGGCGTCTTATTGGTCCCGAACTTGTTCTGCAGCATGACAACGACCCCCAAACATACAGCCAGAATCATAAGGAACTATTTTGAGCATTGAGACGAGGACGTTCTGCAACATTGTGGAACAAGTCTGGGATGAAATGAAGAGACAGAAGACACTGAGACAGCTTAAACCCACAGACGGACTGTGGCAAGTCCTCTAAGATGCTTGGAACAATATACCTGACAAGTGCCTTGAAAAACTGGGAGTGTACCATGGAGGACTAGGGATGGCAGAGTGGTCACATCACATCGTTTCCTGGTTCCTGCACGTTGAAAGTAAAAACTATTCCTGGCACTGTAGTTGAAATCATCTTCACTTTAATGTTCGTGCTAAAAACTTTTTCAAAGTACTGAAAACATTTAGGTGCAACGGTTTGCAGTAAAAACATATCTTTAAGAGGGAAACTACAGAAAAACAGCCATTAAAACCAAAAAATGACCCGTGGCACAAGTTAAGTTTCTCGGTCTATAACCTGGAGTTATAGACCGAGAAAAAAAAAAAAACAGCCTGTCATGGCTTCAGACACCTCAGCACAACCTCTACAACAGGACAATAACTTAAAACGCTGATGTTTTTGTAGCGACATAGCCACCTAGCTAGTGAGCCGGCGAACAGCTACTTTATACTAAGCAGATTTATCGTTAGCATACAAGCTAACGGGGGTTGGCGTTTCAGAGACAGTCAACAGTGAGGTCTGAAGTTGCTGCACTCCCTCTCTGGTTCCGTTAACACAGGCTGACGAGCTCAAGGCTGAATTTAAGACTTCACGCTTAAGTGTTTCGCAAGGGGAAAGGTGTGGCAGAGGAGGAGACGAGGACTGGTGCGATTTAAATGTGTCTCTTTGCTGATGTGAAAGTGAACTGAAAATACCAGCTAGCACTGCATATGAGTGTCTGGACAGAGGGAGCCAACAAGACACCAACGTTAGCAGCCTTACCTGGAGGATCAAAGGTGTCGTCCCGAGCAGGTGTCTCTTCGGGGGCGTCGGTCGGTTATTGTCTTCGGTTGGTCAGTTTCAAAGAGTCTTACTTTACCTCAGACTAAATCACGGTTCAACCAAAGAGACGGACTGACTGTGCTGCCTCTCAGCCACAACAGCGACTGAGTGCAGCTCGGGATCCGCTTCTCACTGGGAAGGATTTTCAGTATCGCGAGATAGGACGAGAGTTCCGAGATATCCACGGACCAATCAAAACGGCCGGTTGAGACTGGCGAGTGTGCAAAATAAAATAAAATAAAATAAAATAAAATAAAATAAAATAAAATAAAATAAAATAAAATAAAATAAAATAAAATAATATATGTAAACATATTTTATTGATCTTACCTGCTATTTATAATTTAAATTTGTTAAATTATTTGCCATTTAAAGGTCAAAATATTTATACATTCATTTATACATTATTTTAAAGAATAAAATAGATTTTAAAAGAGGTATTGTCTTTAATGTGCATTAGTTCTTTTTCATTCAGGATAAAAGTAGCATAAATTACTTATACAGTATTCCCTTCTGATTTTGTTCTGTCTTCCAAAAAAGTCAAATGAATAAATTAAAAAAAAGCATTGGTTGGGATAAAGAAATAAACTGGGATGCTAAGGCATACATTAATTTAATGGCAGCAAAAATGGCAGTGGCAATATTCTAGATATAATCCTGATTTCCAACACTCTGCCTATCTGATGATGATGTGTGATTTTGATACCTGTCTTAAATTGTATTTAATCCTGTCCTATCCTTGAACTCATTATTTGGTGACACATTTCACTGTGTCATTTTCCACACTTTTGTGTGAGTTTCCACACTGTGTTTTGTTTTCTCCCTCCATGCTTATGCTTGTCTTCGTTTGTTTACTTTTGTTGTCCTTGTAGCTCAATGTGTGTGTGTGTATTTCCTAAAAATGTATTCTTCTTGGCACTGCAAACCACTGGAAACTGGTGTCAAACACACTTGACCATTGAGGCTGATTCTGATTCTATTTGTGATTTCCTTTAGTCGTCTGGAGTATAATTCATAATTTGTCGTGTGTTGTGTGTGAATGTGTGTGTCATTTCTGCAACAGGTTGGTGAAAGGAGCAACATCTCGTTTGCTTTCTATTTAACTTGTCCAACTCGTCACTGCAATGCTGAACACTGAAATGTCACATAAACTGCAATTTTCAATCTTACATTGAACGCTAACGTCTTTTGTATTTTTGAATGTGGGTATTTTAACTTAAGATTTAAATGAGGCATTTTCCATTCTCTTCACTATATAATGATACCAAGTTTTAGATAAAACACCCTAACCCATGAGAAGGAAGAAAGGAGGATGATATCATTACAGGGACACAGAAGTCAGACTACAGCACATCCATGATGCAAGACAGCAACATTTTGCCTTTGAAAAAAACGGCGTAAACACTGTCACACTTTCACTGAGAGTATTTCATATCCTGCAGTTGAAGTATTGCTGTTACAGGAGCTATAGATGTTCTCATCAAAACCAATAGATTCACCACAGTCTTTTTGAATTGTTTAACATCAAAGCTGAATTTAAAGAACTGACAAACATATGAAGACCCGTTTGAGACTCTTATTAAGATATTTACTATAACAATGAGTTTTAGCTATATAGCTGCATGTCTCAACAAATATTGGTTGGAGAGCCATGAATTTCACAGACATTCACAGTCCCCAGAGGATGAATTTACTGACTTTTGTGATCCACTGATTTATCCTTTGGTGCCACGAGCAGGTAAAAATGTTTACTTATATTTAAATCTCTCATCATCGACTGGCAATATATTTTGTACCAACATTTATCGTTCCCAGAAATATATAAATAAATATATATATATATATATATAATGTGTATGAGTCCATCCGTTTGTTCATGAGAAAATACCATGAAAACGAATCAGTAAGTTGTGTTTTGTGCAAATATGCAGTTGTCATGCTGACACTAACATGGTGAACTAGAAAAAGAGTATACCTGCTTACCATTAGCATGATTGATTGGTGAACACTTTAGCATGCTTACATTAGCTTTTACCTTAAACTGCCACCATGACTGTGGACTCTGTCTTGTTTTTTTAGTCTGATATGAACCTAAAGTGTGATGATCATTAAAATTATTCATGGACCTGGGGGAAATATGTTCACCGAGCTGTTTATTTTTCAAGCAGAAATATCCTCAA
This sequence comes from Rachycentron canadum, assembly GCA_038496675.1. Lineage (NCBI taxonomy): Eukaryota > Metazoa > Chordata > Actinopteri > Carangiformes > Rachycentridae > Rachycentron > Rachycentron canadum. Next base: position 18,202,074 of record CM076648.1, read on the forward strand.
AGGTAGATTTCCATTATTTGCTATTGTTTTTAATATGTTGTTCCTCTATAATATTCCTCTGTTGCAAAAAAGGAATCCCTTGTTGATATGTTTTCCTTAAAGCATTGTGTGAAAATGACTGTGGGAGGACAGTGTTATGTGGAACTATACAGCTTGAATAGGAACTCTTTGTTAGTTATGAGATATTTTATAATTTCCTGACAGGGACAGGTAACCAAAGTTGCTATTTTTTTGTCAAATCAATACAGAAAGCTTTGAAAATTATATTTGATTGTTACAAAACAGATTTGAAACAAGGCTATAGAAGGTCATTTGATATTGTATTGTGTATTTATGACATATGCTGTGATTTAGGTGAATCATATGTGTATATGTAGACATGAAACAAGATGACTGAAGCTCATATTTTCCTTAATCGTGCAAACCCACTCATTCCATATGTGCAGAGTAATATGAGGCACTATTACTGTTGAAGGGAGGATGTTCTGCCAGCAGAAGTACAGACCCAAGAAGCTGAATTTGGGATTAAACAGGGGTTATTCAAAGCAGATAATTTTCTCTTTTCATTTCTTCCAATGTAGAAGACATAACGAGTAGGGGAATATTAGTTAGTTGCTTTTGGTGAAGGCTTGACAAGGATTTCTCAATTGACAGTGAATATTTCAGAGCTTAATCATATTTCTGGTTGACAAGCAGGAGCAGCCTTCTCCATCAATCCCCACTAAACTGAAATTTTATGGAAATTAACAGGCTCTTTTTAAAATTCCCATGATTGGATAATGAAGGCTGATTAAACACATCACAGCTGAAGAGATTTCTGTTTTATTTTCGAACTTTCAAAGTGTGTAGTTACCTCAAGTTCAAAATGTGGACAGAACTTCAAACACGAGTCCTACTTTTAATACCTGTCAGAAATCATTCCAGAGCAACAGAGGCATAACATAGGGATTAGTGGGTTTAATGTCTGCCTTAAAAAATTCCCTTCTTAAAAATACTGCATAAACCAGAGTCTCATGGATCAACTTTTCTGAAAAAAGGGAAACATAGCAGAAGATGGACAAAATACAGCAAATGCATGAGTGGAAAAGAGAGAAATTCTTCAAAGAAGCTATCATAAAATAATAAAATATTGGAGGCAAAGTTTAATATTTGATATGTGAGTGAAATGTTCCCGTTTCCACTGCAGCCGGAGGGACAGCCGGGAGGATTTAAGAGGCCATAGTCCACTCTCCGGGCCTTTGTAACAGGCACCAACTCCAAACTGACTAACTGAGTGAGATAAGACCCTAAAAATCCTCAGCATTCATTTGATCTATGGCTATTTGTATTCTAAGGGTGTTTCTTATTTTAAGTTTTGTGAAAGGGGAGCAGAGACTTGCCACTTTAATGTCATGTTCTCCGTATCTTATATCAACCTCAGGCACAAGAAGGAGAAATGAACTGATTGACAGCACTGTGTGGCCAGAGATGGGCAGAGGAGGGTGGGTAAGGTCTGACTGTGGATAGAGCCTTTTAAAATAAATCTCCTATACAGCAACATCAGTGTGACAATGTCTAATCATTTCTTTTCCAAAGCTACAGTTTGCACTGTCACTCAGTGATTTGTGTCCTTTTTACTTATGGTTCACCACATCTTATTTTGCTCCAGACTGTGATATAATTTGCATTAATAAAGAGTGGCTTCACTTCCTCATAAAATACATAAACATCCACAGAGACCATTTAGACTGATAAGAGTTTGTTAGTTAGGCTGCTAAATTACATTCTTAGTCCTTGAGAATGATAAAGTTGTGTTGCTAATGGAAGAAGAAGGAGAGCAAAGGGAAATAATCAAATGCTAATTTTAACATGAGGTACCCTGGTATATAACTGATACTGGATATCTGGATGCAGTTTACTTTAGAAATTAATTGCCTACAAGCTGTCTTGCTTTATAATGTTTACATGTGGTGCATTGAAATGGATTAAACTACAATAAGTTTTGTACTATTGGAAAATGTGACGGATGCTCAAGTCAAACTAAGACTGAGCAAGATGTGTTTATAATTCATTTATCATTAACATTATCTATTGTGACATGCACATGCAAGTGCCCAGCCCACGTGAACAATAAAATACTGTTGTAGAGGTGAAACATGCAACATACAATATATAACTTTACACTGCAATGAAGTTGTGTCCCATGTTTGACAAATAGCATTTTCCACATGCATCCTAACCATGTAAAATAAAAACAATCATATAAAGTTCCTCCTAGTGAACTGTTCTTCAGACATATACACAAGTTACTGCTAAACTCAAATCCTATCATATCTCCACATTTCTGCAGGTCAGCAATGCAACTTATCACACTCATTTTTACACAATATATGAAATATAAAATATGCCATTACTGCCCCTTTGCTACAAGAACTCTTTAGCACTGGGTTGGCTCAGTCTCAAATGCTCAGATTAAGATTCAACACAGAGATGAGTCTGTCTGACCGACATTTGATTGATCTGAGCGTCCAGAGTGCACCACGAGCAGAGCTTTTGTCTTTCCATTTATCTGCTCTCTCAAGGTCATAAAATATTCATGCCTATGCCTTCTAGTGTTTTATTTTTTCTCTCGCATAACTTTACTTTATGTACGTTAAGTAGAGCATTGTAGAGACATAACAAGAAAGAATAGCGGCTTCTTGATTTTATAAGTCATTTCTCGTTCCCTGAAAAAAGTGAAATTTAACTAGTGAACAAAGTGAAAGAAAAATGGCTGCTGAGTGAGGAAGACAGGCTTTTTAAACCAAAGCATTCAAGGAGCAATCCCAGTTTTATATCTTTATATGCATTTCACTCACACTCCCTCTGCTCTCCCTTTAAATGATTTAACAAACTCACAAGTTGTGAAGTTGACTTTTCCTACTTTATCATCTCCAGTAGAGAGAACCCTACCACTGATTTAGGAATTAGAGGGAAAAAGAAATTATTTAAAATTAAAATATAATGACATTTTTGTAAAAGAAAAACAAACAAAGAAAATAACATTTTGATAAACTCAAGCAATAATGAAATATCAATAGAAAGCTCCTCAGACAAATGCTAATTTATCATAAGAGCCCAAACATTGTCACAGCCACAACTCATTTGACAAAAATATATGTCAAAGCAAAACTCAACAATAGTGTGAGCAAACTGTTACATCAGCTAATGTGTATATTGCTTTTGTTAAAACACTTGCAACAATTCACTGGTTATTTATTACCTTAATACTTTTGTGGCAATTACCATAAAGCTGCTCATTTTTTAAGAGGTTATAGAACTGCTGAAGCTGGCAGCTCCTCCTGACGAAAGAAAGCTCAGCATTTTCACTTGTAATCCATCACTGGACTTAAAGCGTGCTCTGACAAATCTGAGTCTGTGCACTTTTCAGTAGATGCATACATTGTATCGTCCACAGTTTCACTGAGAGGAAACCTGTCAGGGTTTGTTTTCAGAGCTAATCTAGAATCATGACCACTTGATGACTACTTGCTTTCAAAGCTACCTATTATGTGTAGACGCCGACCACTCATGTGTCATCTTACTTCAGCACTAAATTAAAATGTATAATGTATATAAGTGTATACAATCTTAAGAAACAGAGCAGTGAGTGGTGGCTCTGCACATAAAAACAAATACAGCTCCCCAGTTATTCTGAAGTCAAATCTTTGGTAACTGAGGTGGGTGTTGCAGTTGGTTGGTAGGAAGATAACCATAGGTCATGGGGTCACACTCTAGTTGATACACACTGGTGACCTTCTGCCTTTTTTTTATGCTAGAGCAAAGACAGGTTTGTCGTTTTCTCGTGTTCGCAGTCTTATGCTATGCTAAAATAACAAGCTGTTGCTCCTCATAAGAACAGTATCGACCTTAGCTAGGATATTTTCCCAAAATGCCGAACTATACCTTTTAGACAGGCTGACTCAGTGTTTGGTGTTTCCAGTAGTGAGAAAACAGTGCTCAAATATTGTCTAACAAATGCTGCAGGCGAGAAGTCAGAGGACTGCAAGAAGAAATCAAAATACACCATGACAATTGTATTGTCTGTCCATGGGCAGTTACTCGCTCAGGACACAGTTCAATGAGGAGAGACTTCATTTGTGTTAGCGAATAAATGTGTCTTGCTATGTAAACAGGAAGAGAAGTGAGAGGTGTGAGAGTCAATTAGATCCCATTGTGATGTCAACATATGTGAAAAGTGGGTGAGGCTGTGTGAAGTTTAGGAAATCCCCACTGGTGGTGGTCCTGTCGATGGGAAGAAGAGTAGCTGGAGACCTGGATGTGATGAGGAGCAGAGATAATGAGCTCATCCTGCACTGGATATGTAGACTGGAGGTGAATGGAGTGGAGGAGGGTGGCAACAAAACACACTCAGCTGACAGCAACAGATTTATAAGTATGACAAAGACAAAGTGATTAGCTGGCTGAGATCTTGGCGAGATCTGATGAGTTACCGAACATCTGAATTCATCTGATTACAAGGAGTGGGGCAGAAAAGGACAAAACAATAGAATTGTAAATGGAAGACGAATAGATAGGCCTCCGGATTACATTTATGCTAAGCTTCATTATAATCCATTATGGATTTTCTTTTTGTTTTGGTTTTTGATTGTTTAAAAAGTGAATTTTATGTTTTAAAGATAATGATTGCTGCAGTGAATTACAATGCTTGCTTGTCCACAACACATTCACTATATTGTCTCCACATGAGAAGGTCACAAGAGGTTTAATATCACAAAACAATACAGAATAGACAACAACTCTGTCAGTCAATTTTGAGCCAATATGTTTTGATCAATTTGAAACAGAGCGCCCAAGGCTTTCCTTTTCAAACTTAGTGAGCAGGCCACTTTTCTACAGAGTAAGAAGAGTAAGAACCATGAAGGCACCTCTTATGGAATAATGGAAATTATGCAAATGATGAACACAGGGAGAAGTCATGCAAATTGCAAAATTCTTCATTTCAGTAAAATTAACTGATTTTATCTCTGCAGCTTCTCTTATTTATTGCCATGGGGTTCAACTGAAACAAAATGAGGCCATGATGATCCCACTGAGAAGAACAAGTAGTTGCTTTGATGAATGTCAGTCATGTTACTGAGGCTGCTGCTGAAGACAAAAAGAGTTTGTGAAGGCCATTACAGAGGCATTTGTAATGTTTATGTTTACTAGGTTCATCATGCTAGAATACTAGTTAACAAGCTAATGTGCTAATTACTGCTAAATGAAAAGTTCAGCTGAGGCTGATGGGATAGTCATTATTTTTAAATGTATATCATGATAATTCTAATGCTGGAACAATTCAACCTGCATCATCACTGTTATTGTCCAAGAAGCATGAACCTGCACCACAGCCTGCAAGTAAAGATTGACATAGCCTCCACAATGTCATCCATCCATCTAAAGAATTCTTTTGAAGCTCAGAGTGGGCTGCTCCACCGTCACTATCTTGGCAGTACTTGTTCCCCCTAACTCGTGCAAAAAATGGACGAAGAGTTGTCACATGCTGAGACATTGGTGCGTGCTGGTTTGTGGCAAGCATACACTCACCCATCTGTCATTCAAAGTGGCACACTCTCAGTTATGCATAACATTAAGGGCAAAACCTTTTTTTTTTTTTTACCAGACTAGAAACATGCTTATTTCTGCTGCAAAGTTGGTCATTTTAACACGTGAGTCTATGGAGATGTACTCACTTTTGCTGCCAGCCTCAAGTGACCATTCAAATAGCAGGTTTCACTACATCTGCATAGGCTTCATTTTTCAGGCGCTTGGTCTGTACAAACATTTGTGCCAATCAATTAAACAAACGTTACAATATTTTATTGGAGAAATGAAACCTTTTTAGCCCACTGCTGGTGTTAGGTGAGGAGTGGGATTCAACCTCTGGGGACAATGAACAATGTCTGTAGAGACTTTCATAACAACCCCTTTCAGTGCTGTGATCAACACCAAACATCCAAAGAGCCACCAGCGTAGTTAAAAACATGGACTAGAGAATCTGCAAAAAAATGATTCCGATGCTGCAGCGAGCCACTTTGTCTCATCCCAGTTTGCTCCACAGATTATCAGATCTGTGTCAAATGCTGCTCCACCTCATAATTAACACGAGGACACTGCTGCAGATTAGCACATTGAAAATATGTAATTATGTGTCATCCACCGTGCTGAAATACAATTAGGCTCAGGCAGGATGGGGTGGGGGGTGTGAATATGTGTGAGAGAGACTGAGATGGATGAGGTGACAGTGTTGATTTTACATATTTTACACATCTGTATGTATGATCTGTGCATACATATGTGAACAACAACACTGCAGAGGGAGGTGAAAGAAAGCAAGCAGTAGGTAGATAAGAGATGAGGGTGTATTTGAGAGGGATAATGTAGAATAGATAGATTTACGAAGAACAAGTCAATGTATCAGGAGCTGCTACAATACAAGAAGGAATGTTCTTCCCCTGATTAATACTCCAGACCTTCTCATAATGTCTCAGCCACAGTAAACCAAAGAGAAGTAGTTTTTTAAATCTTCCCTTGTTATCTCACATTAATAATATAAAGAAATCTGACTCTTAACAGATGAAACACAGGCACTATCTTCAAAGATCGATAAATCTGAGCAGGAGTTCCTTTTTTAAAAGTAGCCTGAATACAATTTTTCATGTGGTTTGTTTTGAAATTTCACGCCAGTGGACAAAACAGCTACTAGGTGATGGAGAGCGATAGGCACAAAGGGGTAGAGGGTGAGGAGCTGTGAGTCTGCACAGTAACATCTGACTGCTCTAGTTGAGCAGAATGGAGAGACCTCATTAAATTTTAATTGCAGCACGTTTCTGAATGCACTGCCATCTACATGAAGATGCGTTTGACCTTCTTTTTTCTCATTTCACTACCAAGTGTGTACATCTCATCTCTCCCCTTGTCAGCTTAGCAGCGTGTGATTAAATAAAGTGTCGCAGAAAATATGGACTCATTTTCACTGTTTAAATTAAAAATAAAGAGAACAAAAAAGCTCAAAGCAATTCAGTGTCCCATGAGAACCATCTACATTTCATTTTATTATGTTCTGGTTATGAATATGGGACCTTTGTAGATGTTGAACATGTATGTGTTTGGAGTGGGAAATTCTGGTGGTAGCCCTGCAGTAAGTGAGATGATACACGAATATTGGACCATTATACCTGAGGTATGAAAAGTAATATATGTAAATAGAGAAACTACTATTCAAAAGCCTCCCAAAAAATGGTCCAATTCAAGATTAGTGTCTTGGATTGCTCTAATAATACAGAACACACCCCAGCATCCAGAACAAAACCTGAGGCACTCAGTTTCACACAGTTTCAGGTTGATGTGAGAAGAAGGAGTCACGTGAGCAGGAAGCAACCTATTCAGTATGCATGCTAAAGGAGATGAGTCTGTGTTTATCATCTTCCTGTCCTGGATGGGTGTTGCATTACAAGGTACTGTCTCCAAACTGCCAGAATCAATTAACATGAATAATAAATGCCTACAGACGCTCTTGGTCTCGAGTGCTCATTTTGTTCTAGCTCCCATTGTTCTTGCACATGCAGAGCAGTTTAATTTTGCAAAAGGTACGAGAGAAGCATATTCTTTTACAGACAAAAGTTGAAATATTCAACTGAAATATTCTTTATGAATTAAAAGGCACCGCATGTTCTCTACAAGCTTAACACCACAAACTCTGCTCTCCACTGCACCACAATAAGGAAACGTGAACTATTGTGGCTTGTTAAAAATTGGAGAAGGATAGTTAAATCAAGAGACAATGGTGACATTACCCTCACCCTACTAAGATCACTTTACACACTTCAGCAACCACAGCTGGAGGCCTGACACATATTATACAGGTCAACAGGCACTAACCAGTGGTTGGCGAGCACCAGCAGACACTTCAAAACGCTCATTTCCTGCTTGGTGTGCGGTAAAAGCACAAATTTAGGATTTACATTGTTGACAAAGATTCAATGAGTAATTAAACTGGATTTTGTAAATACTACATACAAATACTAAAATGCAATGACAACCACAAATGACCACAATTATTCACATCAAATGTTTCTTCATTTTCAAAACACTATATACTGATATGGAAATATGTGCATTTTTCTGAAAGACTTTCAGACGCAGCTAAATAGTAGCAGAGAAAAAAGCTAAGCTTGATTAGCAACATATTTGGTATTTGGGTTGTATATTGTATTTGGGTTGCATGTTTAAATGTCAGCTGCACTGATATGTGGGAATGGATTGGTTGGGACAATGAACTGCTTTGTTTTTGCAGCCTTGCAGGTTATAGTTAAATTGATCTATGAGCATCTCCATCATTGACTTTTATGTCAATGAGCAATTACTCAACTGGTAATCAATTGTACCCGACAGGAGAGTAAACCAATGTCTCCAAATATTATGAGGTAAAATTGTAAAGCTGTAATGCTCTCAGAATATGGAAAAGACGTTTTGCTTTCAAATATCTGAAATAACTCCTCTCTAATGTGAACAGAAACATCTTAATTGAAAGTTTCTTTATAACTCACTGAATATTAATATTCTGTTCCCAGAATAACAGCGCACCAACAGTGTAGACAATCCACAGACAATGACAAAAAATAATTTCTCCTGGATGTCCTCACGTGGCATTTCTGTGACACCAGGGATAATTCTTATGCTCCATTTAGAATAATGAAGTCTAGACAACACAGCGTCTGGACTTTACACAATTTAGAAGCACACTTGCTTGAATTCTGCAACTGAAAATCTGGTTGCTGCCCAAGAAAACTGTCAAACTGTTCCTAACTCACACAGAGGAAGACCTTCAATCTAATGAAGCCTGCTCAGATTTCCCCCCAAATTTGAAGGCAGCTGCTGGTGGGAGAGGAGTTAATTGCAACCCACAATTAAGTGACATTATAAGAAGGATTTAATGCACAATTGGCAGCATGTGAGCACTTAGGTTGGGGATATCAGCAGCATAAAGTGCTGCCATGTGGACAAAAAGGAGAACTTGATTATCTCTACAGCAGCTGTTTCCAACTGTCTTAACATGATAACAGCAATGTGTTCACTTTGAACTTTCCTTATTAAATTGTTAACTATATTTAAAATAAGGTGCTTTTGTGACAAGGTGCTTTTAACAGTGAAATAAATACAGACCTGGAAATTTGAATACATCATCTATACACATGCTTTGGTAATGAGACTTTCTGTCAACATGTAGCTTTTCCTTTTCTAAATCCATAATGTTATACATGGCAACAATAAGTGTAGCCTACTTAATCTCCATTATGACCAAAAGCGCTGTTGATGCCATCTCTTCTTAACAAATATCACCCTCTTGTGGTACATGAACTCTTTCACAAGCACATTTTCAACAGGTATTAACCCAGTGGCTGACTGTTGGAGGAGACAGCACTTCTCAGCTGAAGAAAAATTTTCTTTAAACCATCATTAATTTCTGTCACATATTAAACAAACACAGCAAATCTATTTTATTTTATTAGTGTTATTTTCACGTCTATGATATAACTTTGCTTTCCAGGGACTAAAGATTTAACTGACAGGGATTTGTTCCTTATGCATCCTGTGGATTTTGACACTGATTAACAGGTTCAGGTTCAGGTCCAAGACAATCTCAGCTTCATACATTTATTTTGGAGGATAATCTTCAGAGACCTTTTTCACAGCAAAGGTGTTACTAATAACATCAACAATGCCTTTGTTATATTCAAGTGCCCAAGAGACAATCACAGACATCACAGGTTGGATTCAAAGATGTGACAGTCTGTGCAAAATAACTGAATCTGGACACAGCCAAAAGGAATTCAGCCACCATTTTTATTATTTACACTAGCGCTTTTTCTTCTCTGAAAAAAAAAGTCCTAGGCAAAGTTATGATGGAAGTCAATTGGGTCGGAGCCAGCATGCACTGGCAACCACGTGGACAGTGAGACGATGGTCTGATCAGTCTAATGAGGCACTGAATGACTGTTTTGTCAATTAATAGGACCTAAATTAATTCATTAATTGATACTATTAATTAAGGACCTAAATGAATGAATAAAAGGTATCCACCCTGCAGCACGCTGCCATGTTGGCAGATGAATTTATATGAAAACAGCATCATGAAGTCACTTTCTCCCCTATTAATTTTCTTTGTCTGTCTTTACCTATACTTTCTATAGTTTCTACTTTGTCTGGTGTGTGTACATTTACATTTGTCATTCAATTTTACTTTTATATATTTACTTTTTAAAATTCTATTTATTGATTTTTCTATTGGTAAAATGGTAGGTGTCATTGGGTGTTTTTATGTCTGTGTGTGTAATTGTGATGTTGTGGTTTGTCTATTGTGTTTGTGTTGAGGACTCCCTTTAAAGTGAGATGGTTAATCTTAAAGGGCTTACTCTTCCAATAACTGTCAACAACTCAACTCACAACAACATTATCCAGGTTGCACATGACAAGACTCCATTAAATCCTTAGGTTCAAAAACTGATTCTAAGCCTGGTCATTTAGTTGCCAACTGTGAGGCATTAAAACGCGAGCAGCAGGCAGCTGTCTCAAAACAGCTGGGGGGGGGGGGGTTGTCTCCATCTCCACTGAGTCAAGTAGAGTCAGATAATTGCTTCAAACTGTGCATTTCCCAAGGGTTTATATATGTCTCTGGGAGGACTGAAGATGAGTGTCCAGTCACCATATTGTGAGATACAAGTGGTTCCCAGTCCTTCCTCCTCTCTGTCTACCACATAGTAAAGAGTCTGCCTGTGATGTGGATGCCGTTGATGCCATTGATGCCGTTGCTTGGTTGATTGGAATGAGTTTTGTACTTGTACCTTCACCTGCATCTTTACTGTGTCCCTGTGCAGTCAAAACTAGTCACAAATTGTTTTCCCCAGTAGCTGTTCGTATTTCCTTTCCAATCGATGGTGGTGACTTCTTAAAGTTAATGACTAGAGGTCTGTCCTGCACTTGAGTTTGTGGATGTACCCATTTCTGTGTCTGAGCTTGATGAGTAGGCAGAGAGACATCCTGGTGTGCTCAGTGGTGGTGCTGTAACCAGAGGCCTGTGATCTGTGTGACTCTCTGCTTGTTTCACCCCTGTCAGAGGGTATGTTGCCCTCTACTGGTGATTCACTGAACTGTCTGTCTGAAACACCTAAGAATGTAATGGAGACTGGCTTCTTGCACTGAACTGGACATAAAAGATTGACCCCTGATCCCATAGATCCACAAAAAAGCAATTTCTCTTTCACTGTGTCTTTTACCTCAACACTGATAATTTCTTCAGTTTTAATTTACATCATTCTTTTTTAACAACTACAAACAGGACAAGTAAATTGACACAAGCAAAAATAATCCATATTTCTAACATAGTAATTTGTCACATGATTTGATAAAATAGTGGCTGATGCCTTGGATTGAATCTGATTGAAACAGATTTTTATTGCTGGCATTTCTTCGACAGAGAACAGTTAAAAAAAACATTACTCTTCTCATACAGAATTATAGATATGGACATATATTCACAGAGACTGTATGTGAAAGACAGTGTGTGTGTGTGTGTGTGTGCGTGTGTGTGTGTGTGTGTGTGTGTGTGTGTGTGTGTGTGCAATGCAATCCTGCATTTGTCATTCAGGTAAGTGCGTAAACAGCCAGAAAACAGCACAGTTATACGCCAAGTAAAAACAAGTAACTGAGCTCTCTTGTTATCTGTCAGACAAGTTATGTCATCTGCACAACAGCTTATGAACTTGTTGAACACAGTCATCAACACATGATTTCTCTCTTCATACACAGCTCAATGGTTTAGACATCCACCAAAAAAGACAAGTGAAGAGTTGAGATGAAGGAACATAACCAGGTATAAATTTGTTGCCAGGTTGTGGAAAACTTTCCTTCATTTCAACTCTTTACTTGTCTTTTTGTCAAGCTCTTTAGTACACACACATGTGTGTGTATGTGTTTGTGTGTGCTATGTTGATCTAATGTTAGGTTTCAAAATAAAAAAAAACTCAAATGATATAAACTAAATATACACTTCTATACTCTACTTGCAAACAAGTCCATCATGGATAATCCTGACCACCCTCTCCACCACACATTGGACAGTCAGCAGAGCATCTTCTCCAACAGACTGTTACAGCTTCGCTGCGGTAGGGAACAATACAGGAAATCTTTCCTGCCCCAAGCCATAACATTATACATTAACTCACCTCTGACAGAGAGAACTTATAGTATATAACTTATACTTCTATTCATAACCCTGGTCGTGGTTCTCCTGTCACTTTGCGCCTTCAGAGTTTATTTGTTTTATCTATATACTTATTTATTTATTTATCTTACCTTTCAATACCGCCACATTTTGCACAGTTTAATATGCATTCATCTCAATTTTTATTTTATTTTCAGTGCAATTGCACAAAGCAATTACATATTTATTTTCATTATATTTTTATCATATACCTTCTATAGTTTGTACTTGTATCTATTTTACATGTTGTACACTATATTTTTTATGTCTGATAATTGGCTACTGTAACATAAGAATTTCCCTGTTTGGGATCAATAAAATAAATCTATCTATGTATATGTATGTATATACACTAAAGAGTTCCACACGGTTCCGTGCTTGGACCGATGCTTTTCACCTATTATATACTTCCTTTAGGCAATATTATCAGGAAGCATGACATAAATTTTCACTGCTCTACAGCTGCATAGCAGTGAAAATATGAAGCCAAATGAAGCTAATCAGGTAGTCAGACTTCAGGCATGTCTTAAAGACATAAAGGCCTGGATGACCTGTAAAAGGATGCAGAAAAAACAGTCCATGCATTTGTTACCTACAGACTGGATGACTGTAATTCACTATTATCAAGACGTCCCAATAACTAATTGAAAAGCCTTCAGTTGATTCAAAAGTCTGTTGTGTGAGTACTGACAGCGACTAGAAAAAGAGACCAGATTCCTCCTGTGTTAGCTTCTCTGTACTGTCTCTCTGTAAAATTCAGAATAGAATTTAAAATCCTTATCCTCACATTCAAAGCCCTTAATGACCAAGCTCCATCATATCTCAAAGAGCTCATAGTTCCCTATTGTCCCAGTAGTTCACTTCTCTCTCTAAATGGAGGTTTACTGCAGTTCCTAGAGTCTCCAAGAGTAGAACAGGAGGCAGAGCCTTCAGCCACCAGGCTCCTCTACTGTGGAACCAGCTCCCAATGTCGGTCTTGGAGGCAGACACCTTCTTTACATTTAAGATTCTGCTTCAAACTGTCTGCTTTGACAAAGCTAAAGCTGGATCAGGTTACCCTGAACCATCAGTTGAGGCAGATGGCTGCCCACCCTGAGTCTGGTTCTGCCTAAGGTTTCAGCCTCATAAAGGAAGTTTTTCCTGTCACTGTGTTGAAGTGCTGCTCATGGTGGGATTTCTTGGGTCCCTTTAGATAACTTTAGCTGGTTTGGTCTAGATCTGATCTATATGTAAAGTGCCTTGAGGTAACTTTGTTATGATTTGGCACTGTATAAATAAAATAAATTTGAATTTGAAATCTATCTAGCTAGCTATACTTTTACATATAGAAATGATATTTTTGAAATTGGATTTTATTGAGTCAAAATAAAATTAGATTACATTATGTAACTGTGACATTCGTGAAGAATTTGACTCTTATTCTGGAAAAGTCTAAATTAAAACCACTATGTGTTACTCATGCTGGATTTTAATGATAGGTCTAACTCAGTGGACTTCATACATAGCCAGTGAGGTGACTTGTATCTGCAGCTGCCTGCTAGATGCTTGGTGGATAACTCAAATGATTTTAATATAGATTGCACTGGTTGTTGAAATTATTGCATTGTAAACTTTATTAGGCTGATGCTGAGCTAAAAGCTTTACCTGCACTAAAAAGTTTCCCAAGATGGTTGTTCAGCAGTTAGATTTACAAAGCTTTAGACTTTATATGACACATGAATCTCCACACTGCCTCACTGTGAGTGCAGTGTGGAGATGTAGGCCTGTCAATGTGAATAAACCATCATGGTGGCGATAAGAGAATCATCATAAAGCCCCTCTACTCTCTTCACTGATTTGCCAGGGTTTTGGTTTTCATGGTTGAATTTGTTGTCCTAAATTATCCACAATCATTGGTTTCAGAAACAAGGCAAACAGAAAATCATGCAGCTTCACTGTATGACTCATTTTACAGTATATTTATAAAGCTTTTGGTTTGAATAGTTGCTCATGAGGGCTAAATAAATTCTCTTTACCATGACCTGCATTCATCAAACTTGAGAAAGATATAAACTTTAGAAAACTCTGGAGTCAAAATGCTTCGCTAAGTGTGACCAATAACAGAAATTTATCAAGTGACTTCCTCCAACTCACAGCAAATTGTAAAAGTCACTTAAGAGTAACTTACATGATCACATATATTCTCAGGGAAGAAACTCACTCAAATGCATGCATCTACCATATTGTATGGGGAATTAACCACAATCTAATATATTTATAATGTATAAACATGTAAAAAGGGATTAAACTGTTGGAAATGAAACTCTGTTGGTAGACGAGACACAGCAGAAACATCACAAAGAGAATTTAGTGCCACACTGACAACTGCAGTGAACATGTATAAACAGTGACTCTAAAAACAGTCAATGACAAATGTATGCGTATTGTTTGTTTGGCCCATGAAAAATGTCACATACTCTTATTCTTATTCTTAATTATACTGCTTCAGCCAATATATTGTTGTTATTATTATTATTATTATTAATATTATTATTGTTGTTATTGTTATTATTATTATTGAGAAACTGGTGGAGCTTTTTGATGTTGAAAAATAGTTTTAATTCTTAGGTTTGTGAGTGGGAATAAAAGTGAAGGATTGTTGCTTTTAGCAGTCTGATAAATATGGTCCAGAGTGACATCTAGTGATGGAGAAGGACGGAGTCGCCCTCTGGTGGCAGTTTTCCTTTACCTTAATCTGTTCAACCGCACAAATCAACCAGTGGGTCGATCAGTCCACACTTGTGCCAAAATTGTTCAGCCTTACAGAGAAATATTTTTTAGTTAAGATTTCAACATTTGTACAGATATCAAATCATAATCATGTGGGTTTATCAATAAATTAATGATTAATAAATTAGCTTCAATGAAGAGCTGGGACAAACATATTTATATACAATTCAGAGTGCGACACAGAGGGAAAACTGAATACTTTTTCTGACAGTAAAGTCAGAGTTAAACAGTAATGTATTGAATTCACTAACTTTGTCTGCATTTGTTCTTTAATAGATTTCATTTGTCTGAAAATGATTTTTCATGAATTGTATTCATTATCTTTCAATTATTTAATACTAAATTAATAATACATTGAGCTGTTAAATGGCTAGTGCCTCATTATCCATGATGCATGTGTGCTTCTTTTATAATGCAGTTTATTTGACACTAATGGAGCAGAGTGATAATGTGTAGTAAGGCTGCAAAGATTAGTTGATTAATCAATTAGTCAACTGAAATTAAATTAATCAACAACTATTTTGATAACTGATCAATCGCTCCAGTCATTTTTCAAACAAAAATGTCAAACACTTGCTGGTTACAGCTTCTCAAATGAAAGGATATGCTGCTGTTCTTTGTCTGATGATAAGAAACTGAATATGTTTGGAGTGTTGATTGGACAAACAAGCATTTAAAGATGTTTTGAGAAATCAGTAATGGAAAAAGTTAGTTATAATAAAGGCTGGTGAAACATAGCATGAATACAGTTATTGGCAATTAAGCACACCTCCCAATTTGAATACTACTATTTAGTACTATAATAGATTTATGTGGACAAGGAGTGAGACTGGCATGTATTTCTGTTTTGCAGACAAATGTTGACTTATATAATCTTTTCCTCGCATTATGTTTTCATTTATTTAAACAGCACTTCATTAGACCCTGCTGACAGCCACACGGCTCCAAGACCAGTGGCTCTGCTCCCCCCTCGTGGATACACCTCATGCAGCCTTAGACTGAGCTCTCTTTATCCACTAATGCTGGAGAGAGGAAGAGTTGTAGCATTTACCTAATGATGGAGGTCTGACTGCCTAAATGAGCGATCACTGCATCATGGTCTTATTGGTGCAGGGCTGAAAGTGCTTCATTCTGCTTGATATAAGTGCTTAAGAAGCTCTGTATTTATTGTTCAAATAAATAACCAATAATAAAATGTATAATAGTATATCTTAAATGATTCAGAAGAAAATCGTTTTACACACAAAACTGCATTCTTATTATTTGCCCCCATTATTATACATTCTATATTAATAATATAAGTCTAATTGATTTTGATGTTGCTATATACTATTAAATGCTATGGAAGTTATAAGCATTCTTCCAGAAAATCCAGCAAATCTGTATTTACCATATTGTGTGTTTTCCCCCCTATGTCAAAACACCCTGTTTATAATAGATATACCTATTGTTGCCTCTTCCCCATTTAAATTTCTTTATATGTGCGTGTGGGGTTGAATTTATTGATTTTCTTTTCTTGTGTGTTATGTGAATTTTGGGACATATTCATTATTTGCATGATGTTTTGATGGCAGAATGAAACCAAACAAACCCAGCAGCTAAACAAGGTTTCAAGCATAAGGTGGATCTTTAATCGTGACAACAACACACGGGCAAACATGTGGCATCCCTCTCCAAGGCCATGTAGTCGGTGCGCAGCGTTGTATGGTACAGTAAGTATAAGATTATCCATGTAAACTTAAGTTAACAAACAACCAAACTTCAACAACAAAACCCCACCCAGTTTTACAAGGGCGGCTTCATTGGCCTGCGTGTCTGTAAATCCGTTCCCTCTTTATTTGGCCGCTGTGATTGGTCGGCGGTGACGACAATCCTGATCCGAGCTCCCGCCCACCGAGCGGATCAAGTTTGAATGAACAACAGCAGTCTGTTCTGGAGGTGGTAGTTGCATTTGCAGTAATTATTAAAAGTGTGTATCATATCGCGGGTGCGCGGATCAAGGATGGACATGAAGAAAAGAATCCATCTAGAGTTGCGGAACCGCACTCCGTCAGATGTAAGTTGGCCTCATGTCTCGCTGGTCATGTTTCACACTCAGATAATGGAGAACCTTTCGTGTGATGTCTTGGTGTGGGGATACAAAGTTTCCTCCAAGTTAAAAGATGATGGGGACGTCGGGTCACATTGTTGCTTTGCGGTCGTGTTTACAGTCGCCAGGTGCTGCAGGTACGCTGCTTAAACTTTTGTGCGGCTCTGAGCTCAGGGTTTGCAGTTTGAGATGCAGCACAGCTTTTTATGCCAGCGGTATAAACAAGGCAAGCAGTATGAGAAGCCATATTTGTAACTTTTGATCTACGAACGCGCCCCTTTTCGTTTAAAAAGCCGTGATATTGTCATTTCCTCGTTGTTGGATGTGCTGTGTGCATGCTTTGCCCGGCGGGTGCGTTCACGGAAAACATTTTTTAAGCCGTGCACTTGGCGCGTTAGGGGATGCGGATACTCAAAGTCATGAAATTATCAGTGATGCATAAAGATCACAGCCGCGGTTTATCGTCTTACAACTGCACCCCAGACCCACAGTTAGTCGAGGCTGTCCGGTTGAGATGGGGCTTTTCTCCAGAAGTGCGTTTGAACAGCTTACAGAGGCGGGACTGCAGCCCGAGCAAGCCGGAGCCACGGTGCGCACAGATGGACGAAAGAAAGCGGTGTTAGCGCGGACCGTTACCAGCCACCGGGCTGGGCAACAACACGGGAGGGGGGGGCGGGGGCGAGGGTGGAGGGGGAGAAGTGTGGGGTTGGAGGGGGGGCGAGGATGAAACACAAACACGCCGTTGGTTGTTACTATCTGCCGGGTATTCATACGGTCGTTTCACCCGGACTCTCCGTCGCCTTCGACGCCAGAGACTCTGCCCTAACGGAGACTAATGGTCGAGCAGCGGCGTCGCTCCACTTTCTCCAGAACTAGGACAAGCCGCCATCTTACCGGGAAACAAAGGCAAACCGAAACACACCGAACATCCCGTGCATTTGACACGGACGAGTCTCCGTACCTGCTCATTAACAGAGGTCTACATGCGCCATCAATCCAATCGGCCACTGTTTAGCAGGGGCAACAATGAACCGTTTGCCCGGCAGCTTTCTAAACGGCTGTAACTGCCCCTCCTACTCACAAATGACCCCGTGCACGACTCGTAGGTCTGTTTGCCTCCGACTTGTTTTGACTGATGTGCATCTGCGCCGCTCACACTCATCTCTTATTATCTCTCATGGTGAAAATAAAGCCCGACCACCCGCCGCACTGTCTGTATCTATAGGGGGGAAATGAAGTAGCTACATGTGATATTTACGCAATGGGAGGAAAACTAGCGCATCGCGATACTCGGCGCGTTGAAATGTGCGCAGTCCGCAGATTATTGATGTGCTGTATTTTTTTTTTTTTTTTTATAGTCTCCCTCCTCAGTGCTGATTGGCCGAGTCACGTTCAAGGCCGCGGTGAAATATCCGACAACGGCACACCTGTGACCGCATATCAGACTATTTAAATATCAATGCGCCGAGCCACAAGCCAGCCCTCATATACTGTGGGAGGCCGATGCACAGCTGCAGACAAAATGAGCAAAGTTTATCATGTGTTGGTTCATGAAGTGAAGTCCTGCAGCAACCAGACATAAACACAAGCCTTTCTTCAAACGTTAATGCACCGGAGGGCTGCTATTAATTATATGAAAAGAAATTCAACAGTCTTTTTTTCATTAAAAAAAGGCCCCTATTAACCACTGGCAGTCTATGTTCATTGCAGTAATTCATTGTTCCCAACTTCCTAAATGTGAGTGTTTGACATTTTCTGGGTTTTCATTTAGCAAAATCACCTTTTTAAGGCTTTTAAGACATAAAAATCAATCAATCAGTTCATGTTTTGATAAACAAAATATTGCAGTTCCCCCTTTGGTGGAATAAGATGACCTTGACTGTAGTTTTCTGTGTGATAATTACTTGACACAGAAAAGTAATTTCACAAAATGACAAATGATCACAACAAACCAAAACAGTTAAGATCTTAAAACCAAAATTTTGACACAGGATCCCTATTCAAGACCAGGGGCACATGATGGAGGAGCAGTCATAGTTGCAATAATACTTGTGTGGTGCAAATTTGCCATTTATCAAAATCTCTGGGCGGATAAGAGCAGAGTAAACTTGGATAAACCGACCTTGTGCAAAACACTAGGCATCGTCAGTGGTTACTAACAGTTAATCATGAGGTTGTAAATACTACACATTGTGTGGCTGCAGCCAGTGGCTCAGGAAACACTGTGCAGAAGAATGGACTCCGCTCAATATGAACAAATTCTGGATGCAAAAGTTAGTCGAGAAAGTGAAACTGAAAAGAGGCTGACTTCTACAACAGGACAATGATCTCAAAACCAACCACGAACTACTTCAAGAAACACAAACTGACACAAGCTTTGGAACAACCCTCACAGTCCCTTGACCTTAACATCACTGAAGATCTGTGGGTGGATCTGAAACATGCGAGGCAACCTAAAAACATCTCAGACCTTAAAGTGGCCTGCAGCAAGAGTGGGTGAAAACTCCTAAATGAAGAACGGAAAGATTCTTATTTTGCAAGTTGTGGTATCTGCCAAAGACAAAAAGTTTACTAAGCACTGACTTAGTAAGATTCCCAGACTTTTGCACATGCCCGTTACAGTTTAGTTTTTTCTTCTGTTTAAAGTTGTGAAATAAAAAGTGCATCAACCTTTGAAGAAGGGCTCATTTTTGGTGTAGTGGTTGTATTTTCATATTTTCAGTTCATATACAAAATATGTAATTTGCTTAAACATTTGCATATAGAAGTTTAAAGTTACACCCACTTTATTTATCGTGTCTTCAGCAGTACCTTGCTCTTATAGTCTATCACTTTTATCTAAAATGTCATGTATCAGTCTTACAAAACCATAATAGTGGGGGAGAACGTTTTGATCCTTCTTACTCCTGCTTTCAAACTTTTAGTAATATCAGCAAAATGTACTTACTTATCGAAAATAAAAGTACTCATCGCAGAATGTTATATTATGCTATGTACATTTGAGCTGCAATGATTGAGCAATAATTTTAGTAATTTTTTAAGCAAAATGCCTGATCTTTTCTGTTCAGAGCTTGTCAGATGTGAGGATTTGATGCTTTACTGTGTCATATGAGTTAGATGCTTAGTCAGACAGAACAACACACCTGGACCATGTCACTGTGGTCTGTGGGAAATAATTTCTCTTTTCTATTCTGTATGAAGTGCAAAGTAAGTGGTAACTTAAGTTGTCAAGTAAATAAAGTGAAAAGAGAAATGTCTCCCTCTGAATGGAGTAGAAGTTGTTAATAATGGTAATACCAAAGTTACTATTGATCATAAGCCAATGTGACTGTAGATAAAGTTTTATGGTTGAATGAAACAAACCCTTTAATTC
>CM076648.1:18224899-18351386 GCA_038496675.1 Rachycentron canadum
AGGGTGGAGGGGGAGAAGTGTGGGGTTGGAGGGGGGGCGAGGATGAAACACAAACACGCCGTTGGTTGTTACTATCTGCCGGGTATTCATACGGTCGTTTCACCCGGACTCTCCGTCGCCTTCGAC
This sequence comes from Rachycentron canadum, assembly GCA_038496675.1. NCBI lineage: Eukaryota > Metazoa > Chordata > Actinopteri > Carangiformes > Rachycentridae > Rachycentron > Rachycentron canadum. Next base: position 18,225,026 of record CM076648.1, read on the forward strand.
GCCAGAGACTCTGCCCTAACGGAGACTAATGGTCGAGCAGCGGCGTCGCTCCACTTTCTCCAGAACTAGGACAAGCCGCCATCTTACCGGGAAACAAAGGCAAACCGAAACACACCGAACATCCCGTGCATTTGACACGGACGAGTCTCCGTACCTGCTCATTAACAGAGGTCTACATGCGCCATCAATCCAATCGGCCACTGTTTAGCAGGGGCAACAATGAACCGTTTGCCCGGCAGCTTTCTAAACGGCTGTAACTGCCCCTCCTACTCACAAATGACCCCGTGCACGACTCGTAGGTCTGTTTGCCTCCGACTTGTTTTGACTGATGTGCATCTGCGCCGCTCACACTCATCTCTTATTATCTCTCATGGTGAAAATAAAGCCCGACCACCCGCCGCACTGTCTGTATCTATAGGGGGGAAATGAAGTAGCTACATGTGATATTTACGCAATGGGAGGAAAACTAGCGCATCGCGATACTCGGCGCGTTGAAATGTGCGCAGTCCGCAGATTATTGATGTGCTGTATTTTTTTTTTTTTTTTTATAGTCTCCCTCCTCAGTGCTGATTGGCCGAGTCACGTTCAAGGCCGCGGTGAAATATCCGACAACGGCACACCTGTGACCGCATATCAGACTATTTAAATATCAATGCGCCGAGCCACAAGCCAGCCCTCATATACTGTGGGAGGCCGATGCACAGCTGCAGACAAAATGAGCAAAGTTTATCATGTGTTGGTTCATGAAGTGAAGTCCTGCAGCAACCAGACATAAACACAAGCCTTTCTTCAAACGTTAATGCACCGGAGGGCTGCTATTAATTATATGAAAAGAAATTCAACAGTCTTTTTTTCATTAAAAAAAGGCCCCTATTAACCACTGGCAGTCTATGTTCATTGCAGTAATTCATTGTTCCCAACTTCCTAAATGTGAGTGTTTGACATTTTCTGGGTTTTCATTTAGCAAAATCACCTTTTTAAGGCTTTTAAGACATAAAAATCAATCAATCAGTTCATGTTTTGATAAACAAAATATTGCAGTTCCCCCTTTGGTGGAATAAGATGACCTTGACTGTAGTTTTCTGTGTGATAATTACTTGACACAGAAAAGTAATTTCACAAAATGACAAATGATCACAACAAACCAAAACAGTTAAGATCTTAAAACCAAAATTTTGACACAGGATCCCTATTCAAGACCAGGGGCACATGATGGAGGAGCAGTCATAGTTGCAATAATACTTGTGTGGTGCAAATTTGCCATTTATCAAAATCTCTGGGCGGATAAGAGCAGAGTAAACTTGGATAAACCGACCTTGTGCAAAACACTAGGCATCGTCAGTGGTTACTAACAGTTAATCATGAGGTTGTAAATACTACACATTGTGTGGCTGCAGCCAGTGGCTCAGGAAACACTGTGCAGAAGAATGGACTCCGCTCAATATGAACAAATTCTGGATGCAAAAGTTAGTCGAGAAAGTGAAACTGAAAAGAGGCTGACTTCTACAACAGGACAATGATCTCAAAACCAACCACGAACTACTTCAAGAAACACAAACTGACACAAGCTTTGGAACAACCCTCACAGTCCCTTGACCTTAACATCACTGAAGATCTGTGGGTGGATCTGAAACATGCGAGGCAACCTAAAAACATCTCAGACCTTAAAGTGGCCTGCAGCAAGAGTGGGTGAAAACTCCTAAATGAAGAACGGAAAGATTCTTATTTTGCAAGTTGTGGTATCTGCCAAAGACAAAAAGTTTACTAAGCACTGACTTAGTAAGATTCCCAGACTTTTGCACATGCCCGTTACAGTTTAGTTTTTTCTTCTGTTTAAAGTTGTGAAATAAAAAGTGCATCAACCTTTGAAGAAGGGCTCATTTTTGGTGTAGTGGTTGTATTTTCATATTTTCAGTTCATATACAAAATATGTAATTTGCTTAAACATTTGCATATAGAAGTTTAAAGTTACACCCACTTTATTTATCGTGTCTTCAGCAGTACCTTGCTCTTATAGTCTATCACTTTTATCTAAAATGTCATGTATCAGTCTTACAAAACCATAATAGTGGGGGAGAACGTTTTGATCCTTCTTACTCCTGCTTTCAAACTTTTAGTAATATCAGCAAAATGTACTTACTTATCGAAAATAAAAGTACTCATCGCAGAATGTTATATTATGCTATGTACATTTGAGCTGCAATGATTGAGCAATAATTTTAGTAATTTTTTAAGCAAAATGCCTGATCTTTTCTGTTCAGAGCTTGTCAGATGTGAGGATTTGATGCTTTACTGTGTCATATGAGTTAGATGCTTAGTCAGACAGAACAACACACCTGGACCATGTCACTGTGGTCTGTGGGAAATAATTTCTCTTTTCTATTCTGTATGAAGTGCAAAGTAAGTGGTAACTTAAGTTGTCAAGTAAATAAAGTGAAAAGAGAAATGTCTCCCTCTGAATGGAGTAGAAGTTGTTAATAATGGTAATACCAAAGTTACTATTGATCATAAGCCAATGTGACTGTAGATAAAGTTTTATGGTTGAATGAAACAAACCCTTTAATTCTTTAAAAAATAAATGTACTTGAATAAAACAGTGGTACAGTATATTTATTCCACACATTCTTGTAAAGTCAAATTCAGCCTCAGTGGGTCTAAAAGCAAAAATCATCAAAGGAAACAACTAAAACAAAGCTTTTATCAAAAGGTTTTAAACCTTTAATAACAAACTTCTAATGTTAAAAAAAAGGGTTCCTATTTTTCATTTGAATTCTCAAATTTGACAAATGCAAATGTGATAGATGTGTTTGTTTGTTGTACAGGTCAAAGAACTTGTGCTAGACAACTGTCGCTCAAATGAAGGCAAGATCGAGGGTCTAACAGATGAATTTGAGGAGCTGGAGTTTCTAAGCACAATCAACGTTGGACTGACGACAGTCGCACACTTGCCAAAGTTAAATAAGCTCAAAAAGGTGGGTGATTTTCTATGCAAAACAAGTCTATGACTTTAGGCTTTACATTGTTGCATATTTTGACTGTTTGATTGATCAACAGCTTGAACTCAGCGATAACAGGATCTCAGGAGGGCTGGAAGTCCTGGCAGAGAAATGCCCCAACCTCACACACCTCAACCTCAGTGGCAACAAGATTAAAGACCTCAGCACAATAGAACCATTGGTAAGAGAGACCTGAAAATACTTGGAAGGTGGGAGAGGTGGGGGTCTCTAATGCAGCAGGCTGTGTTATTTATCAAACGTGATTGTTCTTTTGACAGAAAGAATTGGGGACCCTGAAAAGCCTAGATCTGTTTAACTGTGAAGTGACAAACCTGAACGAATACAGAGACAACGTATTCAAGCTACTACCCCAGCTCACGTACCTGGATGGGTACGACAAAGACGACAAAGAGGCACCGGATTCTGATGCTGAGGTTTATGCAGAGGGCTTGGATGATGACGAGGAAGACGAAGATGGTAAGCTCATGGCCGCAGCCAAAGTGCTTCCACACACCCTGAGCACAGCTGCTGTTCTTTCTAGCATCTCTTGAAGTTGCTAATTTTAGGCATTTGAAAAACAATTAACCACTGACTGGTTTCATCCAGATGTAGATGAGGAGGAGTATGATGAAGACACAGCACCAGGAGATGAGGAGGAAGAAGAAGGGGAGGAAGATGATGAGGAGAACGAGGAAGAGGAAGAGGAGGACCTCAGTGGAGAGGTGGGATGAGGATGATTGATGAGAATTGTCCTTTAAATTGTTAAAAATGTTGAGTCTGAAATAACCACACTCCCTTTGCTTCGTCTTTTTCAAAAAGGAGGAAGAGGAAGATGATTTGAATGACAGAGAGGTTGACGATGAGGATGACGAGGGTGAGTAAAATGGTCACTGACTTTAAAGCAGAAGTTACCTTCCAGTTGACAAGTGTATGCAGCATATACTTTACAGTAAATATTTTTTTTGCAGTGGGGCACACTTGAAGTTTCACTGTTGAGTTTTCTTGAAAACAAAAATATGTTTTCTACATTAAATATTCCCAGAATGCATTGCGTGTATTCTTGAAGCCTTTTGAATGTGTTTCCTTCCATGGGAAAACCTTTACAAAGCGTGTTTTGAAGAAAATATTTCTAATCGTACAATCACAATTAATTCTCAGGAAAGATTTTCTTCCTAATTGGAAAAAGGCAAAATTATATTGTACATGTTAAAATGAAAACAGGGACCCACATTGTTCTGTTGCATCAGTGGTTAAAAACACTTTCATTTGTTTTTTTTCACAAGTATCACACAAGTGCCCTGCAAAGGCAATCAAACTGTGACTAAAGAATGATGCTGTCAATTAAATTAAGAGGCAGCAAACGCTTGTTTGTTCATTTGTCATTAAATCTTCCTGGAGCACAGGAAGGAGCACAGAAACCTTAGTTGTTATTATTTTTTCTTCTTCATTTCCTTTGTCCTTTGCACTGCGTTAGAATAGTGTCCTTTTTGTTGTTGTGTTTTGTTTGTTTGTTTGTTTGTTTAATTCTTGTCATTTGTTCTTCTTGCGTGAACACACTACAGACTCTTAACCTGCTTAGATAGTGCATGCTACAGACTTGGGACTTAGCAGATTCAGAAAATCTTTATTTGAGATCGAACTTGTCTTGAAATGTGGAAATTGTGAAGCGGCATTATAGTCGTCAGGGTGGTTCGTTCTTTTGAACATTTGTTGTCTGGATTGCGTTGGTTGTTTCTTGAAGTGTGACTCTTTTTATTTTCCAGAAGAAGAGCGAGGTCAGAAGAGAAAAAGGGAACTGGATGAAGAAGGGGAGGAGGATGAAGATGATTGAGAGTACTCATGAAGCTAAGTTGTGAACTGTTTTAAACTTGTATCTCCCAGTCACTTCCCAATGACCCCCCCCCCAGTTTCATATTGCAGTAGGAGTGGTTTTTGTTATTGGCCAGTCAGGTAGACGGGGTTGTCTGGAGAAATAATTCAAATTTCTGTACCTTCGATGCTCCCGTGTTCCAGTCTCTACTGTCCACTTTTGACTGCTTTGTGGACACCAGTTTTGTAATATCAATAATAGCAAAGACAAACCTTTTTAAGAAATGTTTTTGTTTTCTCACTGTTTGTGTAAGACCAGTTTCTGATGACTTCTGTATTTTAAGACCCCGCCCTTCCAAAAAAAAAAAACCAAACAAAAAAAACAAACAAAATGAAACAAAAAAGAGTGCATGTCTAATACATTTTAAAGTCAACTACTGGATTTCATGTATGGATGTCCTCTCCTCGTCTTAAACTTATTTTTGCATTGTACTTTTTTTTTTTCTTCTGTTTTGTTGTTTTGTTTTAATGTAAGTTATGTGTTTGTTGTGTCACCAGTATGCCAATACTCTCTGCTGTCCTGGTGTGAAACTTCTGTCTGAACATGCACAGTGTGACCCTCACAGGGCATATTTTTAAATCATAGCAAAAAAATGTCTGCCCTTGTCAAAGCTGCTCCTCCTCCTTAAACCCTCAGCTTTGATAGTTCGGAAATTACGTGTTCTTGTAAATAATGACCAAATCTATTTTTTTGTATTCTCTTTGATGACGGCAGACGTTAAACAGACAACTGAGGTGAAACTATGAACTGTAATAAGATATTAAATATGTATGCTGCTTTATCTAAAATACGCAGTGTGAAATTTCTTGAATTTGAAGATAACTTTGTATGCATAATCTTTCCATAAAGAGAAATGTTCAACATCAGAGCTCATTATTGCTTTTTCCCATGTTCCTTTCTGTGACACACAGGTGGCAATGTTTGAATTTGTGGTGGTAGTGTAGAGAAGTAATCGATATACATGGAGGTTACAACTGCAACTTATGTGCATTGAAAATGTATTGTTTCTGGAAAAAGGTCAGTTTTTTTTAAACTTTGTTTTCACTAGTATACGCAATGGTCAAATTGGCCTACCTCAGTGATATATATATTTTTTTCACTCTGTTAAATCCACTGTCATCATCCAAATTCTGTTACTTTTCCCTCCCATTCACTTCAATAAATCCCTTTTATATACCTTTTGAAGTCTGTGGTCCTTGTATAACAGCACAGTGATGTGTAAACGCAATGTCTTCGGTTTTAAGTCATCGGGTATTGATGACAGAGCAGACAAAGACCAAACTCAACAAACTTAAATTGGGGTTTACTTGTTTCCCAAAAGGTTCATCTGGTTCAGAGCCAAACAAATTTGGAGGTAGTGCCATGATAACACAAGTTTGTCAAATCCAAAATATCATCCAATAATTGCTCAAAGTGAACTTCATCAATGCCCAAAGTCTTTTCCATCTTGTTATTCTACCTTCCCAAAAACAATCAGTCAAGTGGTTTTTTTTTGGTTTTTTTTTTTTGTGGTTGTTTTTTTTGAGTCCTCACTACAAGTCCATGAGACAGCACATGCAGCTGTCACCTCACCCGTCTGTCACTGTAGCTCATCAGTCACTGGTTTATCCTTTTCCCACTACTCTACTTACATCATAGCTGTTTCATTTTCCTAGGAAAATACGTACATTTACCGTTAATATCTCAGTGGTTCAGTGCTCATTTGAGGGGCTGTGTTTTTTTCTTGATTATTTTAAGTGCTGCTGTAAAGCTGTGAACCCTTTGCAGCTGTTGTGATGTGATCAGGGAAGACTTGTGACCTTCAGTCTTTCACTTACTTTTGATCCATCCAAAGTACAAATTCCATTCTTGTCACACACGCTGTTTTTCAATCTTTTTTCCTTTTCTCTGTCCACGAAGAGCAGAGTGAGTAATAAGACCAGGCTGAATGTGATTAGGCTTGGATTAAAAGACACACAAGTCTTTTTGGTAACTGCTTGAACCTGGCTTGAAAATAGAGCCAATCAAATGTTAATCCAGTGCCCACTTCTCTAAAATTTCTAACTTGAAAAAAAAAAAAAANATTTGAAAATTTAAATGACATTTTACGAAGAAACACTTTGTGCAGAGACAGTGGCTAATTGCATTTCCACCGTGTCAGGCACTGAAGCTACAGTTACATCTGCTCTTGTCTCATTTCTCTCTGTGTTTGACTTCTTTCCCATTCAGCTCGGCTTCTTCCAGAGGCAGAAGCGGAGAGACGAGGATGAGCGGGATGCCAACGGGAAAGTTGCTGAAGAACGGTAACGCAGGTTCAGGGCCCCCAGCAGACGCCTTTTCCATAGGGGACCCGACACTCAGGGACCAACCCAACTCCCCCTGCTCCCCAACACCACAGTGGCACCGCATAGACAGCTCTGCATGATCGCTGAAGCAAGGCTTTTTCAGTGCACTGGATCTGTCCCGCGCCACGACCCCTGACCCCCGAGAGTCAGCACTGTCACACTCACTTAGCATTCCTGCACTGTTACGACATCAGGGCCCTCTTGGTCTATGTATTCCACTGCCCTCTGTGTCGTCCCTTCAGAGATCTTGGAGCTCTCGTTTTCTTGGCTCTGGGCTTGAGCTCTGGTGCTTTTTCTGGTCATTTGAAAAGAAGAGTAGAGCGAGCTTTGATCGACTTGTTCCAAGAATTTCAGGCCACAATTTGTCCTTGAGGCAAATGTTAGCCAGTCACTATTTTGTCTCTTCCTGATGTGTATTTATTTAACTCTTATGGTCAATTTTGAAAGACATGAAAAACCTCAAGGGTGACTTGCAACCCAAACTCTACCGCAAATGTAAAGTTGCGATATTGTATGTTGAATTCGATGTTTAAAAGATTTTATCTGCAACATGTTCAGTTGACTTAAATTATAATTTATAAAGAAAAAAACTGAACCAAAGTCACCAGAGTACAAAGAAGATCTACAATGTTTCACAAGACTTTCTTGATTTATATATATATATATATTTTTTTTTTTTTTTTTTTTTTTTTTTTTTTCCTGCAGAGAGGAATCTTCTAAATCTGTATCCTCTCTTCAGAGTTCATCCTTCTCTATTAATATTTTCATCCTGGCATGAGGATGATCTTTAAACATTTGATGCACTTTTAATTTGTACAAAATTAACTTGAATTTTGTAAATAGTCAAGTAGCATTTTATACCCTTTCAGTTTTATAATAGTTTTCATTATTTTCCCACAGTTTTTTATGGCATTACTTTGTAACTTAAGCTACAAGGCAAATTAGAACGTCAGCTTTGTGTTTACTGAACTTATTAGGATTAGAGATGGTTTCTTTTTAACATGCACTGCATCAGAGAAAAGGGTGTGCATAAAATACTGCTGGCGATTTTTTTCAGGATATGAACAAAGTCATGGTTAAATAGAAATGTAACTAAATGAAAATAAGATGCCATAAAACTGAGTGGAGTGAATGCACATTGCTTACAGTATGTCAGCACCCTCCTAGCGTTACCAATGAATGTCCGTTTGTTCTATTTTAATGAGGTGTGAAGAGCTGTAATACGACACCTAATAAAACGTTGTATATGTTCTATGAATTTCTTTTCAATTAATATGTGAGGAGTTTCAACCAGGTCACAACAGTCACTGTTTCTGGTACAGTCTGTCAATCACACAGTAGCCAAATTGTCATGCATAACCTGCTTTGTCTACTGTTTTCCTCTAAATGGGACCATAATCATCTTGTATTGAACAAGACTTGAATCTAGAGACTAAGACCATAAACTGGTGAGGATGACGTTTATTACCTCAAATAAATCTATTGAGAACTAGGGCCATTTTTACATTGACTTCAATTCAATCAAACTTACATTTTGCAATCAGTGGAGTCGCCCCCTGATGGCCATTAGGTAGAATGCAGGTCTGAGGCATTTCTGCATTTGCTTCACTTTTCACCCCCAGTGTCAAAGTCCACTTTTGTGTACGGCAAAAAGGAAGCTTGAAATCCTAAGAGTGCTGTCAGTCTGGCAATCTGTTGGTGCTGAGTTAATGAGTGTCCTAAAGCAATTGAATAATTAGGAGGAGAACAAAAGAATTAAAATATATATTTAATTATAAATGGGAACAGCCATAACTGAAAGTATAATGACACCAGTGTACATTAAGTGATAATGTTCTGTCATTGACATAAGCTGAATAAAGATCAATTGAAGAACAGCTTTTCATGGGCAAGTCAGAACAGGATCATTCTTGATTACAACCTCTGCTTGTTTTGTTTTATTTTTCTTTTATTACTTTAAATCATTGAGAAACCTCCAATAGATTGTTTTTACTAAGGCTGCAGGACATGAAAACCAAAGTCAGTCTGTACACTTTGCCACTGCAATTTTATTTTCTAAACTTTTATTAACTAGTTTCACTAGCTGCTGCTATGTGTATATATTTAGTGTGAGCAATACAGTAAACGTGAAATGCTGATGGTAAGAGCTGTTTTTTATTCATTGTTAAGTTAAGAAATTAGACTTGATGAAAATTTGATCATAGCCTCTCCTGCAGCCGTATGCCTTGTCATTCAGGTCTGCAGTTATAAATGGGATTATGCTGTTTATAAATCAAATGTCCTGCAGCTCTCTTCCTTAGGGTCAAAACAGTCCATTAGTGGAGTCTCCCTAATTAAAGAGCTCAATAAAAAAGACCAGTCGAGATGAAGGAGGATTTTCCACACCCCGGCAACACAAAGACTTGTTTTAATGAATGATTTTAATGATAACTGATCCATGAAGCATTGCTATATTAACCTTTAAACATTTTCACAGGCTGTAAGCTCATCAAGTTTCATATTTGAAAATGTTTTCTGTGATGGTCCTCAGCTTTCAGCAGGGGACAGTGTTTCTCTTATGGTATTTCATACAGTCAGCGTCTGGTCGAGGCAGCTGGATTACATTTCATCCACTGTTGAATAAGCAGATAATCAAAGTGGATCCCTCTTACCCCTGTCACTATCCATTAGCTGTGGTAAACAACATTAACTCAGGACATCTGTGAATTGACTACTACATCTACTGACAACTAAAAGAGCTTTTATTGGAAGAAAGGTCTAGAGAGAGAGAGAGGGCAATAAAAGAAAAGATTTCTGCTCAATTGTTTTTGCAAACTGAATGTTCCTGACTGTGAAATGTTAACTGCATCAGCACAGAGCTCCACTTAGAATTTCAGTGTTTGCAGGTTAATCAAATAAAAGTGAGATTTCCCTACAGAATCAAACTGACAGGCTTGCCACCTGGGTTCAGTCCCAATTTGAACAAACACTAACGGTGGGATTGTGCAGCCCTCTGCAGACTAAAGCTACAGGTTGTGTCACATCTGTAATGTGAAGGCAAATGAGAACAACTGAAAGTTGTTGTTCTCCAAATTAAACTAAATAGATTATAATGACAGGAACGGGCCCCCATGTAGTGCTGTGCTTTAGTGAACCATGCTTACCATCTGCCACTGACAGTGCTGCTGAAAACATATTGATCTCTAAAGGGGAAATTAGAACGCAGCTACAAATGTAATAGGATTTAACAAGACAAAAAGGGAAAGCAACCACACAAACAGAATTACAGATAAGATATAAATCCTGGAATACCAAACACAGCAATTCATATAAAACAAATGTGAGCTTATGTAAGCATGCTGTGGAACACATTGCTGTAGATAGACTGTAAGAATGAGACATATATTCACCCCTGTGTGAAAAATGTGACTCATTTACTCTATTTGCAATATTTAAACAGGACTAAAATGCCATGGGGAGGTTGTGGAGAAATGTTGTTGAGAACTTTTAATAACCCCATCCTTTTTCTAAAACTTGACTTGATTTTCATTTTGAGAAATATACCATATCATCCTGCCTACTCACAGTAAATCATCAAATGTATCTCATTAAAACATTTGATTTATTTGATCAAATTATGAAATATAGGCTCCTCCAATATGTGTTTACGTGGAAACTAACACTACATAACAGCTAAATCTATTAAACCTTTTTTTTAATAATGACCATATAATTTTCCACCTACAAGTCAAGCTCTTTTGTTATATTTATGATATTAAGCCAAATACAAAGTAATTAGTATTCAGTATCTGTCGGTCCTGAAAGAGGGATGTTGCTCTGTTGCTCTTCCTGTGGCTTCTTGTTTTTCCTAATCAAAGTCAAGGGTCTGGAAACAGCTGGTGTCACCTGAAGAGATCACATTGATCAATTACATGGATAAATCACAATAGATACAGTTTCTCGAAACTTATTGCTTCAGGGAAAAGTCTGAGCTTTGGACTTTCTGTGATCATGACTGTACAATCTGCCTCTAGCATCACGGACAGACTGGACAGTATAGGGGAGGTGAGAGGAGGGACAGGGGCAGACCCTCATTAGCAAACAAACATGGCAGCAGTCTGAGATGCCTGCAGCTAGGAGACTCCTTCAGCCTTCAGCTCTCCTAAATCATCTGTGAAGGACCTGAACCTCAGTCTAATGCCAAGTGACAGCTGGAACCTGTGCAGTTATTATTAACACCTCCATGGTCACCTGAGGCACCTTGTGTGTTTGACAAATGTCCACTGCAGAATACAAATTCAACATTGACAGGCTGCACATGATGAAAATGAGTATAGAGTATTTAATCACAGCCTTGCCACTACATGGCACGCCTTACACATATTCTATTGAATCCGCCTTGAGAAATGCACTTGCTCTATCTACATTGACTGTGCCCAAGCTTGATTTTAGTGATGTGAGAGAAACTCCTGTGTGATAGCAGGTTATGTGAGAGTATAAATAATATGCTATTTTTGCTCTACTTGGAGGTGGTTGACCACAGGTTAGGCAGTGTATGGGAGTCACTTTGATGTTTTCACAATACAGAATATGGGCAAACTGGCAATTCTCTGTATGCTGAAGATTTGAAGATTTTCTGTTAAATGAAATGAAAGCAGGGAAACCAAGGTCAATGCACTTTGTTGTGGGAAGAAAAATCATGGCCACTATACCTGAGATCAGGAAAAGATCATTTATTTACAGACAGGCTTTACAAGATGTACATGAATAGAAAATACTGCAACATTGTGAGTCTTTTTAAATCTCCACATCCATCACAGGTCCTGGCAAATATATCATAAATATATGAAGAAACGCTCCATGCAGCTGCGTTTTAGAGGAGAGAAATGAAAGAGAAGTTCAGTTTATTCAATGTAATCAACAAGTCACATATTGAGGAGTTAAAGAAAAAGTACTTCACATTTGCCTTACATGACCTGACAAACACATGATGTGATGTGTATCTGTATGGAGTGGCCATGTTCAGACTGGACTGGAGAATAATTAGAGTCATGGTGAAACAACTACAGCCAAAAAAAAAAAAAAAGTAGGCGAGCACATCTGCTTTTCATCAGGCTGAAGTCACCGGGCGTACGGGATCGTCCTGGAGCTGGATAAGCCTTTACGGTCTATGATGGACAGCGTGTACTCTCCGTTGTCCATTATCTGCAGAGGCACGACTCCTTGCGTTTCTCCCTGCGTGAGGGAGCGCGTCGCGCAGCCTTTGGTCGAGGATGGAGTGGAGACTCTCCAGATCAACCCGCTGAGCGTCTTCCTGATCTCTGGCCTCATCAGGCAGTAAAGCACCGGGTTCAAGCAGCTGTTTGCGTGCGCCAGGCACACGGTGACCGGGAACACGTAGGTGTGCACCATGTAATATGTTTTATCCCAGTTGACAGCGTTAAATTTGACCAAGACGCCCCAGAAGGTGATGGCGTGATTTGGCATCCAGCAGCAGAAGAAAGACAGAACCACTATAGCGACAGACTTGGTGACCCTGGATCTCCTCTTGGGGTTGCTGCCGTCCATGCTCCTCTGCCGCACGAAGCGCAGGAGCATCAGATAGTTGACACAGACTATGAGCATAGGGATGATGAAGGCGATGAGTATTTTCTGGATGTGATAGAGGGCGAGCCAGTCGTGCCCTTCGGGGAACCTGAGGAGGCAGAGTTTTTCTCCAGCGACAACAGTCACGGTGGAGAAGACAGCTGTCGGGGCCGTGGCCACCGTGGCGGCCACCCACAGCACCGCGCACACCCACCTGACGCAGCGCGACCTCCTGTAAGCTTTCTTCTTCAGGGCAGAGGCGACCGACCAGTAGCGGGTCACACTCATGGCGGTGAGGAAAAACACGCTGGCGTACATGTTCATCACAGTGATGGAGAGGATGATCTTGCACATGGCGTCTCCAAACGGCCAGCTGAAGTCCAGCGCGGTGTCCACGGCCCAGAAGGGCAGAGTCAGAACAAACTGGAAGTCTGTGACTGCCAAGTTGATGATGAAGACGTTGATAGTGGACCTCTTTCGTCCTTGTCTTAACCTCATGAGGAAGAAGACGAGCAGATTCCCCACCAAGCCCACTGCGCAAACCACAGAGTACACCACGGAGATGAGTATCCTCAGGATGGGGGTGCCGTCTGCGCTGACATCTATGTCTTCAAAACTAAATTTCTCGTCGCCTGGAGAACTTCGGTTCAGCGCCGCGCTGTAGTTAAATATTTCATCCATCTTTAAAGTTAGTTACCTGGACGCACACCCGACCTTCTACTGGGCGCACAGGCTAGAAAACACAACACAAGCGCGCCATGAGAAAGACACTCGGCTCTATAACGCCACTCACGCGATATTCATCTTCATCACACCTCAGTGACTGACAGCTGACCTGGAGTCTGCTTTTATACAGGTGTGTCGCTCCTCTGCTGAGCCACGATTGGTCGGATGAGACGTGACAGAGAAGCAGAAATCCCCGGTCATAGAAACGAGCAGAAGGCGTCTGGACTCCAGCAGCAGACTGCACACCTGGACTGGTCTGGTCTAACTGAGACTTTGAGCATTTACCATTGTCAATAAAGTTTGAGCACAGAAGAACTACAGGAGATCAACTGCGTATCTATCTATCTATCTATCTATCTATCTATCTATCTATCTATCTATCGATTTGTAGAAAAAAACTGCTAAACTCAGTTTAGAGATCAAGACCAAGGCTTGATCTTTGTAAAGATCACCACCCCCATCAGTGTGCGTCTAACCGGTCTGAACCGGTGCTTCAGTCAAATGCTGCCCGGATTGATGTGTATGGCATCTCAGGCCTGAATGAACATCATCCCTGCATCGGTGCTCCATTATGCCTCCATTCTCCCGGCAGAGGGGGCGCTAAGCTTGAACAAATAAAGACTAACATCAAGACGAAACAATGCTTAATGACCATGTGGATTTTCAAAAGAAAAAGAAAAAAAACTCAGTTTGAATGATAGTATGAAAACAACTTTGCTCTGTATTTAATCAGTCCAATAAAATAGGGAAGAACCTTAAGTTGAAGTGATTGTGTCAAGTGGGACCAATGTTTCCAAATGTTTGTTTTCTTCCAGATCAGGAGCCTCATTGAACGTTTTGCTCTCAATCACAGTCTCTTCACTACTCTGTGAGGGGTTTAGAGCTCTCTCTCTCTCCCTCTCTCTCTCTTTATTAATTTGTTTTCCCCTAAACTCAAGATGAGGAAACACTGAACAAACTAAATCTGAAAACATTTTCCAGACTAAGAGTGAATAAAACGACATTGCGGTCAAGTGGGTCCTCATCTAACCCACCGAGAACCCGGTGGACCTCGGTTTTAGGGAGCAGCCGCCAACTGGACCGTGTCACTACATCCGTTTTCTTGGAGCAGTGTTCCCCTTTAAGCCTCCAGCCGCCCTGAGAGATAGCCCATTGTCTTAAGTCCACCCATCTGTGGGGGTGGCTCCGAGAAAGTTTGCAGAGCAAAGTTTTAAGCTGTCACTGGCTGTCGGGAGGAGACCGATGGAGGACGGCGGGGACCGTGACTCGTAGGCAACAAAAGACCGAGAATGCGTCAAACCCGCCCCGCGGAGCTGCACCATGTCCAGGCCTGACAGGCAGAAGTTTGCTGGCACTGTCACTGTTTAAGTGCACGGCCGCAACAAAGCGAGGGGTGCATCCAGCCCAGATGGAAATCATTTGAACGCACAAGCCGACGCGGGGTTAGAAAGGCATTGAATGTTGTAGTATAGGCTGGTGTCCCGACAAAATGAGCCGGCTGGACCGTCAGGCTTCTGGACAGGGAGCTTCTCCCATTCACTTCTTCATCGCTCTCCTGACGCTGCTGGAAACATGCACAGCGCTGGGACTGATACACGAACCAGGTTAGTGAGCCTGAAAATAACAACAAGAAACTTTGAAGGCATTTACTGAAGGTAACACCACGTCTTCTTGGACTCTGTTGTGCACATTTGTTCCACAAGTGCATGTAACTGA
This sequence comes from Rachycentron canadum, assembly GCA_038496675.1. NCBI lineage: Eukaryota > Metazoa > Chordata > Actinopteri > Carangiformes > Rachycentridae > Rachycentron > Rachycentron canadum. The sequence goes on from CM076648.1 coordinate 18,240,223, forward strand.
ACCCAATGCACTCAGACTCAGGCCAGCGGTCTTTTCTGTGAAGGGAGGCCAGACCTGTCTTTATAAAGTCTCGGGTTGACCATTGCAATTAAGCCCAAGGTTTAGCCTGGTGCAGAGACCTTCTTTCCAGTGAATCAACAGAGACTGAAGCCTCATCCGTCCAACCCAGACTCAGCTCAGTGCTCCTCCTCTGTGACTGACGCTGACCTCTGACCTCACCAGCAAAAGGCAAGATGCAGAATTTCAAATTGGCATTGCTCAGGAGGCTTTTTTTTTTTTTATGATCCCCCATAATGGAGTTGGTTTCCATTCTAGTTTGCTGAGTGTCAGGCCTGGTCAGTGTCAACACACCAGACAATTAATACTGTCCTGCCTTGTCAGGTGCAGCCCAACAAGCCCCCCCCCCAAGCAGTCTGGATCCCCTCTGTCTCACCCTGCATGAATAAGATGTGTGCCCTTGAGACACAAAGTCCTATCAGGCATTACAGACAGGCATGTGTCAGTGGGGAAGAGAGAAACTAACGATTGCAGGTGTTGAAGGTTGACACAGGAATCCCAAAGTTTATTTTTAAACGGCTAAGGACAAGAGAAAATTCAGAGACTGGCATCCTATTGAAAAGGCACAAACACGTAGATTCAGTGAGAGAAGTGGTCATAATACCAATTTAATCAGCTAATGAGATCATTTAGATTCAGAGTGCATTACTATTAACCTCATCAGTTTTGCTTATTTTCCTGAGGTCATTCTGGCAGCCACTTATAGACTTCCTAATGGATTCAGTCCCCACATTGAAAACCACCTCACAAGCCAAGGCACTTGTGCAATTACAGGTATTAGTTACTATTGCAACGATGATGTTTTCAGGTCACCACGGATGAAGCATTTCTCATTGAATTTCACATTCCTGTCTTTTTCTTGTCGACCTACAGGCACAGCTGCTTAATGAAAAGCTGTAATGACGTCTCTTTAATTTAGAATTAAATAATTGTGTGTATTTTGTTCATTAAGGTGCTAAGGGGAATTATTACAGATGGAGAATATCCTTCATGTGTCATGAAATCCCTTCCATGAAATGAATCATTATCATAAGGAGTGTAGTCAGCCACAGAGCTCACAAATCTTCCAACATCCATCCTGCGCATTTTTATTTAGAAAATTTCTAAATATTCTAAAAAAATCTCTGGATCCAGGGACTCAGTCATGCCTGATTGACATGTGGCAGCCATGAATATGGCATTAAATCAAAACCAAGAATATTGGAGCTTGGTTGAGTCTCAAATTGTGCAAAATGTCACAACCCCCCGATTCATTTCCATACATTTCATTTTTGCTGTAAGTCCATCTGTAGGTAATGTTCGATCCATTTCATCTCCATTTTTCTGGGCTGTTATTTATGCATGAAGAAATACAAGTGAATGCACTTTTAATGGCCTTAGAAAAGGTCGGACTTTTAAATTGGGTTTATTAGCTCCTCATTCAGTGAAACATTCTAAAGAGCCTGTTGTCAATCACATCTTCCATCTTTCTGCGCTGATGTGTTCTTGAAAATATTTGTGCATATTTGTCCAGTGCACTGCTGGATAGAGAGAGAGACCTTGTCTCACCTTCTGACAATGTCACCTAAAGTCATTGTTTGCATTCTGCTCATTTCTCTTGAATGGGACAATGGAGGTAACAATGGCATTATGGGAGGTTTAAGAGCAAGCTTTTGTACCTTGTACATCAAATAGTCAAATCGGTTTGCCTCCTCTCTCGTCATTTCTAGCTTTCTTTGTACTCTGGTTGGTGAAACCTAGTGAAATAAGTTACATGATCAAGAAGGAAAAGATCGCATGGAAAATCCTCCTTAAAACATCATCTTAATGTGCAGTAATTTAATTAGTCATTATGCATTTTGAAAACATCTTCATCTCAGGTAAAAGGAAAAACTGTTGCTGCTGTGAAGACCAATGTTCATTCCCACTAGGTATTTGATTCATGAATACTTATTTGGATACAATTACCTGACAGATTTTAGTCCTTTGGTTTCTCTTGTATAACAAACACATTTGGTCAGAATCTTTTGAAAGTATCTAAAATTCTAGTTTCATTTGTCATTTTTTTGACCACGTACCTTTCAAGCTACTCTTTTTCCTGATGTGTGTGGGTGTTCTGAATGTGCCCACTAAACATAAACATTGATCATTCAGCATGATGAAGTCAGTGCAATACAATGTTTAGCAAGACTTAATCTCCACTGAACAATAAACTGGAGCCATTTCAGTGCATGGTGTGGGGACAAATGTGCACTACAGTCAACAGATTGCTGGTAATCCCTGATTTTAAGGCACATTTCCTTTATTCATATTTCAAAAGGGAAAGATCCTCCTCACACTGCCTCTCATTCTGCTGATTCAGCTATTCCAGATCACAGGAAATTGAAAACAGTTATTTTTATCAGAAGAGTGAGTTTCACTGATTTCATCAGCCCTGCTCCACATGAGAGTATAAATTGAAAGGATATTAGAGAAGAATCTTGTTTGAAGCAGTGTTCATCCAACAGGCACCGTCTACTCTGCAGCTGTAATCAGACATGAAAATGAGAGCTTCTTCAGTTTTGTTTACAGCTTTGCAACCACTTAATTATTTCATCACCCTCCTGACCCTTCTCCTCTTCTCTTCCCATCCTTTGACAGGGAGATTTCTGCAGAATCTGCCTGAGTATGAAGTGGTTCTGCCCACTAGGGTAGATGCCAGAGGTCACTTCCTGTCCAACTTCCTTTCGCACCATGCTCGCCGAGTACAACGGCGGGAAGCCTCAGAGAGACTAGTGGACTTAGATCGAGTTTTCTACCAGTTGTGGCACAGTGGCCATAGTTTGAACTTTAACCTCACCCTCAACCCACACCTGCTGGCTCCAGGCTTCCTGACAGAGAGGAGGTACGGTGGCCTGGAAGGGGCCGAGATCCATCCTCCTGGGTCCTCCCAGTGCCATTTCTTAGGTGAAGTATGGGATGGAGCCACTGTTAAAGGCAACGCAGCCATAAGTACCTGTGATGGACTGGTGAGTGGATACACAAACTAGTTCAAAGTTACTTTAAAGTGCATTCAAAGTTGTGTTCAAATGCTTTTCACAGTAAGTGCAGAGGTGTCAGCTGCAGCAGAGGGCTGTATTCAAAGTCAGGTGAAGTGCAGGTAATGAGGAGTTCAGATTGAAATCTGTGCAATTGGATGTTCAGACCTCAGACTTATCTGACAACTTATGGGCCTTTTAGGCAGCTGCACGCACTGGAGGGAATTTACATAAAACATAGGTGTGTCTGAAGCTATCTTCCTCTCAGACTTGGAACTTGAGTGCTTTACTGCAGCCAAGATGTACACAGTTTCTTGATTACACTCACGGTTTCCATTGAACATCATATTTTCAAGCTGTAGAACACAGATTGTATATACACACACATACATTCAAAACCAGGCATTAAACATTTACCACCACCATATATATTTTTTTTCTTCTATCAAAGCATTTATCGTTATGCTTTCTGCAGGAACTCAGTGATAGGCCACAGTGTGCTCACTCATACCAACAGCCAACCATTTATGTTCTGCTCTGCCTCTGTGATTGCAGACGTAAGCTCATAATGGAAAGAATTTTTAGCGCGCTTATGGAAACCATCATCATTTTATTCAGAGATTTCAAATGGACAACAGAATGTTTTTCGTTTTTGATGCATCATCATCGCCATCATCATCATCATCTTCTTCAACAGTAGCATTTAATGACAAGAGATATGTATTTTTAGGACAACAGGCATAGATGTCACGGGGTGTGTAATTATCCACACACACACACACAAACACAGTATTGCAGACAGGTTGTTAACCATGGAAGAATCAGAAAGGAAAGGGAGGAGGGGAAGGAAGGTCTGATATAAGGACATTTTTTTTCTCAACAAGTCTTAAAAGCACATAATTTATTAGCCACTGGGTGGTGAAGGTGTTATTTTCAAACCTTAAGAGAATGTTGCCTGCCCATTAAAAGCTACCTTGCTAGCTAAGATAGCAGCAGACAAGCTTATCCAGGATTAGTCAAAAGACAGCATGTGATTTGTGGACAGTGTGGGACATTTGAATATCAGAGCCTTACTGCAACACAATATAGTACAATTTTGAAATATTACCTGATACCAAAATTTTGTGGGTTTCTAACACAAGTTAAGATATTTCCACCATAAATTGATGCAGAAAAGGCACAACGTGGTGCAAAATTTCCGAGGAGATGGGGGAGGACCTCCAGACCCTCCGCATAACATACTCCATCCCCCCATTATACACCCACCCACACTTACAGCTGCCAGTACATTTGTTGTTATTGTTCATTGTGCTTGTCTTCTTTAGACGTGAATGCTTGTAGTGCTATTATACTGTCATTGTCAGTCCCAGAGGAATCAGATCTTCAATAGGTACTAAATTGGTGGTTTTCATCACATCCATACTTCTTTACTCCAGACTTGTAATCTTTAGGCCCAATGTCACCACAAGTTATCAGATTTCACAAAAAGCTTTATAGACATGTATAGTAGCCTACTCTGTCTGAAAATCTACACAGGCATTTTTTTCCAAGTCAAAGCCTGTTTTCTCTTCACTTCTGTTTAATATTGAATATTTGATTCATCTTGAAAAGGAAAACCAATTTCTTTTTGCTTCAAGTGGACCAAAGTCCCATTGAGTCAGTTTTCTGTTTATAATCAGTATTCTTGACCATATTCATCTGTAAATGCAGTCCTGTTGAGTCACAGTTGCCCACTCCACTTAAAGTAAACAAACTTTTCCTTAAGCAAGAAAAAGGCCATTTTAATCATTTACAGCTCTGGAAGAGACCATTACAATTTCTTCTTAAATTAGCATCTCAGCCCTTTCTTTCCACGGCCTGGAGGCACTGATTGGGTGATCATTAGAACCAAATCTTATAAACGAAGAAGAACCACGGCTCTGCCCATCACCATCCTTTTGCAATAGGACAAACTGGAGGGAAGAAATATTGTTAGGAGTACGTCAAGTGTAATTGGACTCACAAAATAGCTACTGACCATGTGCCAAGAGCTGAATAGAAAAGTGGAAAGGAAGAGTTTGATTCTGGCGTTACTGGCAGAGGGATACTGGGAGCGTTGGGTTGCTTCCATCATTAAAATTTCAAAGATGGCGGTTCATAAGAACAAGGTTAAGCAACAGACACTGGAGACAACAAGGCTACAGACTGGCAGCGGGTGAAAATGATTCTCCACTGACCGGGACAACTGCCAGCTCATTTCAAATGTCACTCAACAATCGTAGGATGACATCAAGTGACCTACAAAAAAAGAATGGCAAGCGGCAGCTGGGGTACAGGAAGGATGTTTCGAAACAGGCTCCTGAGGGCATGGCTGAAGTCATGCAAAGCTAGAAAAAAGCCCTTCATCAGTGAGAGCCAGGCTGGGTTTTGCCAAAGACTGGGACTGGAAAGTAGAGGAGTAAGGTCATCTTCTCTAATGATTCCACCCTTCAGCTTTGCCCAACCCCTGATAGTGTAATAATTAAACATAGAGAGGCGAGGCCAACCAGCCATAGTGTCTCATATTAGGCTGCAGCTGGATGATTCACTGTTGTGTCTGGCTGCTGTATGAAGCACATAAGCTTAAAGGCAGAGTTTTCTAGTAAACAAACAAAGGTTCTGTTGACAGTCATGGACCAAAACTTATTGTGTGTATCACCAAAATCTAACAAACCTTTGTATATATTTTCTTCCCCATGAAGTATTTGCAGAGTTTTTTTTGGGGGGAGGGGGTGTATTTTAAATGCTGAACATATCTATGTTTACTTGCTTGCAGTCTTCTTCCCAGCCCTCGCTCTCCCCTTGCTGCATTTCTTGGCACATCGCAGCAAATTGTTGATTATTGGAACAGTGGATCAGACATCATGTCACCTACATGCATGCACACCCTTGTGCACAGACAAAGAAAATAAAGATTCACTTTGAAAAACCTGCTCCACAGTGCTACTAGAGGTTAATGGGTCCACAGGGAAGCTTTAATGGAGGCGTCATTGTAGAAAATAAACACTAATCACTTTAATTTTCTCACAGTTGTAGAGGAGATCAAAAGTAATGTGACAGGGAAAACAACAATACATTTTATAATAATTTATTGTTAATCCTTTGCAGACATTTGCTAGCACACAAATCTCCCACCCGCACAGACACATGGTATCCACATTGGTGGTGCTCTGCCAGGACTGTACCACAGCCAGCTTCAGGTCATTGCTTGTTTTAGGGCTTGCTTTGTTTTGTGCATTTAGTCTGGTGTAAAGCATCTGAAACACATATGCAACTGGATTGAGGTCAAGTGAATGATATAACCAGTGATGACTGGTCTTCTCTTTGGCCCTAAGGAGCCACTGGTTGCTCTGTCTTTACATTATAGAGTGCATTGTGGTCAGAGAGAATTCACTTTTGTTTTGTTTTATTTTGGGCCTTATGTAAAAATTGTTTAAATATGTATATTAATCTAGACACAATACACCATAATGACAAATCAAAAACTGAACTGTAGTGTTTTTTTCAAATTCATTGAAATGGAAAAAACTGAAATAGTTTCAACAAAAACTAAAGATCATAACCTTTGGGAAGGAGGATTTATTGCAGGACTGTTGTGTTAGACTGCAACTTAGCACAATGTTATAAAGTGACAATGGAGTATATATCAGCTGTCTCCACCCCTTTTGAATCTGAGCCACTTTGACAAAATATAAAGGCCTGAGAGATTTTATTACAGCTTACATTTATACATCATATCAAAACACTTAAAAATGATCTCCAAACCAAATCGGAAGAAAAACTATCATCACACCAGTGTCAAAAATCACAATTCAGTCTAAGCTGAGTGGGAAGACGTGATAATCAGTACATCCAATACTACACAGTAAACAGAAACCTAAAGTAGCTCATCTGGTACACTTAATTTTCCAAAACGTAAACAAACATGGGTTTAAAAAATGGGGCTCAAGTTGAAGCCCACAGTTTTAACTCATTTAATTTCCAGTTTCTTGGAAAAGTTTAGTTTATATCTGTTCTGTTATCCAGAAGAGTTTCTATCGCTGTCTTCCATCTCCTGCAGAAAATCTGATGACAGCGCAAGTAAAAAAATAAAAATAATCATTAGGTGTTGAGGAGGGTTAGGTATGTCTGTGTGTTTGATTTAGTTGCATTTGAATTTAGTTGAAGCCAATCGAACCGATGAATCTGCTAAAATCTGCTTCGTAACTAACTAATACTCAGCTACAGTGAATTAAGTCCTTTCGGGGTGTTTAGGTGCCGGTGTGGTCCTCACTCTTCAACAGAGCATTGTCTACCCATCACCTGTAAGCAAGTTTGTTTACTTTGTCTCTGCAGCTCAAGTCACTGAGAGGAGAAGAAGTTTTTCTCAAGGACCTTTTGTCCTTTTCATAATAAAAACTAAACAAACACTGCCTTTGTTTTCGACTGCAAAAAATGATGAATAAATGTGATTTCAGTCAGATTGTAAAATTGAAAAGTCAGCACTTTATCCCCAGCACTATATCCTTCATTTCAGACCTAGTGTTGAATTTATGAATTTATTTGTTATTTAAAATATGTCAGAGTGGAAATAGGTTTGCGCTGCAGAGGACTTTCTACCTTTGCACTTTACCTAAAGATTATCCACAGCTTTTGTAGCTAAATGTGAGCATTATATTTTTTGTCTAGTTTGTAATTAAACACATTTTACATTTACATCTTTGTGATGCAGTAATAAACACTATGGACTGATAAGGAGAGAGGGTCTGTATTTTTTTTTTTTTGTTTTTTTTTTGGGGGGGGGGTTACATTGTTTGGGGCTTCTTTCTCTTTGAGGACGATTTTATGTCGTTTTGTTGGAGGCGTTTTTGACAGAATAGCATGTCCCAGATTTCCTTGATTTTTGAAAATGTCTGTCTGACCGTTGTTTCTGTCTGCACCCTTTATTCACAGAGCTGAGGGGTTGACTGTTGAGTGATGTGCTAAAGGACAAGTGCTAATCTTCCTCTACTTTCCTTTTGAAGTCATAATGAGTTTTTAAAGAATGTCAATCAGAAATCTTGTGAGCTCTCTATTGTATCAGGATAGAAGGTTCTTATTCTATGTACAGTACATGAAAATATGGCCTTACACCTGCTTTGTTGTTGCTTTGTTTTATTTTCTTAACCAGTCATTACAAATAGATTTGTGAGCAAAGATAGAGGCAGTGGAGATAATACACACCCCTGTGGATGCTGAGTATTGGGTGTGCGCTCAGTGAAGCAGCAGCCTCCCATAACAACCCTCTGTGACCAATTACTGAGGAAGTCAGGAATTTTAACAGTTAAGATCTAAACTGCTGTCCGAACAAAAATCATCCAGATTTTTTTTTTTTTTTTTTTGGCAGTCCAGCTGTGGCAGGCAAATAACAGCCCGTCTACCAAATCTAGCCCTCCAGCAAAAATATCTGGTCCCCTGACAAAAGCTGAAGTTTCACTTTCGTGTTTGTATAAAAATTGACTTTTGACAAACCTGCCGCAGATAGAAATATGAAATGATAGAAATGTAAACTGCTCTGTAGTCCAGTTGTGCAACACAGAAAATACATCTTCATATGAGAAATGATTCAACTAAATTTGTGAGCAATTTATCAACCTCTCCAAACTCATGACTTCCCAGCTGAGAAACCATGTATATAGCTGGCCTGTCCCTACAGTCATATATGACCTCTGAGTGTACTAGGAAACAAGCACGCTGGACCTTCATCACAATGGTAACAGTAATAAACGTGTGGTTGTTCAGGGAAGTGTTGTGGTTAAAACAAGAACGTACTTAAGGTTGGAGGACCTTTTGTTGTTATGGTTACAGTAATTTATATCTATGTTTTCACATTTATTTCTGCTGGACAAGTCATGTCATGTGTAGAGTCTGTTTTTAAGTCAGACATTAGATTGAATGACTTGGGAAACATTAAGACATGGTTTATCTGCCTGTTAATACCTCAGCCTCGCTTGACCATCCTCTGCTTTTGTCATGCAAATTCACGCTTTTGCTTCAGCTCTAGAAACCCTGTTGAACACGAATGTGGGAAGACAACCACCCTTATCCGGCACACATCTACCTTTTTTTTCAATCACTGTTTTTGGTTTTTTTTTTAATTACAAACCCAAAGCTGTTTCATTTTCATCAGCATAGTAAAAAATATTCAAGTGTCTGCAATTAGGATCGTCATCTCCTTTCAAGACAAGTGTCCTTACCGTTAAAGCAAAGCGTCATAAAAATCTATTGACCTACATCAGAGGGCTAATAGCTGAGGTCCTTCAGAGACCGAGTGCATATGAAATTGTCAACAAAAGCAATTCTCTTGTCTTATTCTCCATGGTGTCAAAGCAAATATCAACATTTTGAACAAAGCCTCTGTAAAATCAAAACACATTGTTGGCAAGGTTTAAATTACAAAAGTTACAAAACACTCTATAATATAATATATATAATATATAAATAAAAATAGTTTAATCTGGCTTTATGCCAACAATAATACACGATAATAAATTGTGTGACACACCAGATTAAAGAAATAATAAAACTAAAGTTTCTGTTGTGGTGTTATATTCCTGAACCATAGAAGGAAATTCATGTTTTTTCTTGTCGAAGCTGCTGCTTAAAATAAACAGGATTTCCCGTATTCCTCTGCATAAATATTGATATTTGCATCACACTGTGATCTTTGAAGAGGTGGGATACCATATTCCTGCAAGGATTGAGACGGGATAAAAAAACAATAATGTAAGATCTCATTGTGGAGTCGCAGGTAAAATAAATGTTTCAGAGGTTTTGTTGGAGAGAGAGTGGTGCTGGGACAACTACAAAGGGACATCTAGACAACTATAGAAACTCGCGCACACACACACACCAGATGGGCACACAATCGAAGGCAGCACCGATAGCTCAGTCCAAATACTGTACATCACAGCATCATCTTTGGTGATAGTAACAGTGAATGTGTTGTTTCTATCCATCATCTGGAGAATGCAGTGTCATCTGAAGACAAGAGTGAAAACGCAGGCACATTTATCACATTTCTGAAGCAAATCAGTACAGATGCTGTGAAACTGTGCAGAATTCGAGATAATATATCGGCGCCAATGAAAAAACTGATACATATGATGTGATTTCGTTTCCCCCGTGGCTCTGTGTCACTGCCCCACAACCATGTGGGGTGTGAGTTTACCTCAGGTGAGGGCAATATATGAACAAGCATTAACATTAAGGACCACAGCTTCCTCAGTAAATTGTATAGATCTGCACAGGCCTGTCCATCTTTAAGCATACATACTTCCATATGTGTAGCAACTGACAGCTATTCTTTGAAGCTTTGTTTTATTTTAGTGCATTATTATTATTATTATTCCTATTTATTATACTCAGCTTTCTCCGTCGTCATGCAGCAGATTTGAACATATCGTGGCCCCAGCCTTCCTTTCTGAGCTTCAGTGCAACCCTGTGACTCTGTGACATCTGAGGGGCAGAAAATAGGGGTATAAGATGAGTGGGAATTAAATATAGGGCAAGGATGGTGAAAAGGAAAAGAAGGGGGCTACTGGAATTTGGTTTTGGCACCATGCCAGTGTGGTTTAGGGTGCAGTAATTTATGTGACATTTGATCTTTCTCTATTGCAGTCGCGCCCTGGATGTCTACAGCAGACATGAGACATCAGGCTGTTTATTTTGCTCACTGGGCTCTATTCCTGTGTGCTAAGGACAGATCTGTTTTCTCCTCAGGAGCTGCACCACGTTTGTTATTCTCTCAAAGGCAGAATACAGAGGAACTAAGATAAGATATTGTATATATTTGATAGAAAAAATGTACAGTTCTATAAAATTGTACAGTGCGAAATATGAAATATTAGCATGTTTCTAAGGCAAATTCTTACTTCTTTCTTTCCTACTTGGCAAAGCATCATGGGACAGGAACATAACTCGTGCCTAATGAGAAAACTTGGACTTCATCATTGACGATATGAAACAAGTTAAAATTATTTTACTAATAAAAAATAAATACAATTCTGCATGAATGGTCACACTAACAAAAAAAATGCAGATATCTTTAATCCAATTATACTGCAGTGGTTTTGTCTAGATTGAGATTGAGACAACAAAGTATTTGCATTTAATTTGTGAATATTAATATTAGTATTAGGAAAATATATTAGAAAGCTTGTGTCTGCATACATGTAGTAGATAGTTCTATTTTTGTGGTTAACTGATTAATCACTCTGTCACCAAAACATCAAACGATATTCAATTCAGTGTATGAATGAAAGTAACTTGTACATTTAAGGACTGGGAACCACCAAATTTAGCTAGAAAAATAATTTTCAATGGTTGATTGGTCATCAAAATAATCACTAAATCATCTTTTCATCACCAGATGTATTAATTGACTAATAGTTGCTGATCTGAAGTGTCACCTTATACCTACTCATGACATGTTTGTGGTGGCAGAAGATCAAATAACAGTTTCCTTTGAAAGTTCTTATTGTGCTTTTTTCAGTAAATAGCTCAATATTTTAACAGCTCTTCTGTGATGATCGTAATTAGGGTTAATGAAATACTCATAGAGATGAAGACAACACTGACTCACAGCCTCTCTTTTCTTCAGACAGGACTGTTCAGGTTGTCTAATGAGGAGTTTTTCATTCAGCCTCTGGAGAAGTCGAATGCCGAGACCTCAGCGCCACAGGCCCACGCCATCTACAAACGCCATGCGTCCCCTCCCTCCTGGAGTCCAGTCATACAGCCGATCTCAGGGAATCAACCTCTCAATAGTACCTGCGGACTCAAAAGTAAATCCCTATTTTTTCTTACCACACGCTCACACTATATGTCAAGTGACACTTAAAAGTTTTATGATACTTAAATGTTTACTGTTTATTTGTTCCAGGAAATTACATAATAGCACACGAGTGAGTGAGCACATCTGAGAGTCAGGATAAGGAGCCCTCATTATGCTGAGTCTTACTCATTACTCATAACAATCTCAGCACTGAAGGACCTGAATGAAGATAACTGATAACATTTTCTTGTCTCTCTCTCATAAGTGTGTGTCCATCTCAGCTGCAGAGGTCAAAGGAGTAAAAACATTGAAATTTAGTCGCTCATGAATTAGCTGCTTAAAATTCTGAGCTGACTTTACTGACCCTGAAAGAATATTGAGCATCCTGCAGAGAAGACGTGCTTTGAGTTTGTGGATATATTATTGAACTTGCACGGTTTTTGCCTCATGAATCAGTCTCAGTGGTGTGTCACTAATTGGTAAGCTTAACTCGTTTTAAAGGACTAATCAGACTCAGGCCACCCACTATACCACTATACCTACTTGATATTTTGAAAGGAGAAGAAGAGTAATAAAGTCAGAGGGCGATGATTTGGTTGAGACGTTGAACCAACTGTTTGTACCTGGTGTGCTTTGCCAGGCCGCACTGTGCCTCAGTAAGAAAGTGTCTATTTCTGTCCCCTATCTCCAGATTCCCATCAAAGTCTTGAAGACGTTGAGAGACAGCGGGAGCGCTGGGAGCACAGCCAGCAGAGAAGGAGGAGGAGAATCCGTCAACGCTCAGTCAGCAAAGAGAAGTGGGTGGAAACGCTGGTGGTGGCTGACCCTAAAATGGTGGAGTATCATGGGAGAAAAGCTGTGGAAGGCTACGTGCTCGCTGTGATGAACATTGTAAGTGACGTTAACGACAGCATTGACTAAAATCTCCTTTCTGTGTAAAACTTGTAATAATCTGTTAAATCACTGTTGGTGAAAACCGTATTTCAGACTTTCAAACTACCACTAAAAGAAAAATCTTCCAGATGTTTTGAATGCAGAGTTACAGGATGTCTGAACATCCTCCGAGATGTTTTGGATGACACTGCTGTTTGAGCAGTCTGTCAGTTTTTCCATCCTTGTGTCAGGTAATACAAAGACTTAATTAAAATTTTCTCATCTATAGTTTTTCAACAATGACCCTGTAGCCTTTCACAAGAAATGTTATTATTACCTCCTGGTTTGGGGTTATGTAAACTGACTCATGGCCTGTTATCGATTTAACAGGAGTCGTTTTTTCCAAAATGCAGCCGTGTCTGCTCTGACTTCATCTAATGAAAACACTATCAGAGGACATATCAGGAAAAGGATTTCACTGACCAAGAAGCCCATGGATTAACTGACTTTACAGACAATAATACACAGAGGAAGCGGCCATTATTCCCCACATCCTCTCATGGTTCTTTTTCTGAGTCTTACACACTCCAGCTTTAAACTTCCAAACAATTTGGTTATGTGAGAATAATCTTGCACAGCATCAAGGGAAACAGCCTCTTATACATGTCCAAACAATAAGTTATGGCAAGATCTTCCTCAGCCACCAGCTGCTCCATTGTCATGTCACAGACACTGTCTTGAAGTTGTAGACTTCACAAGAGGTTCATATTTTTGTTCTCCCCTCTGCTGTTTCCACGACGTGGTATGATTTACATGCACGTAACAGCCAGGAGACCCAATCTCAGCAGAAAGAAATTGGAAGCCTTTTCACAGAAATAGCTCCCGACTTCCTTTCACATGGTGATCTAATGGTAAATTATTGTATTTCCTGTGGGATATTTATTGTCGCTGCATGTTAACAAACAAGCGGACCCTAAGGACTCAGAGTAAAGATAGATGCAATGAGGATTCAATCAAAACCGTTTAACCCTCGGGTTTAGGTGCAAATGCACAGTATGTGACTGGAGAGGAAATAACAGCACATTTTAGCTGTTGCAACAACAAAAAAAAGATGAGCTTTAAATAGCTACAGCTCTCCTTTTAATCACAGGAAAAACAATAGAGACTCAAAGCATATTTATTTATTTTTTTATGTTTTTTTAAAACTTGATAAATCCATTAATCTACTATACGTGTACCAAGAATCTATAAATGACAATGGTTACAAACAGGGATTTGATGAATTAAGTCCTTTATGTGTGTGAAAGCGGTTCTGTCCTCAGTTAACAACTTGTACAGAAGGTTTAGTATGTAGGTATTTTGCCCAACAGCAAGAAAAATGCAAGGAATCTGTCCAATACAATACAAGTATAGCTTCTAAAACCACAGTGTAATAGCAGGACTATCATCAGACTCAAGTGATTATGTACAAATGTGTAAAAGTGACAAAAACCCCTACATACTTTGTCACCTCTGAACACCAGACAAGTCGATGCATGACACATATATATGTATATACACGTGTGTGTGTGTGTGTGTGTGTGTGTGTGTGTGTGTGTGTGTGTGTGTGTGTGTGTGTGTGTGTATAACAGACAAGTTATTATAACAGATCATCAGACGTTGCTCTATGAAGACGCCTCCATAGAGCCACTTAATAACGATGTTCACATTCTTGATCAGAGTCACTTCCTTTCACCTTTGTTACCTTTGTTTCACGGCTCACACTTCTCAACATGGTGAACTCTGATCCTCCCCTGTTCTTCAGTAATCAGCCCCACGCTGCCTCCTGCCAGCTCGCATGCAACTTCAGCTCAAGAACACGAGTCACTGTCAAAGCTCAAGACTAGTTTGAAGTCCGAACCCAGAGCACAATGTAGAAAGTCACAGCTGCTGTCACTCAGAGTTGCATTTAGTAACATTTGACAATTACTACATACTACAAAAATGTAAGAGGTTAAATTGTTGATTGTTGATCAAATCACCCAAACTGAGGATAAGTCATTTCTGAGAGGTGGAAATGTTTCATTCATTGTTTAGTTTTGTAAAGGCTGTCTAAGTGAATGAATTGGCTTTGAAATAGAAATGCAACGGTCAAATAAGTCACAGATGCCGGAATAAAAGCTCTGACACAACTGTAATACAACATACTTTTAAAATAAGGCCCAGATGGATGCCATTATATATTTACATATTCTTTAAATTAAACCATGGTAGGTATGAATCATGTAGCATTCAGAGGTTTCATTTTTAATATCTTTTTCAGGTGGCCGGTCTGTTCAGAGATGCCACTATTGGAAATGCAATCAACATTGTGGTTGTTCGACTCATCCTACTGGAGCAGGACGAGGTAAAAACCTATTTGTGTATGTTCATTAAATATGGGTGTTTTTAGATGATATTTATTTGGGAAATTTAAAAAAATGTGATTAAGTTTTATTCTTTAAAGACATAATGAACAGCATGTGTGTACTAATAATGTGTGGACATGCAGAGTAAGGCTTTCCAGAAAAAAAAAATTAAAAATCAAGTTCAAAAGAATTTTTTTGCATTAGTGTTGCCTTTGCTACTTCAGTGAAAAGCTGTCACTAAAACAAAACAACAAATAACAAGTTAGTTAGTCAGTCTTTAGAGCTGCTGGTCAGTTGATTTTGTTATCTTTGGACATGTTATCCCCTATTTCCAGTCTCAGTGCAAGATTTTAGTTTTACTGTGCAGACACGAGCACGGTATCTTTTCATCCAGCTCGCAGCAAGAAAGCAAATTAGGGCCTTTCCCTAAATGTTCCTTTCCAGGTTTCTATCTCCCAATAGTTGCTTGAATATGAAATTAAAAGACAGCTTATCCAGTTGTGTTCATAGTGAATTGCAGCTATGCATTTGAAGAGTGACATCGAGTTGTTTACCTTAGCATGAACATTAGTTTTTGATGCTTATATAAGATATAAGATATGGAATAATCTAAACACACAAAATAGGTCAGCCGAGAGCCAGTGAATTATTCTGTATGTTGCGGATAAACACTTTCTTTGTCGATAAAACATACACACATAAATACACACCTGACTAAACTACTTCTTATAAAACCAGAGGACCTAAACGTCAGTTCTCCGTTTATGACTGGCACCTGTATGTGGCTTGGTGTTTATTCAAATCACATTCAAATCACACAATGACTCACTCTAAGGTTATTGCTGTTCAAACTAATTGCTGCCTTGATGTTGCTGGCAGCAGTCAGCACTTAACTGTGTCCTGCAGCAGCATATAATAAGATATAGATATGAATAGACAAAATAAACAGAACCAAAGCTCATACAAATATAACAAATGATTGCAATAATAATATGGTGATAAATCTACATAAAAGTATATGCACAGAAATATGTCCTGGAACAAGTTCCTCCAAAGAACCTCTAGATGGTAATTTAGTGCTGACATATATGTGTGTTGATATATGTATGAGTATATGTTGTGTTTATGTGTTACTTTTGTCTGAAGGACTGTTACCATGGCCCCTAAAAGGATGACAGTAGTGTGGTGTAATTAAAGTGAATGTAAAGCAATTATTTTGAAGTGTTTTTCCATCAAATAGACAGAACCTAGTTTGTCATCTCTGCTATGCCCCTACAACAGCACTTTTTTCGCACTTATAGTGCATTAGCTGTAAATATCTTGATTGGTTTTTCTCCCCGCTCCAACATCTCAATGTGACATGTGGATAACAGGACGACTTAAAGATTACACATCATGCTGACAACAGCCTGAACAGCTTCTGCAAGTGGCAGAAGAAACTCAACATGAAAGGAGACGATCACCCGCTGCACCATGACGTGGCCGTTCTCCTCACCAGGTGAATGAATTAACCATGCTGCCTTTCTCTGAACCAAACGTAATCATGACTTCCAAGAAATGCACCTCACGTTATCCCAGTTATCGATATACTGATTTAGATGGCTGCAGAGAGAAGAATGAAATCTGCTCGTATCTCATCTCTATCAAAAAACCTTTTTATTCCATCCACTTCTGTGCTATCTGCTTTGATATCAGTTGATGAGATTGGTTGTCATGTTGGCAGCTGCAGTGAACTACACTGAATTAACAGCGTAGTTAATCGATGTTGACAAAATAATGATGCCTGATGCCTTAACAGATGAACTGCAGGTAAACAAGTGAATTTGATCATGCAGAATTAAATCAATTTGCGTCCAGGCATAAACAACAAACGTAATCATCCAGGTCTCTTTATCAAAACAACCACTCCAGACAAGAGTCATTCACTTGTATCCGTCATACCATTAGAACTCACGCTGGTCAAATTCAGCTTTATTTTTCCAAAGTAGAAGCTGCTTCAGCATGAAGAGGCAGGCTACCTTCTCCACTCATGGTACAGAAAGACCATAGTAGTTTTCAGTAAAAAGATCATTTCCAATTCCACCAGTCTTTCCCCACAGACATAGCTACATAGCTTTTACAGCCATAATCTTTTAAATTTCTTATCTTTTACCTTTGGCTACATTTCACATTTATTTTTTCAAGCCCAAATAGGTAGAAAATCACATTAAAAAAAAGTGGAACGCATTTTTTCTCTGGTTCCCAGGACAATGTTTAAGACAAATATCACATAAATTCCTTATCCAGGGCCCATTTTGTTGTTGATCCCATTCAAATAATTGTTACATTTGTAAATTATTGGCCATATTGATTAACCCTTATTCTTAACCTGCTAACATCAACCTTTCACTAAACATCACAGGGCTTCAACCCATTATCCCATGTTATTAGTGGAGTCGGAGCATTATCTAGGAAATCTAAAGAAATATCAGATAATCAATAATGTCAATAATAACTCCTGTGACCCCTAAATCTCAGCAGCATAATCAAGAACTTTAAAAACACAAGGCACAAGACTTTGGTGACAAGACTTTGGTGCAAGTGAGTACAGCGTAATGGAGCCAATAATGCAATATATATATGCAATATACACTGACTGCTAATTCATTTCTTTGTTGTTTTTTATATCTGTTAGTCTTTGTTAAGGTTCACCACCCAAATGTACACATTATCCCCATTATTAATACAGGAGCTAAATGTGTTTGTTCTAGATGTTATAAGTAAACAAGGAACAGAACATTTGCCTTTGTTTTGCAAGTGAATGGATGATAGCATTTACAAGTTCCTACAAAAAATGACCTTGACCAGAGTCACTGATTAAAAAAGTCTTTTAATTTCTTGTGAAACAGGCATAGTAGAAAAGAGTAGCCATTCACCTTCGTCCTTTTTCTTGCAACAGCTACACACTGGAGAGGACTAGAGTGGGGGTAGGAAAATGTTCTCTTGAGACTGTAGTTTGTCTCTGTGGTACGACTTTGGCCCTTCACCTACACATCTGTAAACACTGAGAAACAGCATTTGCCCCAGTCTGTCTCAACAATCGCACATTCACATACAGTTCCCTTGGGGATTGGTCAACTGAGTGAGATGAGAATGTATGCTGGGTTTCTTTTGTGAGGTCTCTTTTTTAATTTCTTACACATTCATATAGAGTGTAGCCCAGCTGTTATATAGCCGTTTGTGCGCTCAGGCATTGTTTGAATGTACATTGCCCATGTTCTGGTATTATCAGCTGTATTTTTCAGTCCCTCTCACAGGTGTTTTTCTAATGTCGACACAGGCTCGTGTTTGTGCTATACACCTGTTAATAAGACTGAAAGTGTATTTTTTTTTCTCCTCAGGTCTATTTGTTTCTGTTTTGTGGACTTAGCTGCAATGATTGTGCATTATGCTCTAAGCAGTATTGTTACTGGGCCCCTCCATTACAATCAAATATTGTTTGAATGCTTCACATTGCTTCATACGGTTAGGCCCTGAAATATTTGGACAGTGACACAATTTTCATGATTTGGGCTCTGCATGCCACCACATTGGATTTGAAATGAAACAACTGAGATGCAATTGAAGTGCAGGCTTTAATGTTTAATTAAAGGGGTTGAACAAAAACATCCTATGAAACTTATAGGAATTGCAACTATTTTTATACAAAGTCTCCTCATTTCAGGCGCTCAAAAATAATTGGACAAATTAAAATTTATTACCAGAAATAAAATGCTTATTTTTAATACTTAAAACCTACTTACTTACTTAATACTTTTGCAGGCAATGACCGCCTGAAGTCTGGAACCCATGGACATCACCAAACGTGATGTGATGCTTTGTTAGGCCTTTACTGCAGCTGTCTTCAGTTGTTTGTGGGTCTTTCTGCCTTAAATTTTGTCTTAAGCAAGTGAAATTCATGCTCGATTGACTTGGCCATTGCAGAATATTCCAGTTCTTTGCCTTAAAAAACTCCTGGGTTGCTTTGGCAGTATGTTTTGGGTCATTGCCCATCTGTTGTGTGAATCAACTTTGCTGCATTTGGCTGAATCTGAGCAGAAAGCTTATCCCTATACAGAATTCATCCGGTCACATGGTGACAGAACACAGACAAACACTAGTGACACAGGTAAACATTAGTGACCCAGTGCCATTGGAAGCACCTTGCACCTTGTGGTGAACCCTCTGTATTAGCTCTCTTGAAGTCTTCTCTTTATGGTAGACTTAGATGCTGATACACCTACTTCCTGGAGAGTGTTCTTGACTTGGGTGGATGTTGTGACAGGGTTTTTCTTCACCATGGAAAGGATCCTGCGATCATCCACCACTGTTGTCTTCCGTGACGTCCAGGCCTTTTTGAGTTCCCGAGCTCACCAGTGCACTGTATATTTGGCCATTCCTAACATTTCCGCTCTCTCTGATGGATTTCTTCTTTTTTTCAGCCTAAGGATGGTCTGTTTCACTTCCATTGAGAGATCCTGCATGTATGTTGTGGGTTCACAGCAACAGCTTCCAAATAAATAGCCCATGCAGCCCATGAAATAGCTTTTGAGTCAATTGTCCAATTACTTTTAGTCCCTTGGAAAACAGGTGGCTACATATTAAAGAGCTGTAATTCCTAAACCCTTCCTTCCATTTGGATGTGAATACCCTCAAATTAAAGCTGAGGGTCTGCACTTTAAGCCCATATTGATAATATAACTGTATCTTGAATGTGTTTTGGTAAACAGCTAAAATAATAAAACTTGTGTCAGTGTCCAAATATATATGGACCTAATTGGATATGCTTCATATATATGCTTGAACATGACAATGAGCTCAGTGCACCTCAGTGGCCTCCACAGTCACAGGATCTGAATCAAGCAAAAACCTGTGGGGTATGGTTGAGCATGAGATCGGCAGCGTGTATGTACAGCTGACAAATCTGCTGTCTCAAAATGTTTCCAATATCTTTTGGAATCAATGCTACAAAGAACTGAGGCTGTTTTGACAACAGAGGGAAACATTAGTTTGGTGTTTCTAATAAAAAGCTCAGTGAGTATATGAGTTGTTTACACTGACCTCACACTGACCTACCTTATTTCTGAGAACTTATTTCTGAGGAGATTGATGGAGACCAGTCTTCAGCGAGGAAGCAGTTGGGATTCAAACACAATGTTAACATAGAAAGAGAAGAAAAATCTGATTAGATTATGTAAAGCGAGAAGGTAGAACTGGGTCAATGGAGAAAAGCAACTGCGTTTAGAACATCATGTCAAATGTGAGGACACTGAATGAATGAGATGGATCCACACAGAAAAAGGAATCAATGGCTGTGGCTTGTTGGTCACTGGTGTGTAAATAAATAGAGTTTGTTAAAAAGTGGAAATTCAGTCCAAATAAGTGTTGTCTCGCCTTTTTGCTATCTCATCTCGCTCACTCTCTCCTTTTGATGTGTTTTTTTTTTCCAGCTGTCTTTTTGACTCACCAGAGACATCCTTCATCCTCTCTATATCTTCTTCGTCCTCACCGGCTGAGACATTATTAGTAGCCCAGTGTCACTTAACTAGTTTAATAGCGTGCTGATTTTTTTATCCCCCCTTTTCTTGTTCTTCTCGGGTCCCTGACTTGTTGAATAGCAATGAGAACTTTATGTTTGTCAGAGAATCAAGGACGAACGCAGAGACCATGTTAGCCTCCTAAACATTTGGAAATCCTGAAATACAAGTACAGCCATTTACTGGACAAATTAAAATTATGACATGATAATGACATTAGATGAAAAGTCAGGCAATCACATTACAAGTCATCTTCAAGATGCTTCAATAAAAACTAAAATTACCAACCTCATGGTGGCTCCAGACAAAGTCAGAGTATCAGTCAGATCCCCCCTCCCTCCCTTTTTCTTCTTACTGCCAATTTTTATCTGCTCATTTTTATCTATTCTCCATCACTTTGTAATTCAGATATTCATTGTGTTGCTCTCTGTTCCAATTGATCTCTGACCAACTCTCCACCTTCACTTTTCAAAGGAAGGACATCTGTGCAGCCATCAACATGCCTTGTGAGACTCTGGGTCTGTCCCACGTGGCAGGGATTTGTCAGCCGCATCGCAGTTGCAGCATCAGCGAGGACACAGGTCTCCCATTGGCCTTCACTGTTGCTCATGAGCTGGGACACAAGTAAGGTTAATTGCACACAAACACACGTATGCACACACACATTATAATATTCTGCTCAATATGCACTTTACTCTCAGTGTAACTATTTAACTTGATTAATCTAAAGTTTTGCAGACCACCCTTATTTTGAAAGTTTAATTAAAACACACTGTTCCACCACACCTTACACACTGTGTGGTTTTGATGTCCCACGCGTGTCCTTGAACACATAATTTAGAAATGGAAATATGGCTTTAATGCTGCACAGAGACAAGAGTCACACTCATTTAAATTTCGTTGAATAGATGCCCTTTACTCTTACATTGTATTCTAACATAAATCAAACTGTAATAGGCACATGTAGAAGTGACCATTGTCTTAGTGAGTCCTTTTTTTTTTCTCCATGCAAATGTGATCACATTCTCTTCAGACTAATTGAAAACAGTGTGTGTCTGATAGCTTCATTGTACCTCATTGATTGTTATGATGCATCTGAGCCTTAAGTAAGTACCTTATCACCTCTTCTTTGGTAAGATATTGACAGAACCCCTTTTTCCACTGTGTGCGTGTATAGTTGACAGCTAGTCCTGTATAAATGTCCTGGGCTTTTTTCATGTTGGATGCATGAACAAGTCCTGGATTGACAGGAGCCCATTGTGAATCCCAAGTTGCCTGACAGATTGAGGCTGTTTCTAGCATAGCAAAGTGTTACAGGTACAGGTAGTCTTTTAAAAAGTGTATGAAGTAATGTGTATGTTTTTATTATGACTAGTTTTTCCCATTATTCCATCTACTCCTCAGGACGTAGGTCTCCTCTTCTGATTTACAAGGCTAACTGAATTTATATTTACGCAGAGCTGATAAAATATACAACAGCTAATGGTTGCTGCCTAAGACTGAGCCACCTTCTTCCTTGTCAAAATGTCGAAAGTGGGGAAAATGAGCACAAAATGAGTTAAGCTGCTCTAACATTCAACCCTCAGAATCAACATCATGAAAATCAATGAAGTTCAATTTTACATTAACCTTCAGTTGTGACTTTGACCTTTTTAGGTTTACAGTGTGAATAAACTGTTAATATAATAATAATAATAAAATTTAATTTTAATTTTAATAATAATAATTTTCAGTTAAATAATTTGCAGAATATTAAACACATGGAATAAATGGATTTGTCTGCTGAAACCTTGATTATTTTCTTTTACATTTATTTTAGAATTTTCAAATTTCTTTCTTAAATAAGGATGAAAAGCATTAATCAATCAGTTCAACATTTTACCAGCATCTTGTTGATGAGCACGATGCCTTTGAAGGAGGAGATGTGACAAGTGTAGTGTGTTTAAGAACAGTTTTTTTACCTTGCTTTCTTATCGCTGCTCTGCAATGTTTTTTACTCTCTTGTTTTTGTAATGATATTATTGCTAAGGCCACAGCGAAACAGATAAATGTTAAATGTTGGCATCTATGCATGAACAATTCACAGGCAGACCCATGTATTTGTTTCATGTGGCACATTGTAGCTGTACCATGAAGTATATGTTTTATGTTGTGCCCTCTCACTTTAATTACCCACTCTGTGGGATGTGCTTTTATGTCACAGCTTTGGGATTCAGCATGATGGCAACGGTAATGACTGTGAACCCATTGGGAAACGACCTTTCGTCATGTCTCCACAGCTCCTGTACGGCACCTCCCTGCCCAGGTGGTCACGCTGCAGTCGGCAGTATATCACCCGCTTCCTGGAGTGAGTGTCAAACATGCTGTGTTACTTCACTGCTATCTCACATTGACACTTCTGACACTATATTTAAGTTCACGGTTTAATGTGCCCCCGACTGCTTTAAGCATACAGGCGAGTGCTAAGCACAAATAGTGTATATACAATATACAGTATGTATGAGAGGAAAAAAGTAATCATTTTAATTGTACCTGAGATTTTGAGAATAAAAAATGACTCCCAAACACCTGAGACGGTGATGATGGTTGAATTGACTTGAATTGACTGACTGAATTTAATGAATTGTCTTGTTCATGTTAAGTGGCAACTCCAGGGCTGAAAAATAAAGCCAACACCAAGGGGCTAAAACTGTTCTTTGAATGGAAACCTGAGGATGACTCAAAAAGAAAGTTAGCAGAAATAAACATGTTTACAGCCAGATGCAAAAAAAAAAGTTTGACCTCTGTAGGTAATTTCCCCCTATGTGACAACTGTAGGGGGTTCTTTTTTTTTTTTTTTTTTTTTAGATTTTATTTTATTAAGGCTTACGGTTCTGCATTATTGAGGGCGTGGTCACTTTGAGGGACAGGTGGGTGAATGTATACTTTATTCATTTTTTTCAATTGGCCAGGAGTTAGCCGGGGTTAGGCACTGTTGAAAAACCAATCTGAGCCTCAAAACCACTCCACAGAAGCTTAAGTATGACTTCATAGAGACTATGTCCAACTTTATTGATATACCAGTGTTAAAGTATCCACAGCTGTAATTACAATTACACTGACTTTCATATTTATGTTATTATTATGTTCTGTTGGTACCAAGCAAAAATCCAATACAAGTGATCTCTTTTCCTCTTATTTTTTTTTTTTTTTTACTGAACATTATGTGGCTTCACCTTTTGCCCGTTTTTCTTCACAAGTCAGAACTGAAAGTCTGTCATGAATTAGCTATACATAAGCACTTTCAATTTCAACAATCAATAATTTAAGCACTGCATTTGGTGATTACCAAGAATTCATAGAACAGATGCTACATATGTTTTAATTCCTATGTGTTGTGTTAACATGGTAACAAATAAATACAGAAGAAGAAGAAGCTTTATTGACTTTCAAAGTATAGACAGTCTGAATGCTCACCCACTAAGACTACAGGATAAAGAGACTTATCTACAGTCTGTGTGTGTGTGTGTGTGTGTCTGTGTGTGTGTGTGTGTGTGTGTGTGTGTGTGTGTGTGTCTGTGTGTGTGTGAGAGAGAGAGAGTGTGTGAGAGTCTGTCAAAGACCCACACTTTTGGCTTCAATGGGAATGTGTTGAATGTCTGAAATATTTCACTATAGTTGCCCTAGTTTCTCCACTCCAAGCATCTGGAATTCATTTAGTGGGTGTTCAGCTACTTGACAGCATTATAGCTTCTTGAAAAAAGGGCAGCAGGGTGATATTTACGCCCGTGGAAGTTTGCAACACAAAGGTCACTGGTTTGTATGTTTGTGTATGTGTGTCTTTGCAGGGGTAATTATAAAGGAGCCCGAGAAAGATGTGTCAGTGCTTAAAAGCACTGTTTTGCACTCTTTTCATAGACAAAAGTTTTTTTATCAGAAGGAATTGCCTTGATGATATTATGTAGGATATTATGTAGGGGTTAGCATGCTGTTATAGCAATGTGTTCAAAGCACTAAACAGCTTTGCATTAACAAAGTAGAGGTTTAGTAGGTCATTGTAAATTATTTGATTATGCTGAGATATGTCACATTGGCCTAAAGTGTTGGACAGACAGAGCTACAGATAGACTGACAGGCCTCTGATTAAGGATGTAGTGATGGTGGTTTTACTGTATTTTCGTACAGTGATAATTTGATAAAGATCCACCCCCTCCGACCAACTTGGCCCTCCCTCGGGCCACCCAGCTGGAGTGGCTTTAAACCAAGGACATTTGCATTCTTTGTTTTCTTTAATGGTTACATCCTGTATGAATACCCATCTCACAATGAAGCTAACAGGCTAGCAGAGTCTTGGACATTAGGTTATTTTAGTCAAATATTTTGAAGCCAACTGGATTGTCACAGTAACTTGTGGTAACTTGTGACTTTATATTATCACGTGAGCATTGTATTTTGCATTGTATTAACACTTCTCTGCTTTATTACTGCTGATGATTCAGCTGGAGTCACATGCTGAGTGGAAGTTTTGACAGAACGGAAATGATGATTGAAATCCTCTAATTGTTGACAGGACACAGCAGACTAAGACACGGCTAGAGTTAATTTGTTCAGGATCCTGAATAAATTAACCCACATTATGGTAAGACACATTTATGTTTAGATAAATTAATAAAAAAGACGAGCTCATTGCTCAATGTCAGTGACAGGACGGAGGACTTGTCTTTATCCTCCTCATCCAGCTGACCACTTGAAACCCACTGCATTGATCATTATCTGCACATTATACTTAACAACTGATATTTGTCCTCTCATGTCGTCTCTCTAAATGGCAGCACTTCCCCCGATTTTTATCTCTTTCACTGACAACAGGACAACAAGGCCCCTATTGTATGTAGCTTCAGTTGTCCCGCGGGCCTCGTCTGCTCGCGCTGCTTCAGAGCTTTGGTCTGTAGGTGTCATTTTATGTGGAATGTAGAAGGTCACACTGAGCGGAGTGGATTAGTTATTATCGCATAGATGGGCTACTAAACAGAGCCACTCTGTCCAGAGTAGAGGCACACAAAAATATTTCAGGCATAACATAGCATATTTGGTTACACATCATTTGAATGTGAATTAATTTTGATTTTGAAATATAAGGATTTAACAAAGAGTTCATTAATTGGTGTAAACATTTCCAGGAAAGCTGCTGGTTTTGACAAAGGCTGCAGTAGAACCTAATTTGCCCTGTGAACTGCTTTTCAGTCCAGAGGCATTCATGGAGAACATTTTAATTGCTGCTGTTTAGTAGTCAATGTGAGGTCATCTTACATTAATGATTTTCTTGTGAAAAAGTACAATGTGCCTTATCTTTTTTATGACGTGTTACAGAAATCAACAAAATGTATGTTGGAGATCAAAGGCAAATGAAAAATAATGGTGTACTCCAGAGTGGCCGGGAGTAGATTTTAGCAAAATCTGTGCAGTGTTTCACTGGCAAGACTTTGTTCAAGATTTTATAACTTGTATTATTTAAACGGTACTTTCTCATAAAGGTTGTCTATTCATGTTCTCATACTGGATGAAATGACTATGTCACCAAAAATGACTCGACTCTGCAATTCCCCTCAGTAATATGGTGCATTTTAGCATCTTTCAGTTTACTGTTTTGGTTCATTCTCACAGCCGAAAGCAAGTACGTGGCTGGACGGTGGATAGTCAGTGTGTGATACTGAGAAAGTTGTTGCTGTGGAATAGTGTCCTGTTGGATGGTTTTTAATGTTTTATTGGTTTCCTCGCAAAGAGATGCAATTTGTGAATCAGCAGGCGACTGCTTGGGGCCTACAAAAAGAAGTTGGATTATATTGAAGTCTACGGGAAAATGGCCTTACTTGTCACTGATTTATTACCTTGGGGAACGTTTCCTAATGACTTTATGGTCTCAATCACTAGCTTGAAGTCTTCTTCAATGCAACATAATATTCATCTTTTTTATTGTGGCATGACTACCCCGTGATTCCATGGTATGGTTTCATCTGGTTTCAAACAACCCTCAAAGGAGAAGTGGTATATCTAATGGATGGATGGATGGATGGATGGATGGACACCCTGTGCAAGTTCTGTTGTTGGCGACAAAGCCCCTACATCTGATTCCAGCTTCGCAGGTGTTTAATCATTACAGTGTTAAATAATGTAGGCGTACTACTCAAGATCTGTTGGTCTTGAATTTGTATGTGCTCTCTATTATTTTATCAAAATACAGGCGCAGTGAGGTCAGTGAAAATAAAATTGCTTTTAATCAGATTCATTTTTCATATGTGACTTAATTGAATCTGAATGTTTTAATTAGAGAGATACTTTACTTTTAATTGAACGTGATTGCTTTTCCTGACAATGACAACAAGCACCACAGCCATATCGCTGCCATCTATGTAAGGGATAATTGCTTGTAGTTTGTCACACATGTTCATAGATATACCAACATGCAGAGTCTATCAATGTCTATCTATGTTGTCTTGAGGATTTAAATTGTACCTTGCTCATGTGTGTGATGTTCAGTTCAGTATTCAAATCATGCAGACATGTAAACAGATGTGAAATAAAATGCACTTCAGTGATTACCCTGTCTTTATATAGCACCATCACAGGGTCAAAATTTAGATTTTTGTATTTGGTTTTGCAGGTACATTAGGTCGTAGGGTTACAATGACCAAATTTACCTGCAAAATTAATGCTGCATGTTGTGTCTAAACTTACCATTCTAATAAGCTAAACTGAGATGCTGAACATGAATATTACCTTCTAAATCTTTGTGTTAAAATCGTTATTGTTAAAATATATTACTATATTATTATGTCGAGGTTAGCATTGAGCTCAAAGTACAGCTTCTATTTTTATTACAGAAGAGGTGACAGAAAGCTACTTTCAACCACTGGTGACAGCTTTTGTCAAGTAAAGGAATTAAGTTTGATGCTAAACTCACAGTGTCACTTCTATTGCATCTTTTCCTCAATACAGATATCATGCTAACCAGTTAGCCCCCCTGTTCCAAATTCATCACTTTCCAACAGCGAGCCACTAGTCTACCCTGTAGAAGTATAGCTGCTCAGAGGATGTGTTATAAGTTCTTGGCAAGATTGATGTAACAGCCATTTATCAATAGTGTGGCCTATATAGTAATAATAAAACACTCAAATGGCACAAAATTGTTAGTAATGAACAAGAAATCTATAGCATCGGACAAAACATTCAGTACTTTTTATTCACGTGTTTCCACTCAACTCGCTCCATGTGAGCATCTGTCTTCACCTCTGACAGTGTAATGAAAACTTAACTACAATCTTTGTTTCACTCTGAATAAGATCATTGACCAAATGTTATAACATGAATGTTATCATCATTGATATAGCTATAAGATGTAAGATTACATCTTAGAGATGAAAGATAAAATAATGAATAGGGAGCTGAGCTTACTCTCGATTGTAGGAGTATTTCTAGTGGTTATTCTTTTCATCAGTCATGCGTTAAATTAAAGGAAATTTGAAAAGGCATTTACAGTATCCTTGTCATTATGTTCCTCTCTACAGCTGACAGGACTGTCAATACAGCACTGTGATACTAGTAATTAAAAGTACATTGTCATAAAACATAAAGCTCTGGTAATAATTCAAAACAACCAGGCTACATTTCTTTCTTGATTGTCAAGTTGTGTGAGAAGAGGGGGTCATGAGAATAAATAAACTGTTCACACAGTATGTGGCTTTGTATGGAAAATACAGAGTATATGAATAAAAAACTCAGCTACTGTATTTTTTTTTTCTTTCATTTGATTTTACTGCATTAATTAATAATAATTACTGCACTAAATGGGTGTTAAAGTGTGAGTTTACAAGATTTTTATGTGACTCGATGTTTTTTGTAATGTCTGTGGAAGAAGATTGTTGTGTTCATGTCGACTGTTTATAATGGATGATGGTATCTAGATTTCCACAATAATCACTGTAGTCTCTCTAAAAGCTTTAATGGTTGAAACAATCAACTGAACAAAGATAATAGAAAAATCGTTTTGTTCTGTGTGTCTATGTATATTACAAAGAGACCTGTATGAAGTATTCTCACTTGATTGTGTTTCTTTTAATCCACCTGCTCCTCCCACCCCTCACAGTCGCGGCTGGGGCTGGTGCCTTGATGATGCCCCAGTGAAGGATAAGCTGTCTCTGAACTTGATGCTTCCTGGTGTTCTGTACAGCGCTGCCCACCAGTGTCGGCTGCAATATGGACCCGGGTCACTGCTGTGTGACGACATGGACGTAAGACTAAGATAAATCCATAACAAAGCCGTGCATGATTGTATTCAAAGAATGTGGATCTCCTGTATTCTCCTCTTTTCCACTGTACACACAGCACCAGCAGAAAACAAATACGATGACAGAGATTTATCAGATTTATCAGAGGGCAGCAATTTAAAAGCTATACTATTGTAGCAAGTTGATAATTACACCTCACACACACACACACTTACAATTCCCTATAAATATGTACCATCCACACACTATTTCATGAATTTACTCTCTGAGTTTGATTTCTGCGTCTCTGCTTAGAAAATATGATCTTCAATGTTTTTCTGGACACTGACGTGCAGCAGTGAAGTTTCCCAGCATCCAGAAAACGCTCGGCCATCTCTCCCAGGATAGAGCTGACAATGCTAAAAAAATTGTTTTTCACTGATGTTCAATATTCTGCTGATGAGGTCAGTGTTTTCAGCTCACAGCATCTTGTTTGGTGGCTCCATCAGCCGTGAAACTTGTGCAAAGCATTTGAAAGTCAGTTCTTTTGTGGCCATGTGAAGTTAAATCGCCTCGATTTTCACATTAGCACACACCATAACCTTGTTGGAAAGTGTCAGTCAAGTATCCAGTCCATCATTGTTCCAACAGTCTTTTAAGCTTTTCTTTTTTTGATGATGATGATGGTTTTTTTTGTTTTGTTTTGTTTTGTTTTTGGGGCTTTCCTATGTTCTCTTGAGCAGCTCGCTGGCCATTGTCATATATCAAGTTTGTTTGTTGAAAATACTTTTGGAGAGTTACCAACGTGAAGTCCACACATACAACAACATGCAACACAAATTCTTACTTTGCCTGCACTCACCCGGATAACCATAATCAATTGGATTGGGAAATGAAGGCTATTAAGTGATTTTAATACATAATTATGTTGGCTGAATTATGTATAGGTATTAGAAAATGAAATGAAAATAAAATAAATACATAAATACATCATTCAAATTAGGTGGTATTAATCTTTACAGAGGGGGCAGGGCAATCCATTTTACCCAGATAACCAATCAAGTGGTTTGTGTGGGTTTGAGAATGACTTAGATTTTATAGTGGGGTAAATGATGTATTACATATATTAATCTGAAATTGAAATAACATAAATACATGAATGAGTAATTTAAATTAGGCATTAGTCTTTTTTTCCACTTACAATGAAAATCATAAAACAAATCACAAAAGTGCTGTGGATTAGTTTCTTGTCTATGGCCTGAAAATATGGCCCAAACCTACCCCATTGCACAATTACAACAACCAACAAATTAGTTTCAGGCAGTCGTAGTTTGCCTGGAAAAAAAAAAAAACAGAAACAAGATATTAACAACATATATTAGCGTAACTGCGTGATTAACATTTTCAATATCCTGAAAGGATCTAGTACACAAGGCCGAGTGAAAAGCCAGCTGTCGTAGAGCGGCAGAGATGGCCTCTCCTGGAAGACAATCAGCTGCACGTCTTTTCCATGTGATAAATGACCTAAAAAGTTGTGTCATGAATGAAAAAAGTTCAAAATTCTGGCTTCCTTCTCACCTTCACACAGCTGACCAATCACTGTGTGAATCCATCAGTCCTAGGATTATGATGTGAGCTGGCTTCAAACGCATTGCATCATTGTAAACACAGTTTATTATTTACTCACGTAAGGCATGAGGCACTTACAACGACTGGGAAGATTAACAGGGAGATGATTAACAAGACTTGAACCGGCCTCAATATTCAAGCTCACTGCTGAAGAATCCTGTAGGCTTAGCATGTTTGAAGTGTTGAATCGATGTACAAACATTTTTTTTGACACAGGATTTGGCAGAGATTGACTCCTCTGGGGAGTCTTTTCAGTGCTGTACTGTATAAATGTACTATTGTAGTATTGCAAATGCTATCCTCTTTTTAATGAAATATTATGCGCATTGTGTGTCATAGCTGTATGCCTTTGAAAGTTTGTTTGCTCCGTGCAGATATAAATAATTTATATACAATGCATTAGGCCATAGCAACGGGCAGCTAAATACTGGACAGACCACACACATATATTTTTCCACCAGCAATGTAACAACATAGTGTCTCGATAGATAACATTTGTTACTGCATGTGCACATTTCACCAGCACCCACAGGACAGAATAACAACTTTGGGATGCCTACACATTCACAACATTGTCAGCCTGCAGTTTTGAAAATCCACAAGTTTAAGCAAATCCAGTCACATGGATTCAAAGAGAATCTTTTTTTATATCATATGTATATAAACTGCCTCAGGTTTAAACTGCCCTGTTGAATTTTCTTTTAAATGTTTCTCATCATGTATGGTGTGTTTTTTGATGTCATTGTTTACATAGCTTCCTATGTAAAACCAAGGGGTGTTATATTCAATTCATAGACATAGACAATAATTGAGTCACGTGCATCTCAGAACATTAGATGACAAGGAAAATGGGGACCTGCTTTTCAAAACATTGTGTCTCTCACTTTGTTCCAAAGCCATTCATTTATTAATTCAACCTATTAATCATCAACAAAGAGCATCTGACTTAGCTGCACATGTTGCTTTACACCTGCTGTGGATGCACTTACTGAGGAGGGCTGCAGTTTGACAGAACCAAAGAGACAGAGTGGGGGGTGCATCTGATTGTTTTGTATTCCTGGAGGTTTACAGGGATTACATAAAGTGCTCGATACTTGGATAGTTTTGGGATTTTGGGGGGGGGGGGGTCTATATTGACTTGTTTATCTTCTCGTGAGGTGCAGCCATATAAGAATGTTAGGGCAAATCTCCTGACAGGGATGAATTAGTTGGCTCTCTCCACATGGAGAGGGAGAATTTGATCCAGTCGTTTCTACAGATCCATTTCTTTAGACGCACCAGCATGATCATTCACTGTGACCTTTACATTTTTCTTGGAAGGTAATCTCTGCAGTGAAAATCTGTTCTGTATCTCTTTCCCAATCTTTGTTTGTGTAGGAGGTTGTGTAGTGATGTAGGCATATTATTAATTAGGGAAGCATCTTATGCAGCTTATTGTGTTGCAAGTTGAAATGTTTCAATCATTTACTTCTCAAAAAAAAAAAAAAGCATTCTATCATATCACTATTTTGGCCACAATGCAAAGTGTTCTCCACTGATTCATCACAAATGTCACAAATGTGAAGTAACAGCAACAGGAATAGACCCAGACAGTAATCAGCCAGGAACTCCTTGATAAACAGTTTGTTGACCTTTTGGTGTTATCAGTCTGCACAGATTTAACATACAGCTCCTCATTGGGCTTTTGATACATTACAATACAGGTCAGTCTGTGGTCTATTAAAGTTCCTTTTACATTCTCAGTAAGCTGATATTGCAGTGAGACCCCTGGGAGCTCAGTGCACTGCTGCTAAAGAAAACAAATGCAAATGGAAAAACACTAGCAAATACGCACTGCAAAGTTCAAATTGAGCTGCCAGAATGTCTTAACGCTGCGTATGTGATGTTTAATTGGTAAATGTGTTTCTCAGGTTTCTATCAGTTCCAGTGTGTTCAGCTGCCATTGCCACTAGCTTTTGCATTAAGGTTAAAAAATGCACTCTGTTTGTGCAGTGCTGTAGACACGTTTTCAAAAGTTGTTATATGCATGAGCTGTAACCTGAGAGGAGGTGTGCATTTTAACCAGAAACTAATGAGAAAGTGATAAGTTTAAATAAGTTAAAATGCATAAATAAGTTTTAAGGAATAGAACTATCTCATATCTGGAAAATATACATAAAGTTAGAGCCAGGATATGAGTGTGAAATAGCAAAACTCCATCCAACAGCAACAAAATGTACACAAGACATTATGTTACATTTGTTTAATTCACTGAAATACAGAACCACTCAAGCAACATGGGGTTTACACAGCAGACTGTCTGTACAAGACTCTGGCACTTATCCTGTCATAAAATCACAGCATATTTTCTTTACACTTTGGTTTTCACACATCAGACAAACAAGATATGATGTGTTGAGTAGTGAGCTGCTGAGATGGTGGTGGGAAGAGTTTTACCTTCAGGCAGAGACGGGGCCACGTTTCTGTTGCAATGCTGCTTTTAAAATTTCAGGGGTTTTAAGTGCACATTTTACATGTTTTTGTACTAGTGGCTTTTAACCAAGATTAGAAGTCAATACAAAGCATTAAGGCTGCCATCTCAGGCTATTCATACTCTGAGGGGTTTCTAGATGATGGGGATGTCAAAAATCCTTGCTGGATAAATTTTGTCTGTAATCCTTATTTGACCTGATGGGGTGTGTGTCATCCATCAATATCAATTGACAGTTGACATGGGTTCTTGATCTCCAGCAGAACCAAAAGTCAAAAAGTAAATGAAACCATTACGCTGCAAATCTCTAAACTACATTTGTTAGGAAAAACACCAGCAGCTATGATAACGATAATAATTGGAGAGCACTAAATATTCATTAACCCATAAAAACCCACGGTGACACAGGTGTCACAAGCCCTTTAAATGTTCTGGAAAGTTCCTTATACAGCTTTACCCTTAACCTTAACTCAAGTCCCTATGTGACACATGCTGAACATCACAGTAGGTCATGTGACAGGTCATGTGACTTTGTGTTCCCATAACAACATTTCCAAGATGGCTGTGTGCCAGGTCACCACAAGGGGCACAGCTAGCCAAATCTAAAAAGTTTGTTTTTTTTGTTGTTAAAGGTAAGATTCAAGCCATTTAAGAATTCTAATGCTTACATAACAAGGCCTTTATTACATTTAACCTGTTGTAAGTAGAATGAACAAATTGATGTAAAACAAATCAGATAAATATTGTTGTAACATATATGTCATCTTTAATGGGGGGGCGGGTTAGAAAAAAATGCCTGAAATGTGTTCTATGTGCTCTATTTAGTCTGTCCTATGTCCCCCAGAATTTTTCTTGAAGGAGAAATAGGTCCAGGTTCTTAAGGGTTAAACATTTTATATTCATTTTTACTGATGCAAAAACAAGAAATCTTCCCAGTAGGTTGCTCAATATGCATTTCATGCAAGGTTCAAATGCAGCATGTAAGCCTATTTACTAACGTTTGAGTGCGGACAAAAAGCATTGAACATTTTCATCCTTAGAAAACCCTGTGAAAATAAACGGTAAAAAACAACAACATGAAGGACAAGCAGACTGTAGAAGTAAGACATTAATCTCCCTTTGCTTTCCTAGAACGTATGCAGTACTCTGTGGTGCACTGTGGGAACAACCTGCCACTCAAAGCTGGATGGGGCTGTGGATGGGACCAGCTGTGGCGAGGACAAGGTATGACTTCCATTTCAAGTCCGTAAGAGGAACAAGACATGGGGACAGGGACAAGGACGATTTTGTTGTGGCAGCTGTCAGTCTGTGATTTCTAAAGAGAATGGCTTTAGTTCATGTGGTGAAAAGGTTTAGGAACCTCAGGACAATACAACTCTGTGCACCTCCACCCCTACACATTGTGTGACAATATAAAAGTCACCTTTGTTAAAAAGAAAAAAAGGCTATACGCAATTTGCTTATTACATTGACAGTGTAATAAAACTGAAAGATAATGACTGTGGCATTAAGATAGTGTATGGTTAACTACAGCAAAGCACACTTTGCATCATGTTGAATTTTCATTATGGCAGCATAATTGGTTACAGTAGGTTTTCTCAAGTAATGTGTGTAGCCAAACTTGTAAAGTCACTAATATCCTGAGCAGACCTCTCCTCTCCTCATAATTAATGTAGTAAATGAGTCTAAACCCTAAGGTTGCACTCATTAAACGGTTGGCATTTGTTCTATGTAATAGCACTTTGCCTGATTTCCCCAGAAAGTTAATGTTTCAAGTCAATAAAGTGTATTACCATGGTAACAGAGGTAGACTGCTCAGGTGAGTGCATTAAGAAATCCAGTAATTTGTGCAGTAGAAAAATGACAAAAAGACAATGAAATTGATCTGATAAAAATTCAGCAAGAACTTCTCAGCTCTCATTTAGAATGTAAAGAAAAAATATGCGATGCGACATAATGTAGTGTGGAGTGTATCAGACAACACAGAGTGCAAGCTATTGCTGTGTTTCCATCTGTGTTCCAGACAAGAAGGTACAAGCAAAGCTTTCATGTTCTTTTTCTACCAGTGGTGTTTCAGTGGGGAGTGTGTAGCATCTGGATTTCACCCTGAGAGCGTGAATGGGGGCTGGGCATCCTGGAGCCAGTGGTCGCCCTGTTCGAGGACGTGTGGGGCTGGTGTCCAGAGTGCCCAAAGAGACTGTGATAACCCAGTGTAAGTTTTTCAGCTGTGAATACTTTAAAATGCTGACTGTTGTCTTTCACTCTTGTTATTGATTTGTGGATGGGAAGGCTGAGCTAATAAAATGTATGGTTCACCCTGGAACTGAACTTCACCTAAAGAATAAAAACACCATATTATTATGTGTTAAAATCCCATCTGTACTGTTGCGCCCATTAATAGCCAAAAAAAAAAACATGATGTCTCTGATCCTAAGTAAAATAAAATAATGTATAATGTAGTCTTCCTTTATGAATATGCAAGGCATGAGCAGGTATTTTGATTTTGACACATTGATAATAAAAGGTCCATCAAAAGGTAACTTGAGTCATACAGTTTCGGCCGAAAAGAACAAAAGGTGGCATGGCTGCTGAGCCAGGCACCATTGGCTGTTGCACTCAGTAACTTCCCCCTAAACTACCTAAAAAAAAATTCTTAACCTTAACCACAGGAAACTGAAAGCTGGATTACCAGATCTACAACCTTAAAATGGAAATAATGATAATAAAATAAATTAATAAAGCCCCACACTCGGGACCATGGACAAAAACAAAAGGACCATGTTCAATGGGAATTCCCACAGAAAGTTCTCCCCCTTTTTCATATATATTTTTACATGTTTTTATTTTCTATGTACATACAGTATATGCAAAAGATTTTATTATTTTATAAAATGAAATACTTGTATAGAATTCAAAAAAACTAATATTTCATGATACTTTCATAGTATTGTATATAAAGTCATTTAAAAGTATAAAAATAATATGTGCATAAAGTGTGAAAATCAATTGTATTGAGAGGTTTTTGCCAATTTGGGAATAACATGTCAGTTATATAATGCAACCATTCATTATCTGCAGTTTCTGCAGATAATGAATGAATTGTGAGCAATTGCCCAGAGCGCGAATGTTGTCTTATCAATACAGCACCTTGTTCTGTCTGACTGTGTCTGCAAAATTAAGTGAAAAAATGACACAAAGCTTTTCAGGCTCATCAATATAAATGTGATCTAAAGTACATATCTAAAAATGCCTTATCTTTACTCCACCATTTTTCACCATTTCACAAGTTTTTTCAAATTTAAAAGTCAGTGAGCGACACTGAAATAACTTCTTTGATCATCCTACAGTCCTAAGAACAGAGGAAAGTATTGTCTGGGAGAGCGACGGAGGTACAAGCTCTGTAACATCAACCCGTGCCCCCATGACATGCCCACCTTCAGAAACAGCCAGTGCAGTCACTTTAACACCATGCCATACAAGGGCAAGTTCTACAAGTGGGAAGCAGTGATCAACAGAGGTGAGCAGAGCAGTGAGCTTGACTTGGGCTGTGAAAAAACTTGAAAGAGCATTTTTGGTTGTTATTCTACAGTACAGTATCACAACTTTGTCTTTTTCTCTTTCTTTTTTTTTTTTTTTTGTCTGATCTTTCTTACAACTGAATCAGTCAACCCTTGTGAACTGCATTGCCGTCCTCTGAACGAACATTTTTCTGAAAAGATGCGTGATGCTGTCATCGATGGGACGCCGTGCTATGAAGGCAACAAAAGCCGAGATATGTGCATCAATGGCATCTGCAAGGTATCAGTACTGGACACACTACTCCGCATATTAACTGATAAATAATTTATATGTTTTGTTGCCTCTACTTCACTTCCTCTCTCTCGATTTCCAAGTGATTAACTTATAAGGTAATTCTTTTAATCTCGCTTAATAGATGTGAGCTTTGTCAGTCATGCAGTACATTCATTTGACCCTCACCCTGTTTTCTCTGCAGAATAGTGTTGTACATTTGACATTCTGCATAAAAATGAGCTTGTTGATAGAAAAATGCGGTGGCCACTATCTCTTAAGATAACAACCTGCCCTTGCCTATCACCCTGGGCCAAAATACCAGTCACTGATCCAGATAGTGAGTGGACAGTAATCACAGACCTTGGGCTCAGATTTCATGACATTTTGTGACATTTTTGTCAGGCACCCGCACGCTCTCCACCTCACCTGCCTCATTTTGTTTTGTGTAACATTTAAGACCAATTAAATATTTATAAAATGGAGGTATTCATATGTAATTAAAGAGATTGAGTAAAAAAAAAAAAAAAAAAGCATTTTATGTTAAGTTCCTTAAAAATACAGGCCTAGGAGAAAAAGTTTAAATAAACTTTAGTTCCTTTTAATCATTTTGAGGATGAATTATGGTGTTTTGTCTGTGTTGTTTTGCCAGTTTTGTACAGCTTTTTATCCTCTGCTTGATTCTTTCCATCTTCTGCTACTCTACACTTCTGCCACTTACTTCAGATTCAGATTAATAATACAAAATCTGATTATTATTATAGACTAGGATACAACTGCACTGAATCAAAAGGGGAATGATGCAGTGTAGAAATATTATATATGTATGTATTTAAGTAAAATATTGAAGAAAAAAAAAAGTTTTTCCTCCACTTCCTTGTGTTTTCTTTGATTACATATTTTGCCTTTCACTGCACCAGGTGGGAGCAGCATCACAGTATGGAGTGGTACAATAAATATAAAGCAGTATAGAACAATATTAAGGGATGTGCATCACCTGATATATCTCAGCAAGCCATGAGGCGAGACAAGGCAGGGGAGTGCTCTGAGCTATTTTTTGTGGCCTTTACAAAGAGACGTACGCATGCATCAGGTCTATTCAAGACGTTGGCTTGTGGAAATGATGTTGTTGCATGTGTGTTACAGAGTATAGGCTGTGACAATGTGATTGACTCCAGTGCTGTGGAGGATCGTTGCGGCATCTGTCACGGCAACGGTTCCACCTGTAAAACCGTGAAGAGAACGTTTGAGGAGAGTGAAGGACTCGGTCTGTTCATTCTGTTTTGGTTTTTACAGAAGACATTTTGACATGTTTGAGTAGAAAAAGCACAGGTGTAAATAATAATGATTCAGCTGTTTCTGTTTCAGCGTCCTGGTGTGCTTTCCATTTTGCGAGTCTTCCTTACAAATTTAACTCTTCCCAACAAGGATGTGAGAGACAGAGAGGAACAAAAGAACAGTATTTACTGAGCAATACATCTTTGCACACTTCTGTGTCATTTTTAGGAGATGATAGTTACTCGAGATGTATAGGATCCCAACTGACAAACAAGCTAGAAAAATCTCCTGGCACTGATAAGGCTTCTGCTCCAACATTCAATCCAGATATCTGATATCAGAGCATCGCAGAATGTCATTGACACAAGTAATTAAAATTTCAATCACCCAATATTTAACAATAAATGGTTTCTAACGCATTATTATGTAATGTGCATGTGTAAGTGTTCATTAATGAGCTTTTTTTTTTTTCACAAGGTCTCCCAAGAAGTACGTTATTATTTTTATTATTTTTACACCAGTCATCACTTATGGGAGCATATAGGTTATAGTTGAAATAGTGACAGATTCATTAATAAATACATACATCTGTTTACAGTGACATTATATAACGTCTGTTATAAACCATTTATTAGCAGTTCATATTATATACTGCTTGAAAAGGTGGATTTAAAAATGGTGTGCTTACAAAACGGCAAATTCTAATACTTAGAGTAAAATGTTAGCAAAATCTTTTTATAGCTGACAAAGAGATTGGAAATATAAAACAAGGGAGCGAGGAAGGAAGGAAACATAATAACCAGAATGGAAAGCACCCCTGGTATCGTGCTGGTTGGCTCTTTATCACTCTGGCATGGTTTACAGGGACACTTGAGTAGAACAGACTTGTTATTTTTAGCACATTGTCAAACAAAATGTTGTTTTTATACAGTTGTGAGGTTCACGAAGAGGAACCTGGCCATGAGGTGGCTTTTGTCTCCTCCGTCCTCTATTACTGTTAGTTGAATGTAAAGCCCAAGACCTTTTGTTTCAGTTACACTCAGATAAAATGTAATGTCCTTTAGGCTATGTAGATATTGGACTAATCCCTGAGGGAGCCCGGGACATTCATATTGAAGAGGTGGCTGAAGCTGGGAATTTCTTGGCGCTACGAAGTGACAACCCCAACGAGTATTTTCTGAATGGTGGCTGGACAATCCAGTGGAATGGAGAGTATAAGGCAGCTGGGACAGTGTTCACCTACATGAGGACAGGACAGCTGGAAAACCTGACATCTCCTGGCCCCACCATGGAACCACTGTGGGTTCAGGTACGACTAACATCTTAACTTAACAAGTGATAGTTTGGGTTATTTGGTTATTAGCTCTTACTGATCACTCAGCATCCTACTACAGTGTATGCTGTGGTGCCCTAGTGCATAGGAAAATAGTAGTTTAGAAATATGTAGTACCAAAGGGAAAAAAAATGTGTTGATACAACACAGGAAATATTGTAAATCAAACTTACATTTAAATGGATATTGGATTTTTTCTGCGGACATCATCAACAGGCTGAACGCTGATCTGAATCTACTGCAGGTAATACATAAGCCAAGCTATCACTTCAGTGTGCATCTTGTCCCCTTGTAATGCAGCTTTAGGTTTTTGTGATCACAAACGTAGTTCTGGTTTTGGTACCATTCTAGGTAGTTTGTTCTGACACTATATGTTGATGTTGATGGACAGAGTTGGGATGGATATTTATTTTGATTTCATCAACAATGGAAACATCTGTGTGGAAAAGAAGAAAGAGCCACATAAATGGCATGAGACATAAATCTTGACTTTGTTTTCTATAGTTCATTGCAGTGTAGACTTTACCTTTATATCTCTTTATAACACCTTGTTAAAATCCTTTCCAGATTCACATATCTATATGATTGAAAAGTGTTGCCCTGTTTTTTTCTCTTCATGTGGCAGAGTTTGTTAGATGTTGGCTCGTGTGTTGCAGCTTCTCTTTCAGGAGACCAATCCAGGAGTGCGGTACGAGTACACGATCAGTCGAAATGTGTCGGAGGATAACGACGTCCCTGTGTCCGTTTTCTTCTGGAAATACGGTTCATGGACTGAATGTAGTGTTACCTGTGGAGCAGGTAAGAGAAACAACCAGCTTAAGCTTTTGCCATAGATAGTTTGAGAGATAGAGATAGAGGGAGAGGGAGAGAGGGAGGGGCTGGTTTCACTCCCAGTCATGAATACAGTCTTAGAGTCCTCAGAAAGACTCTGATGTCTGTGACAAGTGCAAAAAAATAGAGGTTTCATCAAAATGATAATGAAATGCACGAAAGTAAATACTACTGTCATACATTCTCTAGTGGGTCAATCCCTTGACTTCTTCTAGTTCAAAATCAGTATTGTTAAGTAGTATATAATCTTTTTAATACTTTTGCTATTAAAAAAAATAAACTTGTTGAAGAGGCGACTAAGAGAAGAAATACAGCTTAACCCCCTCTCTTTGCGACTTGTTTGTAGACATGTAGTACATTCATACTTTAAATAAAGAGAAAAAAAAATGTTCGTTCATCCATGTTGATTTCAGTTACCTTTTTGCATAGGCCATGATTCTCAAGGTCTTGAAGTCAATTTTCTCAAAAAGATTAAAAGGGCAATAAAGAGGAATTCTTCAGTGTTGCTTTTGTATCAAAGTTGTCTCAAAATATTAAACGTAAACCTGGTTTAAACAGTTGAAGGTTTTTTTCCAGGCTTCTACTGTTTCTCTCTTTAGATTTTTCGAATCTTTTCTAATGTAGTTGCTCTTACAATGCTTAAAAGTACAAGACAAATACTACTTAGCAGAAATAAACAATGGCTGACAAATGTTGAACTCGATCATGGCAGCTGTTGCAGTTTTAACAAGTTTTATTCTCTGGACACCATTCTCTTGACTCTTGAGGCGGAAATCATTTTAATTAAGAGCAATGATTTTACATAATTGCTGCATAATTTCTCTCTTCTTGGTACCTTGTTGTTTTCTCTTTTTTTGGCATTTCTACTAATTGGTTTAGTGATGGAAGACATAGACAGGGAAGTCAGCAAAGGGTTTGGGTTGGACTCAAACCTGAGACGCTACAGTAAGGATCCAGCCTTAGCAGAGCGAGGACAGCTGGCAAAATGTGTACAAGCTTGTGTATTCATTACATTTTAAAATGGCCAAAAAATCTGTTCAGTTCATCAGGTTTCAAAGCCACTGTTGGAGCTCAGTTTTTAGTCCTTGTTGCTTTGTACCCAAGTCTTTTACCTCTGTTTATTTGCCTTTCCATGCATCATGCAGGATAAATTGGCAAAACAATTTGTATTTTTCATTTTGTTCAGTATGCGCTTTTTTCTCTGCTGAGGCTGAAAATCTGTGTATGTTGGTGGAAATACTTTTCTGCAAGTGGGCTTGTCTTTATAGGTTCTTCCTCAAATCTTTTCAGGTCTTTGGAGCCCACAGTTGGATGCCAGTTTTGGAGGTTAAACTTATTGCTATAATAAAAAAAAGAGCAGCAGCTGTATATGCGTCAGTGGCTTTAGTATCCATCCTCATTATGTTGGAGGAACTGGCTCGGCCTACACTCTCCTCATGTGACACTGGGTAAGGCAAGCTGCCTTACAAAAATGAACCCATATGTCCTTTGGAAAATCCACTTTCAATATTACTGAGCATCAGCACATCAACAAACAACTCTTTCATTTAAGTAGGATCACACTGAGGTAATTGTTTAAGAAGCTGATAATTTAGATAAAAAGGCCATATAATCGACATGGCTCTGAGTGGTTACTTCCTTTTTTTCTTCCTCCTGCCTCCATCTGGCTTTTAATCCAAGGTAGCTGCCTTGTCCTTTATGAGAGGTCTTTGAAGGTGTAAATTAGCTATCAGATACAGTGTGACCCTCAACAGGCCTCCGAGCAGAGGACACAGAGAGGTGAGAGGTGTCTCCTGCTCTCATGGGGTGGAAATCCCCTCAGGAGGGCAAGAATAATGATGGAGAGAAGTATCACTAAAGGAGATAAATCTGTCACAGCCTTAGGAGACAAGTCCCAAGTGTACTGCTTTGTGTAATGCTGTCTGAATCCTGGATGTGACACTCCTCAGTATGACAAACATGGCAATGTATTTCTGTCCAATTTGTCTTGTTTTGGATGGAAACTGTCAGAATTTGCAGAGTAAGAGCAGAAACCTAATTTGTCATTTTGTTACTTCTGTTGTAAGATGATAATTTAAATAACAACAATAACAACTAACTGTGGATTAAATGGTGTTAACTTGGTGATAAAAGTGATATGTGGTACACATTGGAAATATGCAGCTTAGGTCAAATTTATGCTCCAGTAGTGTTTGGTGTTGGTCCTACATTTATATATATATATATAAATATAGAAATATATTAATATAGAAATATGTTGCTGTGTGTTTAGTATTGTTGTGTATCTTTAATCAGCTGCTTGGCTTTTCCCTCCTCTGGCTGGTATTCAGGTGTTCAGAGGCAGATTGTCCACTGTGTGGAAAAGACAACTGGGATAGTGGAGGAGCACTTCTGTGACCCCTTAACCCGACCAGATGATAACCAGACCAGCTGTTCCAAGGATCCATGTCCAGCCATGTGAGTTAACATCAATGACACCAGCAGCACAGACACACTCTCAGAGGCAAAGGCACTTAGCTTTTCAACATTTGCGGGAGCAAACACTTTGTAGCATTAATCCAGAGTCACCAGACCCATAGTTACATTCAGTAACTTTAGAAGTCAGAGGCTTAGTATTTGATTGTACAGCCAAAAAAATGCTATTGAAATTATGGTTTGTAATCGTAACAAAATAATGTAAAAATAAACTGTATTCCCAATAACTTGGAAATGGGTTAAGGTTAGTGATAGGGTTAGCCTCAACCCTAACCTTAACCCACTCAAGGACAGTTAAGATATTAATAATAATGCTTCTTTCTTCTCTCTCATATTTCTACCACCACTCTTTGATTGTGTTCTTTTTTAGTCCCAGAATTGAGGAGAAAGGCTCTGCCTTTTCACATCCAACATGAGAGCTGTAATAGCTGGTTGGACACAGCTGGCAGGTTGCCTCACTGAGATTAAAGACCCACCGCTCCTCAGATATTTTTACTCCCACTCATTTTATTGCATCAGAGTGAAGCTTGTTACCTTGTAGTAGAATCAGCAGTGAAGCAGCTCAATTTGCTCACAGTTTCCAGAAAGACTTTTTGGTTTAGCATCAGTTCCATTTCTACAGAGTATGAGGCTTTGTTAACTGTTTCTGAGGATGTTGGTAATTTGCCAAACAAAAGGCAAAATTCAAGTGAGCTGAGACA
Organism: Rachycentron canadum; assembly: GCA_038496675.1. NCBI lineage: Eukaryota > Metazoa > Chordata > Actinopteri > Carangiformes > Rachycentridae > Rachycentron > Rachycentron canadum. Next base: position 18,283,652 of record CM076648.1, read on the forward strand.
CACAGAGGAACACCAGGGAACAGTGCAGGCACTCTGGCTTGTGCATGTCGTGAGTGGACATCCTTCCATCTACTACCCGTATTGCTTATCCTTAAAGGGTACACCCTGCTCAGGTCACCAATCCGTCATATAGAGATAAACAACCATTCAAACTTCATACACAGGCAATCTAGAGTTGCAAATTAGCCTCACCTGCATGTCTTTGGACTGTGGGAAAAGGTGACAGTGTTAACCACTGCACCTCACCCTCAGTGGACAGCAGGAGCTGTATTGGATTTTTAATTGGATGATGACACATTCCTGCTGTTAGAAATAAGCAAATTTAATGTGGAATTGTTTGTCATTGTTTTATGACAAATTTTCTTCACTTTAATAAATAGAATTACTTTGTTTTACATTAAGTCAAGAATTAGCCACAGATAAGAAACATTTTTACCACCATGCACATCTGCCTTGCAGGATCAAAGTCCCAATCTGTTCCCCTCTCTGTCTCTATCACACTTTTACAAAGTAAACATCTCAATAATGGTTGTTTGTTTGTGAGTTTGGTGTTTAGCTTGTAATGGTTTATTTTATCAATGGGAAGCTGAAAATGTGCAGGGAGTTTGATAAAATCATACTCGCTGGACCTTTATAACAAGAGTCATTCAAAGCTGTAAATGTGACTCATCTACTTTTGTGCAGTTGTAATATATTGTCCTTTTCCATCACAAGTGAACAATTAAATTGGAAATCTTTGCATCTCTTGTGTGTCTGTGTTTAGATGGTGGGTTGGGGAGTGGCAGAAATGCTCAGCGAGCTGTGGGAGCTCAGGCCTGACAAAAAGGACGGTGCTCTGCATCCAGGCAGTGAGCGTGGAGGAGCAGGAAGCCCTGCAGCCCAGTGAATGTGCACACATGCCCAAACCTGAATCAGTTGCCTCCTGCAATGCACACATCCCCTGCCCTGCAGACTGGACCACTGGCAGCTGGTCAAAGGTGGGTCTGGGTTGGGATATAAGATTCTGGTTCTGTTGGCAACTGGTGTTTCCAGAGGAAATGAAAATTGAAATTAAAATGAATGACCAGAAATTCTTAGAGCCAATTTCACATCTTGTGAAAATCTCTTTTTGAAAATACAAATGCTAAATTTAACTGGGACACACAGACAGGCTCACATCCTTCATTTGTGGTACACACCAGATTCACCTTTAGTGGTGACGATGATTTATGATGATGCTGATTGCCTGTAGCCAGCAGTCTACCTCAGACCCTCAAGGCAAGGCCATGTCCTTTACATCCATCACTGCTTTTCACACATTGATGCAACATGTTCGAAAATAAATGAATGACCTTCCTCCTTTCTGATATTTCCTCAAATTGAAGCCTGAGTTTTGTGCAGGAAAACTAGTGACCATTTTTGTGGAAACTAACATGAATTCAAACAAAAAAGACTGAAATGTAAAGGTGTGGTAACAGCATTTACAGCCGACAGAAAAGTTCACCCTGGACTGAACTTCCTGACAGATGGTCGGTACACACTTTGTTCCAGACTGAAATATCTCAACAACTGTTGGATGGATTGCCAAGACATTACAGACAAAGAGGAATTGTGTTGATGTTGGCTTCAAGCATCAGCAGCAGGTTAACATTGGTGGTTTTCATGGAACTGCTGTAATATTTGATCCACATGTTCTTGTCCTTGGGATGAGTTGTAGTAACCCTCATAATTTTCCTCTTGCACAATCATCAGGTCAAAATTTCCAGTTCCAGGCTAAAGCAAGCCCTTAATGCGAGAGGAGACCAGAAGAGCTTACACATATTGACTGACAGCTGTGAGCCTTCACCCCTGACTTTGGCCTTTGCTGATTAATTTTGAAGTCTTTGAGGCTCACTTAAAAACTTTACATTGCACTATCTCTGCACTGCTGCCAGGCTGTTCAGTGAGTCTGTGTCACAGAAGCTTTTGACAACATCTCTACATTAAGATATGTTGTAGAGAATGTGGCAAGTAAAATGCATTTGTGCTAGTATCCCCATGTATTACATAGTGTGTCCTTTTTTTTATACATTTTATTAAACAAATTGTGAACTTTTAGACTTGGTAAAATACCAGTGGAGCATCTGGTACATATAATCAGCATTATCCTCTCTTTTCTTTCCTGCAGTGTTCGCTGACTTGTGGAAGTGGCGTACGTCGTCGTAACATCACCTGCTCCAGAAACACAGGTGCTGACTGTGACCCGCTAAAGAAACCTCTGGCTGTCAGTTCCTGTTACCTTCAAGACTGTCCACAGGTTGTGGATAACTTTGGCAGTATTGACTGGTCTGGAAGCGGCTGGTCGAGCAAAGAAGTGCTGAATGAAATTAACTCCATTCCTGAAGCCAAGCCTCCTCCCAAACTCAGCAACACCAGAGCCCAACCAAGAAACCATAATAACCTTAATGACATTGTCGAGGGAGATTTTCACAACCACAATAACATTGAAAATATTGATCAGAACAGTGTCCAAGTTGATGATTTTTACTATGATTATAACTTCATCAACTTCCATGAAGACCTGTCGGATGACTTTGAGAGCGATGGAAAGGATTCAGAGGACAGTTACCGATTAAATGCTCCACAGGAGGACGAGCTCACCCACAGAGGGAAAGAATACACCATCACTGAAACTACAAGAGCTCCCACAGCTAATCCAGTCAATTCTACTATTTCAAAGACCCCAGCCTACATTTTAAACACTGGAGAGCCACAGACCACATACCTGGACAAGGTGGAGGACAGTAAAATCGCTGCAACAGAAGAGCCTGTTCAAACGAATTCTGAAAATTTAGACGACTTCCTTTTTGAGGATTATCTTCTGCCTGTGTCTACTACTCACTCACCAACAATGTCTACAACTCAGCATTCACCAACACTAAAAGAGAGACATGACACAGAGTGGTGGCCTGAAAGCATAAGAAAAATGCCTCATCTGGGTTTCACTACAAAGGAGCCCACACAGGCTAAAAAAAAATATGACAACTTCTCCAAGGAGGAAAATCCCACTGAGGATGTCACTGTGATTCCAAAACATGCTGCGCCTACTCCCAGACATCAAACAATTATTAGTGCTAATGTCGCTACAACAGTGAGAACTCAGGAGACGGAGCGACGTGATGATTTCGAATACAATTACAATGAAAAACGTACGTTAGGTCCAGATATCTCTGCAGAGAGTCAAGAACCTCTTGGCTCTCCCACGCCAGAAACTATGACTGAAGTCCGGCTGGATGAAAGTCATTCAACAATACCTCAAACAACAACTTTTAATACAGCATATACCACTAGCGAGGATAATTCATGGGATACTGATCTTGAACTCAGTACAACCTCACTTCCTGCCTCTCAGAAATCCATTCCTCTGCCCATTCCCTCTCTGCCAAACTCAGGTAACCTAGAGGCCTCTGATGACTCCACATCTTTAACTGGAACAGAAATCATACCTCCTACAAACCTAGCGGGAGCCACTCAGCCTCCAATTGATTTTCTTCCAGCTCCAAAGGAACAGATACCAACAAAACCTGCCGTTGCAGAAACATCTAGAACAGATTCCACATCCCAAGCTCCGCCATTTGATTTTGACTACAATGAAATAGTCGTTCCCCCAAACAGTGATCCTGGGCCTTCCTACCAGCTTTCAACAGGCTCAGCAGCCACTCCCCAACATAGCACCACACCAGTAAAACCCATGGATGCACCAACACCTGCTATGCCCACTTTGCCAACTCATCCATCTACCCTGAGGCCACTTCCAGTGCCAACATCTGCCCAAACTTCAGCCTCCACACCAGTTGCTACTGCTGCCCACTGGGTCACCAGCAACTGGAGCGCTGTGAGTCCACATTAGTCCACAAACACTGAACTCCAGCTGAGTCTCAGTCTTTACTGTATGTCTCTGCCTGCTTTTACTATGTAGACACATCATCCTGTTTATGTCCTTGCACATATTTAAGTTATTTATTTGGGGACACTATTTCACCTAGAGCCAATGCAACTAATGTCAGTTTCCATAGTGAATTTTTGTGGCACGTTTGAAATAGCTAACTCCCCTTTCACCCACATTGGATTGTGCATAACATTTAAAGAATCTGCATTTATTTACATATGAAATAATAATGCACATGATGACACATTCCTGCTGTTAGAAATAAGCAAATTTAATGTGCATTTGTTTGTCATTGTTTTATGACTAACTTTCTTTACACAATTAATAAATAGAATAACTTTGTTTTACATTAAGTCAGGAATTAGCCACAGTTCAGCCTATAAAAATGTACACATGCTGCTATCAGATAAAATTTTTTGATAATTTTACAAGCTTTGAAAGAAACATTATCACCACCATGCACAGCTGCCTTGCAGGACCCAAGTCAACCCAATCTGTTCCCCTCTCTGTCTCTATCACACTTTTACAAAGTAAACATCCTGAATAATGGTTGTTTGTTTGTGAGTTTGGTGTTTAGCTTGTACCATTACCATTTTAATGTAGCAAAACTAGAGACATTGCTATTGACACGAGTTGCATTGTTATTAGTGAGACCCGTTATGCATGCTGGAGCTGTTTATGCCTCCAACCCTCAATTTTTGAAATTTAAGTTGTGTTCTCCTGTTACTACATTTGTGGACAGTGCTCCACCAGCTGTGGCCTGGGTGCTATCTGGAGGACTTTGGCCTGCAGTACTGGCACTGACTCTGACTGTGATCTGGCCAAGAGACCTGCTCCAGCACAGCGATGTTACCTGCGCCCTTGCTCCACATGGAAAGTTGGGGAGTGGAGTAAGGTCAGACTTCTGCCAAAATCATTATTATGACAAGGTCGTGGTTTTACTAGGCTTTTACTAATTTTTTCCCCTGAAAAATAGCAAATCCTATTATAACATAGACACATTTTTTTGTAGGGACAGCAATGTTAATCTGCTAAATCTTTAGTCAAGTTGACTGACATGACATTTGGCATAGCTGTTCGTGGTCGACAGAGGATAAACCCTAATGACTTAGATTTGGTCCTCTGCCTTTATCTAGAGCTGACACAAAGCGATGCATTTGTAATTTTGAGTCTATTAGATATGTTGTTATTAAACTTGGTGGAGACATTCATGTTCCCCTCAGTTTTAATTTTGTTAACATTAGTGATTTGCTTATCTTATACAGAGGCAGTAGCAGGAGTGCACACTCTTGGTACATGTTCAAAATAAATACTGAGAAGTTCACAAATTTTTTGTCTAATGACCCCAAAATACAATGAACTTCCCTGGACAAGTTCAGAGTTATTAGTTATATTCATTTAGGCCATTGGTGATCCAGATGTCATGAGTCAAAGGGATCTAAAAGTGTTGTGTGGTATAAAGGACATTTTGCTTCTCATCCATCAATCTAAGCTGCCCTAAGTTCACTGAAGCGTCTTGAATGAATGATGAAACCCATTAAAACCACATAGCAAATCCAGTTGCCTTAAACTCACTGCTACTGGATACTGACAAGCTCCAACAGCTCAAGCTATTTGAATAACAATCATGCCATGTATTTTCCCAGTGCTCCAAGAATTGTGAAGGAGGCATTAAATCACGAGAGCTCCAGTGTTTTGATATGCGGGATCAAAGGCCCCTGCGACCTTTCCACTGCCGGGCCATTTCCTCCAGGCCACAAACCCAGATACCCTGTAACCTCCAGCCCTGCCTCGACTGGTACACATCCTCCTGGGGTCAGGTAAGCAGTGTGAGGCAAATGATGAGATGACAGTGGGTTATATGTGGTTTCTAAATGGGATCAAATGGAAGATAAGGTAATATTGAAATGTGTATCATGACGACATGCTGCAAATTTTCATAAACCACATAACATACAAATTTTCTTTAAATTACTGCACATATTATTCGAAGAATACCATATAGTGTTTTTGTTGTTGTTGTTGACATCAGTTTTTTGAATGTATTTCTATCTATGCCTCCTTCTGTAACTATTTCTATTAGTTTGGGTGCAAAATAAAAATCAATTTGCAGAGGTGTGAATGCTGCCACAGTTTTTTCATTTTTCAAATTATATTATTGTTGTGAATTGAGGTGTGTGGCTCCTTTGCATTAACGCCATCAAGTGGGAGGTTGTGAGACTTAACCTTGAGCACTTCTTTATCTTGGGAATTCGAAGCAAACACACAGGACAGTCAACTATACAAAACGCTGAAGTTATCAGGAAAAGTAGAATATGAATTTGGTGGCATATTGCAGTGAAAAGGCTGCTGTTGTAGTCAATTTGGAGCCTCCCACAAGCATGTGTACAGAAGCAAGTGGGGCATCTGAGGAGAATTTTGTGCTTTCATCCAAATCACCACACAACAATTATGTGACAAAAAAAGACTAAATGGTCACAATTGATGGGAAATTGTGAAACAAGCTGCAAGTCTCTGCAATTTCTTTCTTTTTTTTTTTTTTTATGTTCTACTAAAATGAACAAAAACCAGCGACTGCTTGGAAAGTCCAGAAAATGCATTCAAAATTTTTCAATAACAACAAAGTATGTACAGACACTTTGCAGGGCAATGGTGAGTCATTCAAAAATAATGTGTGTGTGTGTGTGTGTGTGTGTGTGTGTGTGTGTGTGTGTGTGTGTGTGTGTGTGTGTGTGTGTGATGTTCAGTGCTCTGAGATATGTGGAGGAGGGGAGCAGCAGCGTATTGTCACCTGTCCAGAGAAGGACCGATGCGACAGGGACCATCAACCCAGCAACATCCAATCCTGTAACAGTCAGCCTTGTGCTCAGTGGCTGACTGGCTCGTGGGGCCAGGTACGCAACACGCAACACGTAACACGGCTCAGAACAGTTCAAACAAGGGAGAATAATCCAGCAGGGTGCATGATTCATGGAACAAGTTCATTAAGAATATACACTGATTCTTAACTTTATGTGATACCACAGGGACAAAGGATGCACTACTGCATTCATACAAAATACAAAGAGTAATCCACACTGAGTTAATTTAAAAAGTTGATTTAAAAAGTTGTCTCAATATATGCAATGAAAGCTGAATAGACTGCACAGTGTGTAATTAACCACATTAGAGAATTTCAAATGCAGAGACAGACAAGATAGTTGCTTAATTATTACTCATGGTAATTTAGCAAACACCCAGCACTGGGTGAGAGAATTTTACATGTAATGATTTAGTTAAGGAGCAGGTGTGGTTATGGAGGTGATATAAAGGGATTCAAAATAGGCTGTGGATATATATATTTTACTTCTGACAGGGAATCCGACGGTATTGACAGGATCTTGAAAAGCTGGAGAAAAAATTTGGGAGAAAAAAAAATGAACCTGAACGAAAACTGACCTAGACCCAGATGAACCACAACAAAAAAGGAATGGATAGACTCAGCTGCACCAGGGCAATAAAGCCTCTCAAGCTGAGTTTCCACTACGGCGTCATCAGTCACCATTTCTTAAACTGACTGACAGTGGATGAAATCCATCAATATTTTTCTTTGTCACATTGAATGCTGAAGGCAGGATTTTTGAGATGCACATATGGAAGCATGTCTAACTGTGGGTAACAATTGTATCTCCCAGAATCCACATTATCACCCACAATCAGTGGTCAATACACAATCAAACAGCTGCAGGCCTCCTAATAACCTTGCCACAGTGGGAATTATGACTGTTATCAGAATTTCAGTTCTGTCCACAAATGAGTCTTTTTCATCCCAGAACCACATCAGTGGTGGCAAAACAACATCTCAAAATCTTTAATCTTAATGCAGTCAAGATAAAACATGTCCATGATGCCATTTATATTAAAACATGCTTGTGAGTATGTGCAAACGTGAGCACAGTTTAACGTTTAGAGAAGCTGAAGCCCAATGAGTCTCAAACCTATTAAAAAAAATCCTATTTTTAATTTCCCTAAAGGAATTTGGCTCCTTGGATCAGCCCTGTTATGTTCAGTGACGACAAAATAAATGTAAAACCAGGAAGACATTTTTGCAAAATCACTACTGTGTTGTTATAAAAACATCTTTAAAAATGTTCTCCCTGCAGTGCTCAGCCTCTTGTGGTGGTGGAGTCCAGCATCGGCTCATCAAATGTGTCAACACAAAGGCTGACACCGATGAAGAAGTGGATCAAGCTCAGTGCAACAATGAACCACAGCCCAACAGCACCCAAAATTGCAACATACAGGAGTGTGAGAGTGCCCCCTCTGGTGAGTAAATCAAGCCACAATCACACAATCTCGTCAAGTTCAATACACAGTTCAGTTTTATATAACATGGTTATTTGGTAAGTGATGTCTGATTATGGGTGATTACTCCTCCATTCTTCCAAAGTAATACAGAACTAATAGAATAGTTTTTAATATTATTGTGATTAACATGATTTCAGAGAGCACATAAGGACAGTATGCCTTCAGCTAATGGTTCAGTTAAAAAGATAAAAGTTAAAACACTCCTAACTGTTCTTCAGATCCCTGTTGTGAAGCTGGAGGGATTTGTACTGAATTGTATTTTGCTGTTCTTGAAATCAGGAGTTGCTTTCAATGAACACTGATAATTCTCCTGCCTGCCAATATACGATGTCCAGATTGCCAACAGGATTATAGTTGTACCTAACCAGCATCACTTATTCTGAGGTGCCAGTGCATCTGATGTGGGCGACTCATGGCAATAACTTATGTTCTAAAATCACAAATCTTTTCTTTCTTGACTGCAGCTACGTGGCTTCACATTTCTAGCTTTCTAAACAGTACGTGGAAAAAGTTGGTTATAGAGTGAGGATCTTTAGTTTCTTTGTTTAATACTACCAAACCCCACAAAGCAATCTGGGAGTCTGAGAGTAGTGTTTGGATTTGTCCCGCGAATGAAAAATGAGGCTGGACCCACATGTCAGGTGACTGCAGCAGGAATACAGGGCGCCTGAAAATGCAGTTCAAACAAAGGAAAAGGTCTGACCTTGAAACAGGACTGGTGATCAGACAGTGACTATTTACACACGTCATCTGGGATATTAAGTGAAATGTCAAACTAGAGCAATCGCCAAGACTTTCAACGTGAATTAGGGTTGTGCATCTTAAGAGCCTCCAACAAAAGGTGCTGCTCAAATACATAACAGAGAACACACATGATGTACAGAATATACAGAGATGGTCAAACTTTAGCTCAATAGGAGTCTGACAAAATTAAAAGGATGTCCTTGATGTTTTGTGTATGCTGTTTATTTTAACATTTTATGCTACCAGCTGTTTTGACCACATGTTTTGCCATACTGGGCCATCAAAAGCAGCATTGATACCGCTAGAAATCCACCAACTCTGTCTCTAATGATGCAACATCACAAGACCAGTGAACAGACTGACTGCAGTGGCCTCAAAGGTCTTCTTTGTTAACAGGCACGCAGGGCAATTTCTTTTTTTTTTCAATCTGAAGACATTAACAATCAAAGCAACTTATTCACAACAGTAAATTATAGGCTGTCCATCTTCTTTTGCCTGAAACGCATCATTCATGATTTGACATTTCCATCTTCTGCTTATGATTGCGTTAAACTCTGTCACACTGTATCAAAAAACTGGTTAACTACACGTAGATTAAAGTTAATCTGAAGCTGCATCTGGCTTTGATGTGCATGTCTCTTTGAAGACGAGGAATACGAAGCAGTAGAGGTGTATTTTTGTTCCACTTGAAGTTTGAAGGTTTGAAGGGTTATCTGGAAAAGAAGATTCTTACTTTTCAACTCTTTTGAGATTGGAACATGGAGCTTTGTTTATCTCCATCAGCCTCATAGCACAAGACCACATGGCAAATAATCTCCAAAAAATGTTCATCACATTTGCAGCTCAGTCTATATTTATGTGTTCTGTAATCAAACAAATGTTTAACAAACATGATTTCCACTTTCATTCAATTTCCTGATGTAGACCAGAGCAGTTCAGTGGCATTTCTGTGTTTTTATACATCAGATATGGAATCACAGTGCTCCTCTGGGGGCAGCCTGCTAGAGTCTGAGCACCAGCTTTGCTGACATTTTGAAAGCATAGAGGTATTAAAGTGTTATCGTAAATATTTCAGGTGTGTGATAACGTGGCAGCAAACTGATTTTGCCATTTTGGCACTGTGCGCCACCCATTATTTCAGTTAATAATTTGTTTATGTGTTTTGCTTCAACAAGGCAATTTAGATGGTTGTGAAGTCGGGCAAGTTTTCTTTTGAAAGCCCTACACTGGGCCACCCAGTCACTTCGACCACTATTTATGGCCATAACTTCAAAATTCACACATGAGTTCACACCAGTTTAGCTACTCTAAGTTAGTTAGAGTTATGCCACAGTTAGATCTGATCTGACACCCTGTGCTGCATGCTTTCAGATGAGAGCCTGTTCATCAGCGTTCCTGTCGAACTCCACTGCCTATAGACAGATATGAATTCAGAGCGAATCTCGTGCTGCACTGAACCAAAGACTGATCCAGACTGTAACTGGACACAGATCAGAAACTCTTAAACATCTCTCCAAGTTACTGGGGATTAGGCATGATGGGAATGTTAAGTGATGGAGCAGGTCATTTTATCCTCCTGCACAGAGAGTATGCTGTGAAATGGCTAAGTGAAGTCCTGCCCAGTGATCTGAGAGGTTTAAGGAGGATACATGTGCGAAGGGCTGACTATTATAAGCATGCTCTGAGTAAACCCTGTCAAACCAATTCCCAGCAGCAAAGCACAGCAAATCTCTGATGACTTATTCATTAAGCAGTAATTAAATGTAACATAAGAAGGAATAGATATAGAGGATTTGCTTGTTTTTCTTAACACAGTTGTGTAAAAGAGCTGGAGATTGATTCTGTGTGATAATTAGTTTATGCTTTTCTCAGGGAGGGTGTGCTTTCATTTCTTAGTTGTCTAAAGGTCAGTGGAGAGCTGCTTCATCAGTGTACCTGCTGCAGCCCAGGCTGTGGGCCTTTCCTTGGCCATGATTCAGAATTCTGCGGAGAACCAGGGGCTGGACAAATCTTTAGCTCTAAAGGGTGTATGTCTGACAATGTTTTTTTTCTTGTGAAAACAATTGATCTTTTTTTCCTTTTGAAAACATTTGAGCTTTCTTGTGTAGTGACAGGCTAATAGTGGCCAATGAGGTCAAGTGCAAAAACCCTTTAAGCAGTAATTGTGCCCCTCTTATTGCACAGACTCAAATCCATCAATGTTGATTTTGAAGGATGATTTAAATGCAACAACCCCAATCCATGAGTATTGAATATATGGGGTTGAATCTGCCATCCTGTTTAAAGAGTTTCTGTTTGTTCTGCTGTAGGAGGTGGTGAAGTCTTCCATGTAGGGGATGTTTCTGCAGTAGCCCTTAAGACAGATGTGCAGCTATAAAGGTCTTTTTATCTGGACAATGGTCAGGAAGGAAGGCTTATCATATCTGACTTTATCAGATTTTTTCTGACATTTAATAAAGGTCACATGTCAATGTAACATAAATTGACCAAAACAAGGGCCCAGGTTAGTCCATAAAGCTGCTCTTTGCCATATATTCATGGTTTCATCAGAGCATCTCTAAATAATATCCCATTAAACTTGGGCTGGAAGGTGCAGAGATGAGCTGTGAGTACATAAACTGTGGCTGTGTGAAACCAGTGCTGTGACACGAGGCCTGTAAGACCACGTGGGCAGCTGTGCAAACCCAGGACAGATTTCCACTTTTGTCTGCCCAACAATAAATCTTGGCTGCGTGTGATTAATATCCTGCTATGCAGTCGAGGTGGGTTTCTGAGCAGTAGGAGGATAAGTTGATGCGAGTTCATTCTTCACATGGACTGTGCACATGCTTTCAAAGCCAGGGGTATATTTTTAAGAATAATGCAATATTTCCTGTTCGTGGCCCTTTCTCCATTTGGATTTGTTAATTAAGTTCTTTTTATGTTCTCATTCTACCATACATCCCTCCCTGCATTTTTTATTCCCGTTATCTTGCTTGAGTTATTGCGCCTGTGTCTTCTGTACAGGAGTCTGAAGTAGTATCCTGTTAAAATGAGAGAAAGATCCATTATTGCCATTTTTTATCTCAGTAAAACTAACAGAATATAATAACAGGTATCAAACAACACACAATGATTACACATACAGAACAAAAGCCATCCACAGCTATAATAGGACATAAAAACAAAATGCCGCACCGGACAAATATGTCATAAAAACAGATTTATTTGGCTTCTAGTAATTTAGATAAAGTGTTTTATAATAAAGTAAAGGATTGTTCTCTACATATGACATCACCTGACTTCTTCCTTTGCTCCACTCATAATCACTACAGCAACTAGAGATCAGTAAAACATAATAAGGGTCGTAACAAGCTGCTTGCACAGACGACCTATGGACCTATGGTTTCCTTTAGAGCTGCATTGACTTTTTTTTTTCTCTTCTGCTTTGAAAGTAGTAGTTTTTCCTATACTGTGTATAGCAACACTGTGTGTCTGTCAATGTTTGTTCACAAACAAAAAGTAATACAGTCTACTCTCTGCATCCAGTGTGCAAGTTGTCTGGGAAAGGCAGAGGGAAGAATGGAAGAAGGTCAAGTGGACAAATGACCTGCATTCGGTGTTAGAGTCTCTGCACACACAGATTCCTACTCCACTGAGTTACTGTCAGGAGCTAATGAGCTACATCATGTGGTTTTCATCCTGCAAGTGTGTGGGACAGTCTATTGGAAGGAGGCGATGCAATCATTGTGCTTATGGTTTGGTTTCATAATACATATCAAAACTTCAAAAATCAAAAGAACCTCAATAAAAATAATTCAGCTTGGTGTGTGTAATGTGTTAAAGCTTTAATCTATTTATGTACGGTTATATCTGAGTTTACTATAGGTTCTCTCTGGCGAGGCAAAAAAGTTTTCAAAATCTTTAATCAGTTACATTTTTTAGTTAGATTTTCTGTAATTACTTATGTTTATTGTGTAATCTACTTATAAGAAGAACTTTTGCCAACCATTAAGACATCTTCTTACATCACAAGGCCTATAATAAAAATTATTAATGTAAAGGCAGTAATATGCTTCCCCTCAAAAATAATTCAATTCATCAATAATTCAGTGAGCGTTTCTCCTCTCAAGAAATAATAATGATAGGGGAAGTAGTGCATGTTTTTTGAAAGCAGGAAAATTTAAATATACTGATTTTAGATTTTTGGTATTGGAAATCAAAACAATAACAATAACGTGCCAACAAGAAAGCTTCAAAAGTCAATGAGGTGACGTGGACTCACCTTCCTTTTCATCTGCCTATTACCAGCCCACATACCCCTCTGAAGGGCCAAATATTTAATGTGATTTTACACCGTTCACCCATAGAGGATTTTGGAGACAAGAACAAAAGGCTAAGCTTGTATCCAGCAGCTGTCCAATGAAGTAAAAGAAATATTAAACTTCAAAGGTTGTGATAATGTAAGAAATGACAACATGATGGTGTGAAATCACTGGTGGTGATGAAAGTACAGTGAATTATCATCTGACTCTGCAGCTCTGCTCAGGTTTATGAAGCTTTAGAGTTGATTAGAGTTGAAGCTTTAGAGTCTGGCTGACACTCACTGCTCTCATTGTTGTTTTTTATCATGTAAAACCATCTAAAATCCCATTGCCCAACTACATGTTCAGCACCAAACTCGCTGGTGAACACAGTGGAGTGTTTAGAAGCTAAAGATATTTCCCTCAGGAGTTGGTATTGATCAAGAGAACTAAAGGAGGGTAGGTAAGATAAGATAGGGGCTTGCAATCATCAGGCGGACAGAAACGCATTGAATAAATAAGAATGCACCCCTACCAATTTCATACACTGTGCTCAACATTTAAAGAATCTCAAGATTTTCTTTTACTTTAACAAAAAATAAATTCTGTTTATCACAGCTTTTTTGAAACATTGGCCATTTATGATAATGCCTTCTAGGTTTGAACAACGTTACATTTAGGTGAAGCTGTCCATATGTGTACAGTCGGTCATTCAATAGCCCTTCACTCTTGGCTTGCTCTGTATTCAGCTCATTCATTCTTAGGTTTGTTGCTATAATTAACCTTCTGTGACCTTTTGAACCTAACATGCTTTGTTTAATCAACAATGACGACACATCCACTAATGACACTGATACATAAGGTGAAATAAGGCTGAAGATCCCTGATTGGACGTTTCTTCTCACCCAACCCAAGGTTCTGTTTTTTCCGCAGCTCATACAATTTTCTTTCATAAAGAAAATTGTATGAGCTGCGGAAGTCCCATGTCCCTCTGTCCCCTTGTGTTGTTTACTGTTCTATATGGGGCATGATGGTGAGTGGGTCAAAGAAAGCAAATCGCGGCATATAGCAGAGGAGTAGCACACAGGAAGTGCTGTGTATTGAGTTGCAGCTGTGACCCTTGTATCCCACTTATGTCAGTTTGGTCTCTGATCTGGGAGACATCGGGAGTTCTGCACAGTGGAGTTTTGAGAGTTGCTTCGTACAAGACCAGTGGGGTCTGTAGCACAGTTTGTATCCCATTAAAATGACATCTCAGCATTTTAAAGGACATCCTTACTTTGCCTCTAGTGCTACCATGAGACCATATTTGTCCATTTGTCAAATACTTTGGTCCTGGAAAGGTTATTTGTTCAAAGTAATTGATTTTCATGAAATATGAATAATCATGGTTCAAAGAGGATGAACCCTAGTGATTTTGATGATCCTCTGACCTTTTAGCTTCGTACACAATTCCCTAATATCTAATAACAAAAAATACATTGAACAAATGGAGAAATTTTTCTTTAGATGACAAGAATTACAACATTTATAAAATGTAAATTGATTAAGCACTTTCTTTCCACTACATATATACATGTTCTGCTGGTTCACTCTAGCAAAAGCTCTTGCTTTTTTCCCCAAATTGCTTTATCATAACTTCTACTTCTACTTTTGTTGTCAAAACAACTGCCAGGGCTTTTTAAATTTTCAGTCACACATATTTTTCCACATGTTAAAGAGTTCATTTTGTTCTTGCAGATGTATGAACTGGATAACCTCTTGTTTTCAAGATGACTGAGGTCACATCAGGCCAGTAATAGAACTGAACAGGCTATTCATGTTAACATTAAAGCTTAGAAAAGCATAGTTACAAACAGAAATACTACATATGTTATTATTTTTGCTTTGTTTTTTCAATTCCATAAATAAATCTATTTCAGTTTTATTTTATTTTTAGTCTCCCCTTTGAAATGGTTAACTATTTGCTTTTAACATCAGCCATATGCCGTCTGCAGCCACCCACAGCTTTGGGAGACTTGATTTACATACAGAAGCATTTAAATGATCTAATCTGATCATCATAATGTCTCAGTTCATGTGCATACTGTCAAATGTCTCTCCCCTAAAGTGAATAGCTGTCACTGAAGAGCACGTACTATTGCACTTTTCAGTGGGTTCATGACTGACACACAATACTTAAACTGTCTGTTTGAGCCATCAGCTGTTGCCTCTGCCTCTTAGACACATTATTCATCTGAGCTGAGATTCCAGCAGGAAAGTGTGGGTTGTTTTTTGATTTTTTTTCAACCACAGTAGTGCTTAAGGGAAATTAAAGACAGGTGGTAAAACTAACTTTATCTTGAAGGGGCCTCCAATTCCTGCCCACTTAGCTTCTCTTAAACCAGGGGACATTGCACTGAATATGGCAAAGACATCATCTATAAAACAGAGTGTCTGATGATGAAGCGTAAATAAAAGTTAATTAATAAATGAGTAATTTTTTCTTCTACTGGTTGATTGATACAAATGGAATCTGTGCACACAAACTTACACATGCCTTTTTTTCTTTTTTAATTACAGTGGCCTACCCTCTAACTTAGCAATTACTTTGAAGGGTTGTGTCTGTCTCATGTTCAGTCAATGTACTTTAGTTGGAAAGCGCCAGAAAGCCCAGCAGCTACAAAATATATTAGATCATGCTGTAAGCCCTTTATAACCCCCTTGGTAACTGGTTCACAAGCAGAGCACATGAACTGAGGAGTGGAAGAGAAACAGAGGGTGGTCCACCTCCGCAGGAGAAGACTACATTATCTATTCTTGTGGTTTTGATATAATCCAACTGAGCAGATTCCCTGCTGAAAGACCAAAAAAATGAAAGAAAAGGGCAGGATAGGAACCTTATACTTTATTTATGCCACCATACTCTGCAGAAACAGCCATACTAGGTTTAAGTTTGGGTGCTAATATCAATGTAAAGGTCTTACATTTACATTTTGTCATGCCTATCTGAAAACAACACTGGTATGCCTAGATGTGCATGACAACATGGTGGATGGTGTAACTGTTCCTTCTTTTCACATCTGTTTGCAGGAGATCCAAAATCCCCAGTCCTTGTTCTGTGTAAAAATCGCTCTAAAGTTCAGCTGAATTAACCTCATATGAAATTACAGCAGTTGGTTTCACTACAGTGCTGCAGTAGCGGGAAAATAACAGGTTTTGTGCTAAAAAGTGGGGATGGGCTCCCCTGATCCTGAGACTTCACCAGTGCTCTTGTTGCTCAAATATATTGAGAAATCTCTGTCTGTTCCTTCATTTTCTGGTTTGACTAAATTGAATGGCTGATGCATCTTTCATGCAAATAATGACAAACACAAAGAAACTGTGAGCTATGCAGATCGGTCGCATCTCACCACTAGGCAGTCTGCTTGGTAAGGTCAGTGCTTGTGCCAATAACAAAGAGACCTATGAAACAGTTTGTAACCTTAGAAACTACCCACTCATTTGTGTACTTCAAACTGCTGAAGCTTTTTATTAGCATTAAGCCTTAGAAAAGAGTTTTGCACAGGGCAAGGATTATAAATTTTGTCCACCATTTCTGACAAAGGCCTCTGATTTTAAATAAATATATCTAAATACAAAGTTATTGTATTGTTGTCAGTATTTTAATACACTGCAGAAAACCTGTGTTGAATCATTGACCAAAGAGCAGAACTTTACTCATGCGTCTCTTTTCAATGGAAAAGGCAAAATCTCAATATGTTTAGACGCTCACAGCCCACACACATAGCCTATGATTCATGCTGCAACTGTTGACCATTAATAATTTGGATGAAGTCTCTCTTTAACCTCTGTATACAACCTCTCTCTCTCTCTCTCTCTGCCACTCACACAGGAGCAGTTTGCCTTCGTGACCGGCTAACGTTTCGTTTCTGCCAGACTCTCCGCTGGATCGGCCGGTGCAACCTGCCCAATGTACGATCACAGTGCTGCAAATCCTGCAGCCAGCGCTCCCGCCCAAGCAGCACATCTCGCCGCTGAGATGCTGCAAAGTAACCACTTACATGCCAGGAACAACAGGAACACTGATATAAAGTCAACAATCTGAGCCTTTACCTGATTCCTCACTGCTACAGACTGATCATGAATTAGTGTAAAATACAAGACTTTCCTATCAATGTAGCCAGCTTTATAATGCATAAATACACATGTAGACAAACCAAACTTTATGGTTGGTACAGTGCTTTTGTTTTATTGACAGCAGCACAAACTGCACAGGTTAAAACAGGCACTGTGTGTGGTTTTACATATAATGTGGTACAAGTTTTATGAAGCGAAAAAGAATTGCTCATGTGGCATTAATGAACAACTGACCTTTTACTAAGTCCTGCCGCCCGTGCCTTTCATGCTTTTCTATCTTGCGAGGCACATATACAGTTTACAATAATGGTGGTAGATTTACCGTGAACATTTGTCGTCATTTTTTTGAAACATTTGTCGGTGAGGTCACACAGAAGGAGACAACGGCAGTTTCATCATTTGTCACCTGTCGTCTGTTTGTTTTGTCACCTGGACTGACACCAGCAAACCTGTAGTTTGCTAACTAAGCTAACGTCGTTTAAAAACTCAATCTCAGACTGACTCTCTCTTTTCCCAGCAGGCTTGTGTTAAAACGAGACCCTCATCAACAAGGTCTTGATTGTGCACTTGATTATAACTACATACATGATATTGTGCTGAAAGACTGTTGGTTACACTACATGTTCCAGGAATAAAGTCAGTCACTCTCACCAGCTGATGATTAATGTTGTAGATGAGGAAATAAGGAAACAACATTGATCTGGTATTACAGAGTACACCTCATTAGCCTTAGTATTGAATACAAACAGGTTGTTTGTATGCTTTATGTTTGTGTTTTGATTTTCCAACAGTATGTTGGCTTAGTCAGTAGCGCGGTATGTCTTGGGTAATAGCTCAGGTGTTAGCCTAAGGTCTGATTTAATGCTACACATAGACAATGTTACCAACTCAGGTCACAGTCAGAGCACTGCTTTAACTTGGATCGGCATGAAAATCAACCATTAGTTAGGAATATTTAGTTGGTTCTTCTTTTCTTTTGGTTCTAGTTAAGCTTAAGACTCTGTCACATGACTCGCTAACAGCAAACAAGACTTAAAGATGAGGCAAAACAGCCTGCAGCCAAAAGAGGGTCATTTTTAAATACTGGGTAGAAATTCTGCAGCTATGGCGCCACCTGCTGTTGTGATTTGCGCCACCGATTGGCTTCTTCTCGGCTCCAGTACTCATGGGCATATTATTATTTTTAGGTAGATTTGTCTGCCTCACTAAAATGTTAGACAAAACATGATTTCTCAGGAAGACAGATGAAGTGATTAAAACTGGCAGCCGTAACATAAACCTAGAGGGATATTACATTATTTGGGAGAGTCCTGTTTCTCTGTGGTGCAGATATTGTCTAAAGTTTAATTTGAAATGTGGACACAGAATGGGAGGGAAACACTTCTGGTACCAGCAGCTCATCTCTATTCACATGGCTTCAACATGTGAATAGAGATCCAAAGCTTGAAGGTTGTGGTTGCTAAGCTATGATTGCTTTTGGGGGTGAGGGTTTTAGCAAATGGTCAGTTGAAACATTGAATGTACTCAGCAGTTAATAAAAAGCCTTTTTTTTAGTATCAGTTGTATCAGCGTAAAATGTTATGTGAAAAAGTGGAGCTGCAGGAAATGCTTGGTGCTAGAGGCCCCACAGGCTCCAGACATTTTGGGTCAGGTATTGGCAGGCCCAGTGCCTTATCTACTTGAATACTGGACAATTTGATGTCATTATTTTTATTAACCATTTCTTTGAAATATGAGTCAAATTCAGAATTTCAGAACAAATGTTTTTGAAGCATTTATGAAAGTGTTAAAACCGCCACTCTCATATCACGTTTATGTCTATTTGGACTAAGGAATTAGGGATATTCAGTATTTTGTACTTTTACATGTGGTTTTTAGTTGTTATCTTTTTGTGTTGGAGAAATCAGATTCCTCTCTTTAATTTTTTGTGCTCGTTTCTGCATTGAGAGTTATTAGCATTGACACATACTGTATGT
This sequence comes from Rachycentron canadum, assembly GCA_038496675.1. NCBI lineage: Eukaryota > Metazoa > Chordata > Actinopteri > Carangiformes > Rachycentridae > Rachycentron > Rachycentron canadum. The sequence goes on from CM076648.1 coordinate 18,303,028, forward strand.
GAGTCTTTTCAGCAGGAATTGAAAAGCAGCTCAGACATATCAGTGCAGTCTAGCCCGGGCAGTAGCAGAGCTATCATATTCTCCTGTATTTCTTTATGTTATGTGGTGCCTGTTATTAAGGAAAGGAGTATCTGGGGAACAGAAAATGATCCATGTTGCGATTCTGTAAGATATAAAACATTTAGCAAAGGTGTGTCAAGGTTAAATTGCCCTTTGATACAGCTGTTGAAACAGTGCTGCAGCTATAAACAACATTTCTTTGCTGGACGATTGGGACGTTAACAAGGATCTGGAGTCATGCTGTAGATATAAGGGATCTGTTGAAAATAATCTAATCGCTGCAAAACCTCTTTGGTGAACTTTATGTCCTCAGGCAACTGTACACACAAACACCAGGAACCAAATTACAGTTGGATACATCTCAGATGGTTACATCTCACAGTTAGAAGTCATATGTTACAAGTGATTATTAGTTGATAATACAGAGTTGTAATTTACTTTTAATGAGTATTACAAGTAAATTAGAAATACCTTGTCCACATATATTATGCACATATATTATGTATATATGTAAAAACCTTTTATTTGACAGAAAACCAATGTGTTTTAAAGTTAAATAATGTTCAAATGCTGCCTTGTTCAGTTTGTTATCTCAAATGAAATGTACTCAGGATTCAGCTGATTAAGCAACAAGACTCTCCCAATTTGGTTACTGTTGTCAGGCTTTTGATTCTTGTGGTAATGGTGTCAGATTTATTTCAAATTCAAATCAAAATGAATTTTTATAACAGGTTCTCAAGATCGAACAGAAGATGTTACTGGCAGATTTGATTTGAGTAATATGTGGATTATACTCTTACAGCTAAATCAATATTTCCTGCTGACCCTCTAAAAGCATCTTTGGTATACTTTTGATACCTATATAATAGCCTTCTTTGTGACTTTTTTACTCCGTACCCTTGCGAACCTTTAAAGATTTAAATTAAAATGTTGTCTTTTCATCTGTTATCTGGGACCAGGTTGTATCTTTAAAACAGATTTTGGTGGTCCCATGGATGTGTTGCATCTGCTCAGAAAGATAAGATACAATTCAACAAAGAGGAATAGTGGAGAAGAGTTTGTGGAAATGTTGGATTTAAATATTTGTTGTGCCCTGGGCGAATATTTAATCTTTCCAGACAAAAAGCAGACATCAGTAGCACCATGTAAATACTTTTTTGAAGCCTGCTTCTGCATAACAAGATGACATTACTATTTTACTCTTCGTTAAGTGAGTGAATCATGCACTACAATCACAGGTAGAGTTAAGATACATGATACCATGCTAACGCTACACTTTTCCTGTAAGAGAGACTTAGGCGAAAGCTTAAAGCCAAGCAGACGTCTGCATCTTCATCATCTACATGTAGAAGTTCACTTTTACAAAATAACACGTTTCATGAATGACAAATGAGTTTAGCAAATATATCTTAGGTAATTTCCCAAATCCAATAAAGACCAAGAGAAAATGACTACCCTTTGACACAGTACTTGTGTATGGGACCTGCTAATAGCCATTGTTGTGACCAAGGCTAATTAATGTAAGTTATAACCCACCAAGTGATGTAATGCGACCCATTCAGCTGGCATAGCAAAGGACTTTCCCCCTGAGAAGAAACTTGGCAGCAGATGCAGCAGATATTTAGATACAGTTGAATGTTCGGGAACACTGAAGAGGAGTGTTGTTCATTATACCTGTATTTTTCCATCTGCTGTGAATAAAAGACCTTTCTAATTCCATTTGCTCCAAAAAGACAAACAAATGAGCTGCCCATTCTGTATGTACACCCATTGCATTTAGAGATAATTTAGGAGACTCCAAAGCAGGAAACACCTACTGTGAGGAGGTGTAATTGCTAAACTGACTAGACAATCAGGGGAGGGATGCAACAAAGGGTCAGTTAGTGTTTAAACTGCTGCATTCATTTCATTTATGAACATATTCGCACACTGAAATATGCCTGATGTTTACTGCATGGACTGTAATAGCCTTTCACTGCAAATAAGAGGGTATATTATTTTTATTTTTCTCGATTTAGTTAGTTGAAGTGGTTGTTTCTGTACTTTTTCTCTTTTGAAATATTCGTCCTTGTACATTTGATAATAATGTTGGTTTCCAAGCACAAAATCAGGACTCAAGCCAATTGGTTTGTATGATGCTTACCTGCTTGTAGTATGTACAGTATTTCTCAAATAGTATTGCAGCTATAGTAGCTATTAAACTCATTTTTATGACAGTTGTCTGACTACAATCTCTTAACAAAATTATTATTTAATGACCTGTTACTTATGCATTTATTAATCAGTGATATGTATATATGTGTATATATATATATATATATATATATATATATATACATATATACATACGCACACACACACATATATATATATATATATATGTATATATATGAGATATATGAGAGGTAGGCATACAGAAGTACCTTCACAAGGTATAAAATTCAAACATTTTTGGTTAGGTTGAGGGTCAGGCTTAATAAAAGGTGTACTGAGAATTTAAACAAATTTTTTTAAATGTAATTTTTAGAATATGATTCCATCCAAGAAAAACATGTTAATCCATTTCATATAATGTTGGTTACAACAAAGAAGTGCTTCACTTCTGAATAAATTGAAGTAAAGTAAATTGATGAAAAGAGTTGGAGGAAACAGATTTTGCATTTAATTAAATATTCATGAGGAAAAACTATTTTCAGTGTCAAAGGCTGCCAGTACAGAACTGGCCTTGTCAACATGTGGACTGAGTAAATTATGCGTTCTTTGTAAACTGTAGTCAGTATGTAAAGTTGATTCTCTACGATGGCTGTTTTTTAACTTGTAAAATCAGTAATCAACAGCTGGCAGCGTCACCATCTGGGTGAACTCTTCATAGTTGATAGTCCCATTTGACTTGACGTTTGCCTCTTTGAAGAGCTCATCCACTAGAAAAAGAAGAAACAGAAAACAGCTTCAGAGGTGAACTTCATCACAGAGTGCTGCCTAAAAATGATTGTGTCCTAAAGTTACTCAGAGGTCAACGCCAGTAAATGACAGTTTACTGGTCTCAACTTGCTAAAAAAAGACTGAGTATGTCCACTTTTCCAGGAGTTAGAGAATCTTAAATGAGTGACCTTATATTTAGGGATTTCTACTCAATTAAAAAGCTCATCAGTGTTTCCAGTCTCACTAGAAACAGCTTTAGTGTTATTGCTTTTGATACTTTGTGGCTAAGCAAATCTACCATAGCATTTAAGTACAGTTTTGAGATGATTGCATTTTACTTGCATGCTTGGTTTTTATGTTGCTCTCAAAGGGAAGTATTGCACTTTATTTTCAGTACATGTATTTGATAGCTTTGATTAGTGACTACTCTGAACATTAAGAGTTTGGATAAAAATGTATGATCAGTGCATTTAATACACAATAATGAATTGTTAGAAATTGAACTACAAAACCATATATGAAGTAGTTATTTATTTAATCTTACTTAGCTACAATGGTAAAATGTTAATTAATTCATCAGAAACCTTAATTGAACAATGTTATACAGCTCATTTTAATTTCCATTCACAAAGCTGTACTAGAGCGTTGGTGTCTCAGTTAGTCAACTTTCAACAACAAAAACAAAAAAAAGTCCCCTGAAACAGCCACAGTGGCTTACAGTCAGCAGCTATTGTCTCCTCCTTTAGTAAAGTGCCGTCAATATCTGCTTCAATGGTTTGGTAATTCAACAACATGATGGATGTTTTCCCAGTTGGAAGCAGCTCAGTGTCTTTAAAATATAAACTGCTTTATAGACACAGCACTCACCACTGACAGCACTTCAAATTAAATCTCTGTTGCGTTGAGGCCAGTAACTGCATGAATCACTTAGTTTGGGCTTTGAAACATAAATGTGATCAAAATGACTGAACTGAACGACTGAATGTTCCTGCAGGAGCTAATCCATCAAACTCTGCTTTAAAAATGCCAGACAGCTATTGTCATTCATTGTTCATTGTTCTCAGCAATGATAAAATGTCTAAAAAAATACAATTAAATACAGTGTCCTTAAGTTTTAGTAAATATTAGAAAATTCTTTAAATATTGAAATGCTAAAACAAATAAATAAACATTTTGGGAGATCGGTTTATCCACCTTTGTGCCAAAGGTAAATGAGAAGATCTATAACACTCTTCTATCTGTACTCTACATAAAATCCACTGTGAGCTAACTTAGCTTAGCATGAACACTGGAAATGGGGAAACAGCCAATTGCCAGGGACCTAATCCTGATTTCTGGCACATCCCTGCTCACCTGAAAACAGTTATTTGTCATTTTTACAAATAGAAATGAAACAACCAATACAATGTGTAATTTTAGAGATGCCAGTTGGTGGATTTTTTTCCCCCACTTTTGGGCAGAGCCAAGCCAGTTGTGTCCCGCTGTTTCCAGTCCTGCTTCATAGGAGGACAGGAGATAGGAGCTGTTTTATGTTGGTAGGTTGTAGAACAGCAGAGAATTAGGCAACACTAGCAAATTGTAGTGGGTTTCAGAAAGCAGCTTATAAGAGCCACTGGATTGTTTCCTTAAAAAGGCTCACAGTACTATGGGAAGATACAGTGGGAGCTGTGACTCCCAAAAGGACTCCCAAAAGGAAAAGACTTTAGAGGGCTAAAAGAGATTGAGATTTTTGTCATTTTAGTTGGTTACAGTCTTATGTAATAATAACTAATAGGTTCATTCCAAAATCCCCCAAATCCCTAACCCCTCTTTACAAATATAATTTTTTTTTCACTGGATTTTCCCTGCTGTTAGAAACAATGAAAGATTCAACACATTGTATTTTGAACAAAGATATGACTTTGACATGTTAATATAAGGGTATTGTGAGGTGTTCACATCCATACTGGGTGAACAGTGTGGGACATGCAGCACTTTTCCTTTAAACTTTACTTTACTTTTAATGTCAACACCTCATAGTTTCCTTTCAGATCCAATGTTCTCTACTACATTGTCAAATAAACTGTCCAAACACAGACTGCACTGTAACTTGGCCCACACATCCATCTGCTCCCTTTGGATTATATAGAACAATCCATAATAACATTTTATTGAAGGTACTGACCAAAAATGTTTTTGCTTTGGCTCAGTATCAACACAGCGACTTCCTCCTTCCTTCCTCCTGTCTTTTTGTGTGAAACAGTCCATAAACATTGTAGCTTTCCCAATTGATGTTGCTATTGTGTTGGAATAAGCTTTTACTTTACCTTCTTTGTCTGTGAGTTTCTCTCCTAACATGGTGAGTTTGGCCCGGAGTTCAGACGCCTGGATGTATCCTTTCTTTTGCTTGTCTGTCATCCTCAAGGCCTCCAGGATCTCTGTCTTGGGGTCCTCCTGTTGTATCTGTCTGTGCATCATTGTCAGGAACATGGAGAAGTCCAGCTCACCTGACTTTTCTTAACATGAATGTAGCACAAAACACAAGTCTGTTCCACACAGGCATACAAATTGACAGACAAGAATTTTCTGACATTTAAGCTGTGCAGTAAAATGGACTGAAGGTCAGAAACTGTCATTTTGAAAGGAATGTTGTAAAGCAAATTTATGATTTTGAGCTTCAACACATAAATGAAACAAACTTGATTTTTGCAAAGAAACAGGTTTCTTCAGTATTAATAATTTCTTCTAGAGCTTTGAACCAAAATTTTATAAAGACTAATAATAATGTATATCTCAAAAAATGCTTCATGTTAACTTACTTTGTGTGTTGCTATAAGCAAATACTTAGACTTTTAAAGAAAATTAAAAACACTTTTCTCAGCATGTATAGAATAGTGATGTGTATAAAACCATGCATGACTCATTAGTTTAAATTTCTGTTTTACAACCTTAGGTGACCAGCCAATAAAATTTATTGCATGTTGTACTTTACCAATTTTGTGAACTTGCAGATGTCTTTCAATTTCACCAAACGTGGGGCTTGTACCCAGGCAGCGCATAACTGTGATCAGATCTTTGGCATCAATCTTGCCCTTTTGCTTCTTGTCATACAAGGAGAAGCACTCCTTGAATTCTTCATGGGAAATGGAGAAAACACTGATTTTTCAAAATAGTTTATCCATTATACAATGGCAGGTTAACTAGTATATATATATAATACACTGGCATTACTTCACAGGAACTCAAGACTGAACAAGGTCAGACTTTGATACTTATGTGCTTTTAAAACAGTTTTCATTTGTGTCACCACGTATGTACCAAGTTATTCATTAAGGGGCAACTATACATGAAAAAAAAAAAAAAAACAAGCAAAGAGCATTTCAAACATCAATAAATAAGTAGCTGGAAAACAACGTATCTGCATGCAGCTTACCATTGATTTGAATTGGTGTGAAGAATTTAGCCTGAATGAAGTACGGTCAGTACGGTCAGTACAGAAATATAGCTGTGAAAAATACATGAAAAAAAGCTTCTTAATGGACTAAATTCCTTGTACTCACCATATTTTCAGTTCCTTTGTTTCCAGGAAGAAGAGAGTTGTCTGCGTCACTTGTGCCTCCACCTGTTTAAAGTCCACCACCTGAAAGACTCAACGTAATTTGATATGTGTTGCTGTGGTAACACAGATACCAGATCCACAGTGCTGCATCGTCCTTTCCCTTTGCACCCCGCAATAAAACGAATTGACCAATTATTTGTTACCCCCTGTATGATACTAGTGTTATATAATAAAAGGAAGTAGCTTGTAACCATATAAATAGCAAGACTAATTTTAACTGTATGTGTAAAGACAGTAGATATAAAGCACATTCAGGGCCAAATAATAAAGCAAGAAGAATGTCAATTTGAACATTTTAATTAAGATAAACAGACATAAAATATAATCAGTGAGGGACAGCAACTTAACCCTAACTACAATGACCAATATTGTACAAAACATTAATGATGGCAATTTTAGATTAAGAACAATAGAGGTCAACAAGTAAAAAATCAGCAAAGTAACAGCTTCAACTCAGTTAAACTCAGATTTCATAAAAACAATTTTGATTTGCATTCAATGCAGGTAATGTTAAAGCATCTGTACAGCAGATTTATTTGCGAATATGGTAAATTACTTAAACACATTTAATGCAGTAAAGAACGGTATATGTTGGGCTACGTTATAATTCAAATGTCAACTGTGTACAGTGGTACACATATAGAAACTACAGTTCACAGCTCTCAAGTCTAAATGAATGACAAAATGAATTTCACCAAATCAACAAATGTTGCACTCTATCAAAGTATGAAAAATTCATTTAAGTTTTCTCCACCACCACCAAATGTGGTTTCTTGCTGAGAGAAGATGGTGGTGGTGACAATGGCTGCTTGCTAAGACTTTCAGCCATCGTTTGCAAGACGAGAAGTTACACTCTTTGATCATTGCAAGTTCATCCTCCCATGTCAAATTGAGGACAAAATGGACACTGCAGTGACAGGCTGGAGCTTGCTGGTTAGCAAAAGAAAAAAAAAAAGTCAAGATAGCTGGTGCTTTCCACCACTGGTAATGGCTTTATGTGAGTAGATGAATGAAGTCTGATGCTGAACTTGAAACATCTTGACTTGTAAGTAAACAGCTGTGCTAATGTTCGCTATGTAGCAGTAACAAAAACTTACTTTAAGCACCTTTAAATACCTGAGTTAATGTCTTTTGTTTTTCATGTTCAATTATAGCTTCAAAACAGGCCTCCATTTAAGATTCTGCTTTTCAGTCCTTCAAAACACATATACCAACTTGCCTTTCTTTATACCAGTATAATAATAACCATCAGACTTTGCTATGTTAATATTCTCTTTTATCTTATTTTTTTATCTTTTGGCTTTTGATATCGAGGCTGATTTATCTTTTATGGAAAATTTGAAATCATTTAGATTTTTTGTAGACACAATTATTTCTGCTTTCATGCTGCTGTTCAGTTTATCGTGGTATGTAGCATCAGTCAGGGTATGAGCCATCTTGCTCTTCCTTTTTTTCCTTTTTTTTTGGAGGCCAGGGAGAAGTGAAGTCATCTGAACAACTTAACACTTTTTTTCTTCTGAATTGTAAAATATCACCCTCAAAGGATTCAGTAGGTGACTGGACTGGATTCTTTGATGAGGGTAAGCAAGATAAAAAATTTTAAGAATATACCATACATATTAAATATTCACCTTAGGTTTGTACATAAAAGGGTCAATTAAGCATAAGTCTTGGTGCAATGTATTGCTGCTCTCAGATCTCGTGCCACAAGATCCAAGCAGGTTTCACAGATACTGGTTGCAAGTGAGATGAATAGTTTCAATTCCAACTTTTTGAAGTCTGCGTACCAATTAAGGATCAGAAAGAACAGATTCCCCTTATATGACAGAATCCATCAGAACCGTGTGGCTGGTGGAACAATCTTCATCAATTGTCATTTTTGTCGAAGTGCAATCACTGTCACAGTAAATCAGTCGGTTCATACAAACATATGTGGCATCTGATGTCAGATATCTGTTACAGGTGTAAGTCAGTGGTTATTCTTGATATGTAAGGTGTAGTAGGACCAGGGCTCTGGCACATAAATGAATCCGGGGTACTTGTTGCGTAGCACTGGGTCGTTCCACAGGTAGCCTACCCACAGTGCTACCAGGAGCACAGTAACACTGAAACTACAGAACAGGAACCGTCCATTGCTGTCTGGGCTGAGGCCTTTACACTGTTGATGTATCACCATGGCCACCATGGCAAGGAAGGTAAGGAGGAATAGTTCAGTGATTTGCCCTTCAGTGACCAAGTACCTTGAGTAAAGAAAAGGCAGGTGAATGGCACATTACAACTGCATTTCTTGTTGTAAACATGCTGTTGTGCAGTCTGTGTAAGCCCAACCACAACAGTATTGTATGAAGAAATCTGCTTTACAATGAAAACACTCACGCATTGCATTAGAAGGAAAATGTCAAATTGAAAGAGTCACTACTTTTCCAAAGAGTAAAATCACCAGTCATCATATTATTTTCGTTTTTGTGAAGTATAAAATGCAACCTTGTAACTGGTTTTGTCAAAGTTTCATTTTTGTTATTATGTAAGACGAATGTAATCCCAAGGTGTTTCCATAAGCAACTGATAAAATAAGGAAATGCTATGTATTATACAATACCATTGTCATACTGCTTGCTACCACTGTCAGAAATAACCAAGTTTAACTGTAAAAAAAACAATTAACTGAATGTTTGCTGGCTTTTCATTCAGATTTTAACATTACAATTGACTGAAAACTGTCAGTGGTTTAGCAGTAACTCTATAGGATCCATTATTATTGGAAATCTCATCAATCTTTTAATATCCACATAATAATTCACGCATTAATCTCTTCATTCATGTAAACATTATCCTACATATTATGATAAACTATATCCAGTCTATTTACTTTGTTAATCCTGTAAATTGAATACAAGTGGTTTCTTCATATTTCTTTACAGATATCCTTCTTTCTTTAACTCTGAGTTTTGCTCTCTTTCTGTCTTTGGATTATAAAACTAAGTAGAAATCATTACATATATAAGGCTTCTAAACTGTGCATTTACTAAAGACTACAGGCTTTTTCTTCCATTTTATTAAAATGCCTATCACGCCATGTATTCACAGAGAAAATGCACAGGTATGAAAAGGCGACTGACCAATAGTAGAATGCGCTGGGTCCCAGCAACAGCCAACCAGAAACGGGCATCTTTTTCTTTTCCTCTGCCTCAGTGAAGCAGCCGGTGAAGTAGATGAACAAAATGATGAAGAAAGGAATATACCTAGCATAAAACAAGAGGCGGACATATAAACTGTGCTGCAGACTGTGGACACTGTGTGTGAGATTCAGTCATTTCTTTGTAAAAGGACAATGCAAAACGTATCTAAGAAGTGCACTATGTTTCATTAAACAAAATAAATGCCTCATCTTCTCTCAGCTCAAGGCCAGTTCAACACAATCTTTAAAACCCAGCAAGGCAACAACGGAGCCAAAAACATTGAAGAAAACCTCAGGGCTGAATGAGAAATAATTCCCTTTCACGCTGAACATGCTTCTGGAGCTGGCCTCATGTATTCATAAATTAACTATATGATAAATATTAAAACCACAGCTCTACAAAATTTACTTACTTTTAATTTACTGACAGGTTTACTTTCAAATCATTTATCTATAACAAACAAAAAACTTCAATCAACAATTAAACAACTGTTCTATTTTAAGGCTAACATTGGAACAGTTACCTTTTATTACCTGTTGTACTGTAAAACAAAATTAACCAACGAGAGCATAAACGACATTAGTCAATTGATTGATCGACAGAAAAACCATGCAGCCACTGAGTCTGCAAAATGAGTAAATGTATTTTGATAACTTAATAAGAGTTCCGGTCGATTTTCTGATGCCACCCTCTTACATGACATATGAACTTGTCACTGTCAGTACTGAGAAGTTGTGATGTGTTATTCATAGAAAAAAGTAATAGTAAGTAATAATTAAAGAAAACAAACCCAACAATTGATTCAACTGTCTAAAAAAACTTAAATGAATAATAATACTCTCTGTAGTGTCCTGAGGCTCATTCATAGAGCCATGAGGAGCACAGGGACACAGAAATTACAGAGCCCCTTCATTTTCAGTGTAGGGATTTTTAGAAGTGACTCAAACTTGGTCCCAGTGAGACCTGATACTTGCTTTTATACCAGTATCCTTGAAAACTAGAGAAAACTAAAGGCCAATGTAAATTAAATGAAAGCGAGGGAGAGGTAACCCCTTCTAACTGCTTATAATAACATTTCATTACCGTTTCACCATTTTCTTTTCAACAAACCAAACTGTAAGAGAGTGTCTGATTCCCCCCATACTTTTCCAGCATATTATATGATTTATTTTTACCAATTAACATTCATCACTCTTCTCATTTTAAAATCTGTTTTGTATTTAAAGATATAGAATAGCCACAGATTTCAGCATACTGATAACTGGCTCCAGTGTTTATGGTCTCCATTGTTTATCTGAATCTACACTTCATATGCTCTTTTATCAGTTTCTTCCATTCATGTGTTTTCAAAAGGTCAACAACAGATTTCAACAGAAAGACACATACCACATCAAATGTCCCAGCTGTTCATCATAATAATACAGCAGCTCAAAAGAGTCAATCTGTGGAAAAAAGACAAAAAAATGTTGTGTTATTCCATAAACTTTTACTGCATTAACACGTCTATTTCAGAGGCAGTGTTTTTTTATTTCTGCATCGGTAGGTGAACACTGTGGTGCTGTCTTATGCAACAGTGCCACCTACTGTTAAAGTACCATTTACACTAGAGATATGACTAGAAATCTCATCTATGTGTGGCACAAAAACTAAATGTGTGAAGACACAGATGTGACCATATACCCAGGTAGAATGTACAGAACAAATCTGAAAATTAATTATTCATCTCACACTCTTTTTTGATATTTAAATCACATTTATGGCACAAAGGCTTAATCTTGACTATGTGCATATTGTCCTCTTCAATAGCTTATATGTGTATGTATTTTCGTAATGTAGGATTTAAACTCTAAGTACTAAGGGTCTATAATTTTGCTCTTAAAAACAAGCAAATATCTGAATAATTGAACAGTTAATTTGAATTAACACAACTTTAATTCATCATTTTTGCTCTAAAAGTAAAATGTAATGACTTCTTAAAATTTTTATTTGATTTGACTAAACTCAAACTTCCCTCAGATGGCAGCCCTGGAGCTGACAGTGGACCTAATTTCAATAGTTCAGTTTGAGTTTGGATCATATGTGAGTGATCTACCAACCCAGAACCTTCCTGCCTCACGGACAGGAGGTTCTGGGTACGAAGCCTGGGCCTCGGGAACAGTGTGTACCCTGCCTTCGCCCATTGTCAGCTAAGACTGGCTCCAGCTCTCCTGTGAACCTGCATGGATGAGCAGTATAGATAATGGATAAATGGCTGGATTACACTGATAAAGGTGTAACATAGATGTTTACTATTTCTTGACCTGACAAACCTGGACATGTATGTTACAAGACAACCAATAACATATGAAATGGAAATCACTGAGTGCAAGGACATATAATAAGGATACATATACCTATTGTGATGGTGCCTATGGGTTTACATGATCTTCAGTAACTTGATTATTGTCAGCTTTCTTCAGTAAATTGATTTCTGAAACACCATGGAAAAAATTTCCAGTCCTCTTTGGGGTTTAGAGAATAATCTGATTTCTTGGTCTGGTACAGTATAATAATAATAATAATAATAATAAAACTAATAATAACAATAAGTACAATAATAATACTAAATTTCTAAAAAGACTTGTGTGTAGTTGCATAACAAGGACACAGCACAGACTCAAGTCATAACTCAAGTTATGTGAGCTATACATTGTTGACTCAAAAATAATTAGATACAAACTAAAAACAAACTGAAACAGCTTAGTACTCTGTGCTTAAGATCTTTACATGAGACAAATATACATTAGTTAATATGTTTACTGTAATAGTCCTGCTTTTGTCCTCCCCCTGCTATGCCATACAGCAACTTATAATAGTTTGTTGACAACCACATCACTGTGAAAATATGTCATAACAATAAAGTGTACCCTGCTCAAACAAAGAGTCTTACCAGTGACGCAGGTTTAAGGTCTTTGATGATGGGGTTCTCTCTGACCGACAGGTGCAGCTGGTAGCCACTCAGGATTAGCCGATGGTTGATGGAGTCTCCCACCAGGTGGATGCTGGCTCCCATGACAAAAGTGATGATGCTGAGGTAGACCGCTGAGCGAGGCAGTGCACTGGGACTGCGCTCGATCAGCTGAATGGAGCAGCAACACACGTAACATATGTTTATATATATGATAGGAACTGTAAGAAATAATCAATTCAAACTTTTTATTGATTTTGTTCCATCTTTAGGAGTCAGTGTAAACTGCAGTCATGTTCTTGTGCTTTATTTCCTAGAAGTAACATCAGAGGGTATTCACGGTAAGGTCAGGTCTTGTCTGTAAGGTAAACTTTATGTAGGTGGTATCACTGTGTCGGTTTGCTCAGCCTTGGTGTCTTTTACTGCTAAAGCTAGCTGTCTTGCCCTGCCTTTATTCCAAACAAAGTATTGTCATTAAAATCTAAAATATGTCACTATACTCTTCAGTCTTTTTTTAAGTCATGTGTTTTTTTTGTTTGTTTTTTTTGATAATTTAATAGAATCAGTAGAGATAAACAGGAAATGCAGGGAATGTGGGGGAATGACAAGCATCAAATAGTCCAGCCGGCTGGGAGTTGAACTAGGGACTGATTGTTTGTGTATTGGATGTTATTCAGTCTGTAAAATGTTTACATCATCATCATTCACATAACTCATTATGGGATCTAAGGTTACTTAGCTTACCACTGTATGTCTTCAGTCCTTGTTATGCTGTAAGTATTTTCTACATTAGTCATAGAAATATATTATGTTTTGTTCTGATGTTGACCATGGGCTTACCATGATGCACCTGAGTTTAAAATGCACAGAAAATGCTAGAAAATTAGGAAAATATGTTTTCAAATATATTTTGGCTGTATTAAGTCTGATGTAGAGAAAAAGAAAAAATAAGAAAATGGCATGATTACATTTTCTTATTTGATTAATTGATTTTTTTGTGACTATTCTTTACATTTATCTCTTTGACAATCATCTAAACATTTTCTTTTCCCAAGACTTACCTTGAGCATCAAGAATGGTGTTATGACATTGTAGGCCATGTGGAAATAGTCCCCTGCACTGGGCTTGTTCAGGGGAAACCATTCCAGAGGAAGGATGATCTGAAACATATGATAACAAGAAACTATTGATGTTTATTGTTCCCCAAAATGAGGCGTAACCATCCATGTTATCATTTTTGCAACTCTTAAAACTGTATGAGGTACAGATTAAATTAGACTTGCACTGGGCCTCCTTACCATGACAATAGGCCTTCCGAAGTCAAGTATCCAGTTTTGCAGAGTCAGATAAAACCACAGGTCAAAGTGGAAGTGATGTCTTTTCTTCTGTGGTACACTTTCCTTCAAAACACTAGGAGTGCTGTCAAGAGACAATTATAGTAAGTCATTGTAATGAAGCAGCATTATAAAAGCAAAGAGCAGCATGTAGACGTAGACGTTAGGAATACTGTAGTAAAGTAAGGTTTACTATGGTGTTTTATTACTGCAGTAAACTAAAATTGAAGCACATGGTTGTCTTTTATTAATCTACTCTATTACTATTTTAAGTGCAAGTTAATGTGCACTGTGTGTTGCTGAGCAATTTCTTATTGCACACTGAACAGTCACTATGAGGATGAGTGGCTGAATAAAGATAATTCAGCCCTTCTTGTCAGGTCATGCAAAAAGGACTTAGGCTGTTTGTCAATACCAGAGGGACATTTATGGACTACTGATAGCGCTGTCAACCTCCATCAACCTCATGCCCTGAACATTTACATGATCTGAGCATGTAAAATGTATCTATTATATAGCTCCCTAACAAATACCTATATGTCTATAGCATGTACGCTACTTTCCACTATCCCATAATGCAATGCGCATTTTACAAATGAGAAAATTACCATTCAGTAACCCTGTCAGCAATGATGCAAAATCTCAGTAAACTATTTAGTCTCTATAATATGGTTACTGTACATCCACCATTTTGTGAGATCAATTTGTCTTGACAAGCATCTTTGGTGTCCCTTTTAACAGGACACCATGCAGATTATGAGAAAATAGGTCCCACACATGACATGACAAATTATTTTGTGTCTCTTTGTGGTCATTCTTGCATCTCCTGCACTTTGCTTGTACCTAAATTCATTAGAGACCCTCCATCTTTCAAATTTGCTGTTATAAATGTTAGTAAGTCATTCACAAAAGGTGCCGTGCTTCTCATTTTCTGATAAGTTATCCTACATGCTTCTGAAACTCAGTCTTTACCTCCTGGACCTCTGTCTCTGCCTTCTAGACCTCAGTCTCTACCTCTTGAACTTCAGTCTCTGTCTCCTGAACCTCAGTCTCTGTCTCCTGAACCTCAGTCTCTACCTCTTGAACTTCAGTCTCTGTCTCCTGAACCTCAGTCTCTGTCTCTTGAACTTCAGTCTCTGTCTCCTGAACCTCAGTCTCTACCTCTTGAACCTCAGTCTCTGTCTCTTGAACCTCAGTCTCTGTCTCCTGAACCTCAGTCTCTACCTCTTGAACCTCAGTCTCTACCTCTTGAACCTCAGTCTCTGTCTCCTGAACCTCAGTCTCTGTCTCCTGAACCTCAGTCTCTGTCTCTTGAACCTCAGTCTCTGTCTCCTGAACCTCAGTCTCTACCTCTTGAACCTCAGTCTCTGTCTCCTGAACCTCAGTCTCTACCTCTTGAACCTCAGTCTCTGTCTCCTGAACCTCAGTCTCTGCCTCCACACGGAGCAGTGGCTAATTTTGTACTGATAACATTAGCCTGGTGTAACGCGCACAAACCTATTTTGTTGTGCTCTGGGTAAAGCGTTGCCTCGACGTTTCCGCGCCGCCTGCATCGTCGGCTCCGTGTTAGCTACCGCTTGTCTGGCTAACGGTTCTCCCTCAGGGCCCCGAGGTTCAAACCAAGGTAAGTTACCGGGAGTCAACTAGCTACTCAATGTAAACATCTCTCTGTCGTAGCCAGTCTCCACTTCCTACTTGCCGCCATTTTCCCGCCCCTGCGCCTGATCCACCAATCAAACTGCACCAGAGGCGTCACAAGCAAAGGGACAGATTTACCCCGAGTCATGTTTTGTAGGCACAAATTTCAACACATACAAATAAATTAATAAATACATAACAAATGCAACCAACAAAACAAAACAACAACAACAACAAAAAACAAACAAATAAAACCATTCAATATTGTGGATTGTACTGGAATCGTTTTTATTTTTTCCCCACTGCTTAATAATAATCATTTACATTTTAAAAGATGAATTAAATTTGCTTATAAGTCATATGCAAACATTGGTGCACCATGGAAAGACACATATAAGGATATTTTATGGATTTCTGTAAAGAATAGACTGAAATGCAACTTTCTTCACATTTTAATGTTTATTTTACAACTTTAAAAAGAAACACAAACTTAAGAAACACAAACACAACAGGTAATTTTGCCATACCTTTGCATACAACTGTATACTATACATAAATTAAATTAAAATAAACAAGAAAAAGATCATTTATCATTAGATCACTAACAAATCATAATTCTATTTTCTCATTAATCATCATTTGAAATGGATTTTTCTAGATTTCACTTGTAAAATACATCATACTCAATCTCACTTGATTATATATAAATTCTGATTCTCCATTGATTGGTTTCCACTTACTTTAACTTTACTTCTAAACCATGACACCTGAACGCGGAGGACATTGTTTCAGGAAACACTATTTGATTTATTGATCGATTTATTATTATTTCCTCTCCATTGTTGCCAACTGGTGGGAGCTTTTGCTGCTCTAAACTTAAAGACGCTGACCTTACCCTGTGAGACTCTGACACAAGACCTGCATGCAGCACAGTTGTTTTCACTTACTCAAACTCATTAGGCCTCCCCAGTTGTGGATTACATGAGCTCACCTAAGTAAATTTAACATTAACAGTTTGCAAACACTGAGGTGTAATCACACACACTAAGTGAAAACACCCATGTGAGGGAACAACAGGCATTTAACATTTGCAGTATCCCATAATTAATGTTTTAATTGAAATGATTTTTAAAATTTTAATTTTAATTCTCATTTCACTAATTGATTTTGAAAGTCTTCTTTTATCACTGTTGCACTGAGCTCTATGAAGTAGCCATTGGATTGGGTTTATTGCACTGAGGTATTGAAATATCGCTTACCCCAGTACCCCCAGCTTGGTGAAGCATTAGGCTTCACAAAAGACATGGCAGCACAGTTGTTATGTATAATATCACAAATGGCTCTATTATTAAGTGTCCCTGCAAGACAGTACTATTTAATTAGAGTTTTATTTAGGACAGGTAAAAAGCCAAAATAAGTAGTAATATACAAGATATTAAAAAAAATGTTTTTGATCTACAGTCTCATAATTAGAGGATGTAATTAGTCCAGTGTGACTCCTGTTGTGTTGTGTGGAATTATGTCAACAATGATTCAACCATCTGTTGAACATTTCAGTTAAAGCAACCATATGATCAGATCTTCCTGAAGACCAAAAGCTGTTTTAAATTTACCAGCTCACATGTGCATAAACAGCTTTTAACTAATCAACACCATGTATGCAATTTACATCAATTCATTATTCAGCAGAAAGAGGAAACACTAAATTTCAACCTGTTTGTATTTGTCAGGAACTAATGTCTCATTCCTAATTGCCTCTCTGTCTTTTGAGGATTACAACTAAGCAAATGTTCAGTGTCCCATGAGAAAGACTCAGCTTTATGTAAATGTTTCACATCCAATATTGGAACATATTGCTTGCTAACATGCCCATTCCAGCAGTACATTGAGGTGTGGACCCAAAAATGTGTCAAAGAAAGAGACACTGGCTCTCAAAATCAACCCCTTTGCCCTAAAAACATTATTGTAACACTATATTTCTTATTACATGCTCACTACAATACAGAGTGGATGTCTAACTGAGGGTCACCAATAGATAATTCTTGACAACATTTTCATCTTCCTGGCCACTGTGTACTGACTTTTTCAAATTATGTTGGAGATTCAAATGGGAAAAAGGTAATTATTGTTGTTACATTACAGTAGCCAATTAACCCTGTTCAGTCTGTTTGGAACAGAATATATAGCACTAATAAATAAAAATGACGATACCATCAATGAGTGCCACTCTTCAAAGCAAACACATTAGCGAGCAAACAGCATTTATGTCTGTGTTTACCTTCAGCTATAGTCTGCAAATATCAGCTCATGAACACAAAGGAAGGTAAAGCCATTTAAACAAGTTTTCATCAGATGCGTCAAATTAATGTACCTTTAGTATCTGAATATAGGAGCCCACTTCAGTAAGAATGCATATTTTCAGCAACAACAACAAACAGGTAGACAAATAATAACTTTATTTTTCACACAGTATTTTCTGAAATTCTTTTTATTTTAAATTATATATTATTATTATATATTAAAATTCTTTTTCATTGTTTTTAGACAAATCCATTCTGATTTTGATTTGTATGTGCCTCATTACAGTCACATTTTTCCACTGAGCTGACCCCGAGAGCTTGACTTCTTTCCATGACAAAGTAATCTCCACGGGCAACATATTTTTATTTATTTTCTGGACTGAAACTCTTCACTGTGTTCATTGTGTTTCAGACATCTAGAGATGAATATGCCCACAAAAGAAAAAAATATTTCATCCCGTCTTGGTGATATCTGGTGACATTTGAAGGTGGAGGCAATGTGTTTATCAAATACTGGCTCCTCTAACATCATTAAATACATCAATACATCTGTGCTGACAAATGTTTCACATAGGTTTTGGGGTTATCTCACAAATTTGCACCCTTAACTTCAGCCCACATGCTTTCAAATAAACGTTTAATAGTCTGTGGGTTTCCAATAGTGGAGGTTTGACTTGTTTGTTCGCAAGACAAACTTATCGAAGATTACCTGAAGAGACATTTTGTCCCTCTGTGTGTGCTGTTGCATCCTGAACAAGGTTAGCACATTTCTCTTTGCAGACTGAGGCAGACACTGCACCAGTTGTTGGAGTGGATGTCTCCATGACAGCAATGGCCGCCTGGAGCTGCTGTGTCGCCACTGACCTAGTGTTCATTAAAGCATCTCATTCACAGCAGCTGCTGGCCTGAATGTTCAGACGCCAGCTCCTCAGTGAAAGGAAAGACTGCACTCTTCCCCATATATCAGCATACATCTTCCTGCAACATCCTCTTGTCTGTGAAATAACTATAGAGGAGAGGAGCTCCTTCCAAAGACAGTTTGATGTCCTGTTTGGACTTAACCCTGCAGCAGCAGCAGCTGTCTCTTTCAGACTTTTATCCTCTTCAACAATTAGCTGAGCTGTGTCATCTGCAATGATTTTAATCTCCTGAGGAGATTATGTTTGCAGCAGCTCATACTCATCTTTTGAAACTTCATCCAGAAGTTGTACGATTCCATGTACCTCCTTCCTAAATATTATCTGGATGGCTTCTGGATGACAAAAAACTTTGATCTAGTCACCAGATCCTCCATCTTTTTTGTCCTCAATGTCTTCTACCTGTCTACATGTCTCTATCTAGTTATTCTGTGCCTATGTTGTTGTAGTGTTTACAGATACTTTCCCTTCCCCTGAGCGCCTGTAACATTTTGCAGGCAGGACCAGCCATTGCATGAAGTCCGCTGAGGGGAACGATGTGCTGACTTTGCACGCGCTGCGCAGAGGCGTGAGACTTTTTGAGGAAATGCAGTATTTGAATACTTTTAGGCTAATGAGACTTTTAAGACTTTTAAGATAATGAACTTTGGAAGCTGTGGCATGGCTGTTTTTTGTCACTATATGTGACAGAGAGAAAATATAGATTGTAATGAAGAAGAAAATTATAAACTTCTTATGAGGAGGAAGCTGACAGTAATTTAATTTCTCTAGCAGCTGGACACTATAAATTGATAAAACCAGACCCAGACAAAAGAATAACTATACTGTCAACACCTACACTAACAAAAATCAGATGTTCATGTAGAATGTGTTAGGAAAGTATTTGTTACCCTTAAACTTAGACCAAAATAAAAAATAAATAAAAATTAAATAAACAAATCCCAAGTCAGACTTCAGTCAATATTACATAATGTTGAANAAGGCTGGTGGAAGAACAAGGCAAGGTGTTACGGGAATACTTAACCCTGTTTGCTCCAAGAGTTGGGACTGTGAGAGGCCAATCAGTGTAGACTGGTTCAACTGTTCCAATTGGCCATAGGATGGATGGTACCTGGAGGATAGTCGAGAAGTCTTATTCTGGACACAAACAGGACAAGCCGCAACATACTCATCCACCTTCTTCTCCATGGGTGGAGAGAAATGCTGTTGCACCATGAAAACAGTCCTCTTAGTTCCCGGGTGGCAGGAGAGGGAGGAGGAGTGAGCCCAATGGACGACCTGGTAACGAAGGTGAGTTCTCAATTGCCCTTTTGACCCATTTCTCCACCTCCCAAGTCACTGCCCCCACCACACAAGATGGAGGGTGGATATAGGAAGAGAATTTTGGGACAAGTTGTCAGGCTTGGCATTCCTAGAACTGGTCGGTAAGAAAGGGTCAAATTGAATCTGTTGAAAAAGAGGGCCCACCTTGGCTGACGAGTGTTGAGCCTCTTGGCTGAGTGAAGATAGTCCAGATTCTTATTGTCGGTCCAGATCAGGAACGGCTGCTCAGCACCCTCCAGCCAGTGGCGCCACTTCTCCAGTGCCGCCACTGGCTGGAGGAGGATCAAAGCATGTGATGTCACGTTGCCTAGCGACCACCGTGACACAGCAGCCATTGCCTCCTTCTGATCTAAACTAGCTGCCCAGTTTAGATCAGTGTTATTGTGACTGAACCAACTTTAACAAACTTCATTTGTGGTATAAAAGTTCATTCAACTTTAATCATTTCTCATTCTTTTCCATCTCCGGTCTGTTCAGCTCCATTTCAATACATTGTATTCTCATTTATCTGTCCCTCAATTTTCTCAACAATCGCTCATCCGATCCACAGCTTTGTCTCATATTTTCATTAGTTCACAGCTTCCTGTGAAGTCAATGAATGGAAAAAGGCCTTAGAGTTACGTCAATATTAGAAATATAACTTAAAAGTAAACAATATTTCAAATTTACAATATTTTTTTGTTTCTGGTTTGTAAAATACAATCCACTGTTGTCTTAAAGCCTCAAAAAAGTACAGAACATGACCCCATCTTGCCCTGTGCAGTTTACATCTAAGCAGAATTGTTGTAAATTGTAATTTCGTTCACTAACCTGCAGATGTCACCTTGGTAGGGTGAAGTGAACTGTAGCAGTGTGATGCTGCACAACAATTTTCTCAGCACCCTCCTTTCAAATTCAAAGTTATCTGGAAAAAAATAGGCATTTAGATGAAAAATGGAAATGATTCAGTGGATACACAGATAGTTTTATCCTTTGAGAACATACTATCTCAAAAAGACTTATCACATTCTCATTTTTTGTATCAATAATAACAGGTATTTAGGCTTTATTAATTGTATGAACAAATAATGAAGCATATATTTTGCTACAATCAATTTTTTGTTCCAGTCGATTCGTGGTCAATCAGTGAGAGGGTTCAGATGCTGTTACTCGGGGTCTTAGGCAAACAGCAGAGGAGGAGTTACTTCGTTCAAAAACACACGCACAGTCTGGAGGACTCCTCTGTTTTCCCCGCACTCCCTCCAGTCCAGCAGTAAACCGAGGAGCCTCTGCTCCAACATGGACCGACACCTTTTGCTTTCCGTTGCAATCGCCGCCTGCACGGTGGAAGGTACGTGTTCAGCGCGCGCGCATATTGCCAATTAACTCAGGTTTTTGGGATTTTAATGGGGGGCAGGCGCCGCTCTCTGGACCTAGCTTCCCTGGGTCCCCTGAAGTACTTTTGGGGAGTTAATGTAGTTATTAATCGTCAGTTACTTTCATGTTGGCTGAATATGAACTAATAGTAATGTTGTCATGTGCAGTGTTTTGATATTTTAAAAAAATGTATGTGAGCTAAGTCTGTAGAAAAATACATGGCAAGACTGCATTCGATGTAAAGGTGACGCCATCTTTGTTTCCTGCTGATTTTGTAATTCGTGCAAATATGTTGTGATGAGTAAAGAGCGTCAGTGGTAGGAGTGGCAGCTTCATACGCTCTTTGTGTAACTTCTGTGCGTGTCTGTTTGTGTACTTGTAAATGCTACACAGTTAGGATCGAAAAAGTTGGCTGGTCCTGGTTTTATGGCTGGTGGTAGAATTAGCTTGAGGGTCAAATTCCTCGTGACGGACAGAAGTGACACAAGTACAAGTAGATGTGTGGTGTGTGATTGATTGTTTTTTTTTGTTTTTTGTTTTTTTTTTATGTTGTAAGCTGAGAACACTGTTCTCCTTGTGCCTTTCACATTATGTTGCAACAGATATTGCCATTTCTATGTATGAATGACATTCCCAGCTGCTTCCTGTGCTCCAGACACACACACCATGCAAATTAAAAAAAAAAAAAAAACCCTCAGAGCTTGAAATATTAATTTGTTGATGAAGCCTTCAGGACATGCTGTGTCTCATCTTTTTTACTCAAATCCACTCTGAATATTTCATGTTTTGATTGAGGCAGCGGGTTTAATGGTAATGACCGACTCCAGCTCTTCAGTCTGCACTTTACAGGCACTTGTTAACTGCTGCCCCAAGAGTGAAGTATAGAGATGCAGATGGACAACTTTAAATCTGCTTGATATGCAAGGGCAGATTGGTCAATAGAGACAACAGTGATGTTATTGTATATTCCAGTCGGTGTGTGCGTGCGCGTGTGTGTGTGTTGACTGACACAAACACAAAGAGTAACAGCACCAGAAAGCACCAAAAATGTCATGCCAAGTTTTTTTCTTGAGTATTGTGTAACTGAACAAAGGTTTTACATCATATCCAACATGTCAGTGTTCTCTTTGTGCCTTTCACACTGTGTCCACACTTATTCTCTGCTCACTACAGATGCATCTAAAACATGCAAATTCTAAAAACTACTTCTTAGAGGAACTTCGTGTTGAGGCTTCCCCCGAGAGTGAGGTGTAGAGACGCAGATGGACAGAAGTCACAGTAGTGTGTGCACAGACCACACTTACATGCACATATACCAGTCTGACATTATTACGGCTGTTAAATTTGATTAAGAGGGACAGGGGCTTTGCCCCTCTATTCAACAACATATTTTGTGTGGTCTAATGCACTGAGATGTGCTGTAGAAACATCTCTGGAAAGTCACTCACATTAATATCAGTGAAATTTGATTATGTGGGGTTGAGAGGGGGCAGATTCACATTGGATTCGACCATGGACAAAGATATGCTTTCAGCTTTTTTTTTTTTTTTTTTTTAATGAAAGAAGCGAGTGTGGCAGAGAGGGGCAAATGGGCAGCATATAAACAACAAGCTCAGCCAAATCATCAGGTTAATGTGCATTTTGTGAAGTGAGAAGATGCTGCCACAAACGCTCCACAACTGGAGGGGAGACAAGAGTGTGTTAAAATGAAGTGCAGGTCTGATTTGAGATCGCACAGTGAGATGAATCTAGTCCAGGTATTGTATTTGGATGCCAACCTTAGAAGGAGATGCAAAATTATTTTGGTGCCGACTCAGACTTTAAAGTCTGAAAGAAGATGTTGAAAAGTGCCCTAGCAAGGAGTCACCTATACTTTAGCATCTTTTAGCTCATTGTTTTTGTTTCATGGCCTGTGAACTTTCTGCTTGTGTCCCTCTCACTGGTCTCATCAATGTTGCTGTCAGTCGCAATAGGTAGTAATTTTCAGCAAAAAAAAAAAAAAAGCTGTAGCAGGCAGACAAAATTAGCAGCTGTCTGGTGAACATAGTGGAGCATTTAGCAACTGAAGAGCAAACAACAGAGCATGGTGAAAATTGGACACATTATCATCAAGTGGTCTCAAAAACACAATCTAAAATTCATGCCTGTTTGTTTTTGAATCTGCTGGATCTATCAAAAGGTTACTGTTTGCTAACATATTCACAATGACAACTTAAGAGGTGATAATATGTCAGTGTTGTGATTAAGGCTTGTTTCAACACCTCAAGTGGCCAAAAATCTCTGATGGTAGATTTAAGTGAGCTTCTAATTCCAAAGAACTCTGGTGGAGTTCATCTCAAACAATGGCTGGTTGCTACTGCAGTGTTATTAGGAGGGATTACAGCTTGCATTACAACCTCTTTTTCATGACATTATACATTTCTTTTGAACATTTTACATGAAACTCAAACTCAAAATGCAGCTTACGATGCAAAGTAGTGCAATTTTGCACTACTTTGCATTTTTCCACAGGTCGTGACTGTGTAGTATGTTAGTTTTGTTTTGTTTTTACTAAGGTTCCCTCTCCTTGNTTATATTCCTTCATTTTGGCCAAAGCTGCTTTTGAAATGATTTACAATGATTTACAACATTTACTAGAAGAGACAACTGCATTGGGGCCTTAGAGATGTGTTCCAGCTGTAACAACATCTTATGCACACATCTGGTGTGGGCCTGGTTTTGTGTTTTCAAAAGTGGTCACATGACTCAAGTTTCAACTTTCTAATCATGTTTTGACAAATTGTGCAGATTAACTGATTAACAGCATGCTGTTCTGTATTTTTTGTAGTGTTAGTCCCTTTTCCATTTTGTCCGCTCATCTCTGTTAAAGTAATCAAGCAGATGTCTCACCCCTGTATTTACAACAGGAGGCATAGCTCAGGGGTTTGAGTTCTCTGTCATTAAGATGGATTTCCTCTGGATTCCAGAGAGAAAATCCTCCACACATGAAAGATACAGCATGTATGTGAAATATAAAAAAATGTTATCTGTCTCTATTCAATAGAACTGGAACGATTGTTATCTCAAGTGGGATGGGTCAGAGTATCCGGATGTCTCCAATCTGAGATTTCCTGAGAACTTAATTTGGAAGCCAGACATCATGCTCTGTAACAGGTAGGTGCAGTGAGAACAGATCTGCTAGGTGCTGTATTGTAATTGTAATTGCAAAGTATCATACCCTCACACAGTTAAAAACAAGTTTAGTTCAATGACATTGACCAGGACATATAAGATACCACACATCTGACTCTTCTGAAGAACAAAAGAAAAGTTTGTTTCAGCTCTATGGTCTAAACACCTCTACAAATCCTCTACAGATTTATTCTCAAGTGGTTTGTACAAGTCAAGAGTTAGAGGTCAGGTCATGGACAAATACCTGTTAAAAATTATGCCTGTTTGACTTTTAATTAAATGAATTTGGATTTTAATTGTCACTGAATTTAAATACAGTAAATAACTGAATAATTTATTTTTCCACTAATGACAGTTAAATTTGTAATGTCTTCATGTCTCTCTCCACCAACCGCCCCCTGCATCACCCCCATCCCCTTTTACCCCTGCTGTTATACCGACCTGCCCTTCGCTCCCAGGAACCAGTCTACCACCCATTACCCCCATTAAGCTGCCTGACCCTCCCTGCCTTCCCTCCCACTAAAAACTGCCTTCATTAGCTCCTGCACACCCTTTCCATGCTGTGCATTTTCTGTATTGTAACCTGTTTTCTTGTCTGTATACAACATCTATTGCACGTCTGCCCGTCCTGGGTGAGGGATCCCTCCTCTGTTGCTCACCATGAGGTTTCTCTTTTTTTTTTTCCTGTTAAAAGGGTTTTTTGTTTTGAGTTTTTCCTCAGTCGATGTGAGGGTCTAAGGGCAGAGGATGTTGTTATGATGCTATGTAAAGCCCTTTGAGACAAACTGTTTGTAAAAATGGGCTATACAAATAAAATTGCATTGCATTGCATTGCATTCATCTGTTGATTTCTGACAGTGGGAAAGTGGGTCTGTGCTGTTAAATGTTCAGGCATCAGCATCAGACTCTGTGCTGTTACAGGACTTGTTTGGAGGTCCTTGCAGAGATGGATTCACAAGCAGAAAATGAAAGCTTTGTGAAAAAATTAACTCTGCTTTTAGAACAAAAAATACATTTTCAACACTAAGCATTTACGTCTGACAGAAGCTTGAAAGATCAATCTGCATAAAGTGAACGTACTATAGTCAGCGATTTGAGATGATTTTCAGACAAGACCATAAATAACACTTCAAGGTCAGTGGTGCTCTGCTGTTTAAATAAATGCAGAACTGTCTAAAAGAGCACTTTGGAGCAATAAATCATTTAGGCCATTGAATAAACTTGTATCAGAAAGATGGAAGAAATAGCATTTTATTATATGTCCCTTGTGGACAATGCTAAGGAGATCACCAAAAAACAATCTTTAAAAGAAAAATCTGAACAAATCACATTAGAAACATTCTGCCCCCTTTAGCTAATGAGGGAAAAAGCAGTGTGCTTCATTTGTCATTGTCCCACTGAGCGAAGCCTTGATCTGAGACCCTTTGAATTAGTTGTTTTGTTTTTTTTTTTTCAAGCAACTCTTTCAACTCAAGCTCAACTCTCTCCCATCCTCTGGGGAGTTCATTTGTAGGAGTGAATTATGGGCAGCAGGGGAGAGTGAGGGTAACCACTGAATAACCATCTCTAGGGAAACATTGCATCAGTTGTGACTCCTTGTGTGTTGTGTCCTTGCTGCAATTACAGAAATATTTGTATTCTTCCACCACATCCTTTCCCCTCATTCAAATTTATGTTACATCCATATAAATAATAGCAGTTTTTGCAAAGGTCCTACCATCATATGAATTAATTATGATGTTTTCTAGTGAAGCTGTATTTGGGTTGCAGATAAATCACCAGGAAATACTGACGTTCTTCCATCTTGTCCACAGTGCAGATGAAAGATTTGATCCAACTTTCCACACCAACATTTTTGTCGATTCCACAGGCTCATGTTCTTATGTACTTCCAGGTAAGAATTACAATTTGATATAACAATTAACAATTATCACTAACTTTTCAGTATCAGTCAACACCAGATGTTTACTCATGGAAATATTAGACATGGGATCTATTTTCTGATTTGAAAATACACCTGAGATAAAGGATACCGTGTCAATTACCATATCACAGGTAATAAGACTTCAACACAAGTGATCTGTTTGCATCAAGAACCCACAGTATGATGACACCGGTCACTATGTTAGAGGCGAAATTATTTAAAATGCACAATTTCTTCTGTAAATTATATTTCCTGTGGGAAAAAAAAACTAAAACTGGTTTATTCTAGCCACGTGTGCATCAGCATGCACACAATTGATGGCTGGAAATCTATAGCTGAAGCACAATAGACAATCTAAGTGGAAGTAAAAAGGCCATCAAGGCATATGAGGCCAACCTCACAGATGTGGTGACATAAAAGTAAAAGTATTTTTTCTCAAAAAAGGTTAGTAAATTGGTGTCTCAACACCAACTGCAACCCCAATCACCAACTCCTGTTGTACTGACTTTAAAATGTAGATGTACATAAAATCTAAGTTCTAGTAGTGTAAGATCTTTCACTTCTTTAATTGCCAAGACATTAGTGTATTACAGTTGAACTAAAATAACTGAAAGTAGTGGTCCAGAGAGGCCAGCAACTAGGGTTTGAATCATTCATATATGAGAACAACTCACATTATTCAAGTCTGCCATTAGTGTGATTGAGCAGGAACTTGTCACTACACTTTGGTGTGCTATTTTAATAATTGAGAGTTGTGAACATGAACGCAGGTCTAGTGTAGCATCATGGAGCGAAGGGGACATATTGAGCAAATATTAGCTGTAAGTCACTGAGATGTGCTGCAGTTATTCTGGGTTGTCAGGGAACAATAATCACAATGAGGAATCATTATTATATCATATGTAAATATCTTCAAAGCATTCAGTCTTCTCATAAAAATAAAAAAAACTGAATTTGCATAAAAAAGGTTTCAGTTCCTGCCAAAAGCACATGTCTGAAACAGACGACCTTCCATCATTCAAACATGCAGAATTTTTAATTGTATAAAACCTACAATCACTAAGCTCCTACCATGTGTAAACATTATGTTGTATTTTCTCATGGGCATTTACACTAAGGGTTTATTTCTTTACTTAGTCTTTGATGTAGAATTACGGCTGTATTATATTGTGTTTGTTTCTATTTCATGTCTCTGCAGAACTGGAGCCTAAAACATTTTTCCATGAACATTTTTCAATTTTTGCCATATTTTAACAGCTGTCATAGTCATAAATACGAACCTACAGCCAGCAGTAACTAGTTGACTGCAAAAGCTTAGAATTTAACCAGGTGAAACAGAACCTGGTACTGTGCAAAGGTAAAAACATAAAACCCACCTTCTGTTTCCTGCCTTTATTAAAAGCTAAGGTCACCAGGCACTAGCTATGTCTTCATACTGGATTTATATATACAAGTGTGGTTTTCATTTTCTCATCCAACTCTTGAGAAAAAAAACAATAGGTGTAATTTCCCAGGATGTCAAACTGTTGCTATAATCTCTTGGTGTTTTAAAATGGTCTTATTTCACAACGGTAACATAATGTCAAAAGATCCAAACACCTGGCTCCACTCCATCAGTGCCAGATGCTTCGAGCAGTGCAGCTACTTCCTGATCAAACCTCTAGTGAACCAGTAATGCCAGAACATGAGGACGGAGATGATCCATTACACTTTCCATGAAACCATTAACCCATCTGTATATGCACGTGCACACACATCCTTGCACAGGGAAAAAACAGTGGGTGTTCCTGTCACAGCTGGTGATTACTGGCCTCACAGGCAAGCTCCCCTTCCTGTTGTTTTTACCCTTAGCAAAAGTGTTGGCCTGCTTCACTTCAGCTTCTCAATCAATACCAACATAAATAGCTCCATTGCTGAATTTCTTCTGGGTCGATTGCCTCCGTCACAAGCAAATTGCCACGCAATTTTGTTCCAAATGAAGCCTCTTTAAATGCCATATTGATGCAAAATAGTCAGCACAGCTGTATTGAATGAGTACAGCTGTTTGCAGATATGACCTACCAAATCACATGACCTACCTTACATTCGTCTTTTCCCCCCTGATGTTCGTCGTAGTCAATAGGAGTCATTCTGTTTGTCTGCTCCCCATCACCATTCACTTCCTGCTGAGGTTTATCATCAACATCACACTGAGACAGAGGACAAATGTTGTTTCATGCTAGCACCTCCTGTTTTTCATAAGTATGGATGGAAATTAGTTTGCCTGCCTCTGCTGAAGGATGACTGGCTACTGTCATCTCATTGTCGTATTGGATTTTTTTTTTTTTACTGTCGTTAGGGTGGATGGCGCTTTGTCTCTGTATCGTTTCTGTGAAACCTTTCTTGCTGCCTCTCCATATGTTTGGCGCTGACATTTTCTTTTTTTCAGTCTTCCTCTGCTTCCTTTATGACTGAGTATTTGATAATGCATCCTATCAAATCTTTTCAGTAGGCTTTGACAGGTGAGGTACAGTTCATATCTAAGCCTGGTTTGTTCATGTTTTCAACCACAACAGGGATCTTCAAGAGCACTTGCAACATGGATGTGCGCTGGTTCCCTTTTGATGTCCAGAGATGTGACCTGAAGTTTGTCTCCTGGACATACGGGTTCTATTCTCTGGACTTGGAGATGGTGGAGGCAGATACCACAAGCTACTCTGATAACGGAGAGTGGGATCTTATTGGTGAGAGGAGCCGATGGCCTGTGAAGGGCAGAGAGTTGATGTAACAGTGAACTGATCATTTCCATAAATTTTCACTCCAGTTCTTCCAGAGTAGGTTGTTTTTTGTTTTGCCTCACAGAGGTTCTAGGACAGAGAAATCAGCATGTCTACGCTTGCTGTGAGGAGCCGTACCCTGATGTCACCTACACCTTGGTGATGCGAAGACGGACCCTCTTCTATGTCGTCCATCTGCTCATCCCGTGTGTCCTGATCTCCACTCTGGCCCTGTTCGTCTTCCTCCTGCCTGCTGACTCTGGGGAGAAGATCTCACTGGGTTAGGACAATACAAATATATTCACACACACACGATTGCTGTTCTGGCCATGTTTCATTGCAGAACTAAATTAGTGCACTTGCTATTGTTGAGAGTTGACATTTTGCTAAGTAATACATAAACATAAAAGCATAAAATCAGATTAAGTTTCCAATAGATTATTAATTAATTATTACATCATTAGCTGCACAGAAATTTCCAACATAATTATTCCCTGAGGATTTTTGAAATTTCATTTAATCAGTATTGTTTTTATGTGCAGTGAGAGGCCGTTCAAGGATCAAGAATTTATTCAAGCAAAACAAAACACAAAAAGCTTAGTGGATAGCGAGGGTGTGGATCAAAACTGAAGAACAACACTAAGTAGAGAAAAACAGGCAAACCGAACCAGTTTAAGGCAGGAAAGAATTTAAAAAACACAGGGGAAAGTGAAGTAGAAGCCCAAACAGACACAGCAGATAAACTGACAGAGACTTAGATACAAAAGGGAGGTAAGGAATAATTGGACACAGGTGAAAAACATTGGGACAGACAGTCAGAGAGGTGGAAAACTAGACAAAGACGGAAAGTAAAACAAAACTATTTTAAAATTTAATAAAAAATAAAACCAGAGTTCAAACATAAAATCCAAAGAATATTAGGTGAGGAAATAATAAACAGAGTCGGTGACATTCATTTAATATAATGTCTGAAGTACACATACATACCCACAAAATCAAATCTGGATGTTGATGTTTCTTGAGATGAGTTCACCTCTTACAGTTATGTCTCAGTCATTCCCAGAACTTTTATATTACATTTACATGGACATAAAAATGACACAACCATAGAGACGCTGCATGCTGCTAAATTTTAGATTTCTTGAGCATCACTTTGGTGGCTTCCTGCCATGCTGATTTAACTGAGATCTAGACTTTGCTAAGTGTATTCTGTAAAAAAAATAAATCAGGTCAAAGCAAACAACAGAAAATGAATGCGATCACAATCAGCCCTTTACAGCCCACGATATTGTAACACTGCCAACCTTGTTATTATTCTTGGATTTTTCTCATTTAAAACAACTTTTGTCTCCTGTGTATAGTCAAATTGCATCAGCCATTTTGTCTCCTGTGTAATCAGTTGTTTTATGAAAAAGAGTGCTTTGCTATTAATCCACTTCCCCTGTGGCCTTGTGAAGTAAAGTGATAATCAGCACTTAGTGATTGACTTAACTGTCAGAGGACTAAGAAAACTGTTTAATCTTATCTCAGTTGTCACATGTGACATGTGTTTCATGCATAAATTATATGGGCTTTATGTAGACAGTTGCTGTGGTGTGTGTTTGAGTGTGTACTGTATGTGGCAGTGGGTGGGGAAGTGGGAAGGGTCTGAGCTTGATAGCCCAATGACAGAAAATTGCTCAAATGAAGTGTAATAGGCTGTTATTTTACATATCAGGCATATGTCATGTTATATTCTGTAATTGTGTGTGCGTAGGCACGTGTTCACATATCTACTGTGTATGAGGTCAGTATATCAGCCCAGCCAATCGTTGCCATTATTATTTCATTATTTCATGATGATGAACCCACATTGAAAGATGTGTTTTCATGGCATCGTTTATCCCTGGATCTGATTTCAGTAAAATTGGGCTGTCATGATAATTATGATTTGTAAAATACACAAATGGATCAAGGGGAATATTATTGTTGTGTGTGAATCTTAACTTTCGTAGCCACTGCATTTGGCTTTCATTTAATAAGCATGTCCACGCTAATCTTCGCAAACTAAAAATGTCAAGAGTAATAAAAGCTTTAAAGCTTTAAAAGAATAAGAATAACATATTTAATATACTAGATGTACGACAAAACAATGATGCATCAACCTACATTATATTTTACTGCGTGTGATTTGGGAGTTGAATGTCTGCATCCATATTTTTATATCAGTGTTGGAAAAGACTACTGGGATCATGTTTCAATGTTTTATTCATTTGTTTAAAGGATCAGTTCATCTAAATCACAAATCAAAAACATGTCCCATGTGGCTTCTCGCTCTGCATACACTTAAAGGTTTAATTGGAGATCTGTTGAAATTTTCAAAAACATCTGCTTACATCCCCCATACACTGGAGCTGAAAGGAATTAAGTTTGTGTCAAAACACTCTTTATAGTAACTATTATTTCTGTCTACTATTATTATTTATTAGGAAATTGTTCCTCCTGGGTGTTGGCAGTAAATTGGATTGGATTATGTAGTTTCTGTATAGACTGTCTAAAAGAAAAGAAAAAAATATCAACACCAATAAACTAAACCAGCCAGATTTGAAAAATGAGATTATATGTACACGACTCATAGTCATTTGAGTCACATGCTCCTCCTTGTTCTACAGATATAACAAACAGCAGCAGCCACCACAGCAGAGGTGTTGAACATATACCAGCATGTCTGTGACTCTTAATCCTCCTTAGAAGTTTAGTCTTCTGCTAAGCTACTACTGAGCCAGTGGCTTAATGATGTCAGCTCATTAGTTCAAACTCCAACCATGTCTGTTCAAAGATATTTTACCTATTTCTTCTCTTGTGTATCCTCAGGTGATGTAGTAAGTGATGATAAACTTTAACAGCTCTGCAATTCTGGCAGTTCAGTGTCCCATTGTGTGAAAATGGCAAAAAATTCAAACAGGACAAAATTAGCATAAGTGCAACTGGAACAAATGGAAGAGATCTATTAGTCTACATAATGCCAAATCTGAATTACTCACTTACTCCTTTGCATATTATTGTAAAATGATTTTTAAGGATGAAAAAGGTTGTTTGACATACAGTATAACACCCAATTTTGTAGGTAGGTTCTCTGTCATACTGTGTGATATTAAGACTTTTCATTGCACTTCTGTTGTGAAACACTAACTGAGATTTGGTTTCCTTCCCAGGCATTATAGTGCTGCTCTCCCTGACTGTCTTATTGCTGCTAGTTGCAGAGATTATGCCTGCCACATCAGACTCAGTGCCTTTAATAGGTAAGCCAGGCCAAAGTTAAAAGCAGTAGCTATGGGTGTCAACTACTATCAGTGGGAAGACACGGGTAGCAAATTGCATAGTCATTTTTCATCAGGGCTTCTCTTATATTCTTATACCACAGTGTAACTGAATTTAAGCAGCTATCCAAAATTCATATATATATATATTTTTTATTAGACATCTGAGTCACCACACATTTGACAGAGTAAAGAAGTAACTTTTAGCCTTTGTCTGACACATGAAGCGACTGGTCATATTGCTCTCTTTGATGTGAGCTAGTCTTTTTACACTTACACTTACACACACAACATTTTATTTTCTCCTCTTTATAATTTTAGTGACAACTGTTTTATAGCACGACGCAACTTTTGAATCATTGTCTCACTGTCTTCTCTATTTCTTCTTCACCCAGTTCAGTACTTAACCACGATGATGATCATTGTTGGTCTCTCAGTAATTGCTACTGTTCTGGTCTTACAATATCACCACCACGACCCTGATGGAAGCAAGATGCCGAAGTGGGTGAGTATTCTGTCACGTTACACCATTATTTGTTACTTACTGTGATCTAATTAACATTAACATCCACTTTAGTATCATTTGTATCTTAGCCACACCCCAGAACTAACTTATGGTAAACAGTGAATATTTCCTTTTCCTATTTCCATCCTTCCTTGCCAATTTTGCTGCAGTGGTTTATCAAGTTTTACATGCCTTTGCCTGTGTAACGCCATGTCTCCATGAGATATCCCAGACAGAGATATGCTGCACATCAGCAGAAAATACCTTGTTGTTCGAACGTGGTAAAGATATCAGAGTCTGGCCTGCGTGTTTCCATAAATGTCAATGAGTTCTCCTGATATCATAACAAAATGAAAAGGTTTAGAGACAAATAATGTGACAACCTGCAGTTTAATACACATACTGTCTGCAGTGAAATTATACTGTACTCACTCTGTTGACAAAAATTCTGAAGGTTGTGTGATACAGGACACAATGGACCAAATATAAACTGGTATTTTCTGGAGCCAGGATGTAATCACTTTTTTATTGTGATTGGTCAGTTTGGGAAAAGTGAGCACCTCTTTGAAGTGTTGAGCCATTTCAGACCCAAACAGCGATAAAGACTGGCTGCATGTTCCCACATTCATTTATTCCTTATTCACTATTGTTTGATCCCATAGACCCGTGTCATCCTGCTGAATTGGTGTGCCTGGTTCCTGCGCATGAAGCGTCCAGGTGAGGAACAAGTGCGTTCAGCCTGTCACAATAAGGCTATGCAGGGCAGCATGGATGTCAGCGCAGGCTCCTCAGCCCCCCCACCAACCAACGACAACATGCCCTACGTTGGCATATGCAGCCTGGAGAGCATTCACTACTCCACTGCTGCTACCTCACCTGACTCTGCAGGTCAGAGCTCTTTGGCGAAGAGCGTAGAGCCAGAGCTAATCAAGATCCTGGATGAGGTGCACTACATTGCCAAACGCTTCCGTGACCAAGATGAGAAAAAGTCAGTGTGCAACGAGTGGAAATTTGCTGCATCTGTTATTGATAGGCTTTGTCTAGTGGCTTTCTCACTTATCACTATCCTCTGCACCATTGTGATCCTCATGTCAGCACCCAATTTTGTTGAGGCCATTTCCAAAGATCTTTTCAGTTAAGGGCTTTATCAGGAAACAAAAGCTGCACTGAAAACAAAAGTGTATACCAACTACACTTCACATCACAGAGCAATAATTTGTAAACTCATGGGGCAGTAATTTAGATTCAGTGAAGTCTGTCGTGTATATGGGACTTCTATATCACCAAACATTTAACCAAACTGAGGACATGTAATGCAGAAATAATCATATGTCTACATTATGTTGGTGCAGCCAAACAGTTTAATATTTCAATATGATTCCCTCATCCCTGTTTTAAAACAATGAATCCTTATAGCAACCATTGCTTTATGATGTTGTTTGTTTACTTACAGACTGCAACTGTGATTTGTTTTACAATGTTACCTGTGTATTATTGTTCATTACAATGTATCTATTACAATAGCGTCACTAAAATAGACTCTATATATCAAACATTATAGCTACAGTATCATGTATTGAATTAAGTAATTCTGTTGTATTGCATGAACAATCATATATCCAAAACAGTTTACTAATGTTGTAATTCTTGTTGATTATGATGATAAGCACAACCAAAGATCTCAGTTTAACCATGATCTTATTTTGTCTTTCTAATTGCTTCTTACTCATTTTTATTATAACATTTTGTGATAATAAAAAAGTACCAGGAGGTAAAATTTGTTTTGATGTCACTTATTTTCAATCCATTTTGTCTTTGTTTTTGCATAGTAATCAGCTATACTGTGAGGTTTCACATATAATTGAATCTTTTGTATTTGGAACTGGCACAGCATTTCAAAATTGTTGCCTTGCTGCACAGAACCATGTTTTGTTTGCCAGTACAAGTTGACAGCTGGTTAAGCCTAATTTTTGTATTTGGGATACAAACGATAAGCACAGCTGATTTTGTGCATTTCAGGGCACTATCACATTGAAACAGACAACATGAATATAGCAAAATGACACAAAAGGAACTAGACTTCCAACTATCCAATTATTCTGGATAGATGAAACATAAAAGAACTGCAAATGTACTGATGCATATTTGTGTTAAGAATAATGAGCCAGTTAATCTACAACTAATGTTGCAAAAGTGGAAGAAAAAATGGTATTGAACAAGCAAGTTGCTATAAAAGCTTGATTTGATGGTTTGTTCTCAATCATAGCTCAATTTAACAGATTAATTTAATTAATATAAACAGTTATAGAAAATATACCTGTGAGGCAATATATAATATTTAATATAATAATAATAATATTTTAAAGGACATCATCATTTTCCCTAATAAATAAATGTGAAAACGTGTCCCCCTCACAGGTTTTTAGGTTTATACTGTTTATAATGTAACATATTACCAAATTTTTGGAAGTAGTTGTTTGGGACTATTATAAATAACATGACCGCCAAGTTTCAAATCTCTGATTCTGTGTGAAGGGTTCTGTATTTCATTGCATTACAAAACTGCCATCTAGTGACTGAAATTAGCAGGCACATCAACAGACACCAGAGTCCAGTGTCACAAGTTGAATGTAGGTAGGCACTGTGCTTTAGCTGAAAATAAAATCATAAGATTATAAGTCAACAGCTGCTCCAAAAAATAGCTCATGGTGGATTTTGATGTCTGCTTTTGATCACTGCCTGTTGTCTGTTGTCCTAACCAGCCTCTTGAATGGCTGCAAGACACTGGTATGTTGTATTTGCTGATATTCAGTCAAATCCATTCTGTCAGCTTGTGCCATTGCTTGGAAAAACAATCCCCGAAAAAAATATTTGCCAAATTGTATTGTGCAAAAAAAAAAAAAAAAAAAAAAACTTACACAATTACATATTTTGTTGTTTTAGTTAAAATAATTAAAACAAATGTCCAGGGTTGCCCAAGCTTTTGCATACAACTGTAAAAGAGATGGACATTGAGAAAAAGCAGCTGAACTAACTAAAACCTCTATATTAGTGTAGTTTTAATAAGTAGATAAACAGAGTTTAACCGGTGCTCCTCCCTGACTAATTTGCTTTGTTTTCCTTGCCTGTGTGGGCGCTTTAAGTCCTACATGTTGGTGGGAACCTTTCATCCACAGTTATTGTCGTTGGGATTTTTTGTTGTTGTTTTTTTTCCGGACGGGATTTCGTGCCGCCACGTTGTGTGCGACGCTGTTATTCCTCCGACTGGAAACACGTCGGTGCGATGGTTTGAGTTTTGTTTTGGGGTCGGAGTTTAAAGTCTTTTTATTGAGCAACATGTCGGACGCTTTGCTGCAGTGGTGTGTGGACCAGTTGCACCACAAGTTTGGGCTGGAGGCTTGTGAAGACATCGTCAAGTAAGAAATGAGTTGAATCCGACACGTCCGTTTAACGAGCTAACGCTAAAGGAGCTAACGTAGCTGTGTCGTACTGCGGTGGCTCGGCCTTAGATGAGATTCAATGAAACGTCTCTATCAAAACTCGATACAACGAATATTAGTAGCACATATTAACGTGTGGGTTCAATTGACCCATTTCCTCAGATACGGCGAAATAAGTCGGGCATCACAGCAGAAGCTACAGATCTGACAGGTGCTTTAGAGGTTTATTCAAAAACCCATCAAACTCTATTAAAACACACTCTTCATGAATGACACTCGCTGGGTGTTGGAAGAAGTACTCACACACTTTACTTAAAATAAAATACTATTATCACGCTGTAAAAAAAAAAATACAAATAGAAAAAAAACATTATAGGCACAAGTCCTGCATTAAAAATCTTGTCTTAGTCTGTAAAGACATAACTCAGACTCCTTCACTGTTTTCACATATGCATTGTTAAATTTCAGATGTATTCTAAAATGGTTTGAAATTTAATTTTATCCTCAGTCTACACTTTATACCTTTTTATAATGACAAAGCAAAAACAGAATTTCAGAAATGTCTGTAAAATCATTCAAAGGGAAAACCGATGCATCACACTGACATACTGTAAAAATATATCTGAGGCGCTTCCTATTTCTCTTGATGATCTTTGAGATGATTCCTAAAAACCACCACTGGTATCTGTGACATTTTCTGCCATGAGGATGTGAGTTATATTTTATAATTGACATTTTTGTTAAGATTTTAAATACTGCACAACTTCTAAATAAAAGGTAAACATTTTAACAGACAAGTGCGACAAGTTTTCAATGTCATGTAATTTTTCCAGTCTGACTGCACACTAGACTCGTCCTTTATAGTCTTGAATAGTCATTTAGAAAATAAATGGTTATATATTATATAAAAAAAGAGCCACACATTTATACAGATATTGAAATTAGAAAGCAGTGTTGTTGTTGTTTTTCTTTCAACATCCACAAGAAATGTCATTAAATGTAATGCTTATCGTGCAACTCTGCTGTCTAGATACATCCTGTCCATTGACACAGCTGAGGAGATCGAGGAGTACATGGGAGACCTCCTGCAGGGCACGGATGGGATAAAAAGGCACTTTATAGATGAGTTTCTCAGCAGATGGAAGATGACTCAAAGAAAGGCCACAGATACCACAAGTCTTTTCCTTCTCAAAGAATCAGTTTCATCAGCAGGTAGAGCAATTAATCCCTGATGTTGGCCAATGAATGAGTCTTGATTTATCATGTACATAAAATTCTTTCCAGCCATTAAAAACCTCAGATGAAACCACTATAAACCTAACTAAGCAATGTAAATAGACATAAATCCTAATGACTAAATGTCTTATGAATGCAAGTTACTGATGAAGTGACTGAGATACCAACATTAATCTGAAATGTACTATCCACAATATTTGTTGAAGGCAATTTGCTCTCATTTTCTAGATTCACAAGACATGGCTAAAGATACCCAAAAAAAGTCAAAACGCAAGGGGCGTAACAAACAGGAGCCGATGACTGCATGCCAAACAGAACCTGAACCAGAGGCAGTCAAAACCCCCATTGACTTGATGAGGGTTAGTATACACTGACCTAAAAATTTGTTCTTACTTACTCCTACTTTGTGAAGGTAATTGTCATAGTTTGGGCACAGTGACATGATGATGATGATTCAGATGTTTCCTCTCATTTTTCTTCCTCAGGCCCAAGAAAACAGTAGCACTTCCTCAACCAAGAAGAAAAGTAAGTTTGTCAGTCTCTATGCTAAAGAGGGACAGGACAGGCTTGCTGTCTTACTCCCTGGTCGACATGCCTGTGAGTGCCTTGCTCAAAAACACAAACTCATCAACAACTGCATCACCTGTGGTCGCATTGTGTGTGAGCAGGAGGGCTCAGGACCCTGCCTTTTCTGTGGAAAGCTGGTACGCAAGTGTTTTCAGTCCTTAGATTCCTTTTTTTAAATTTCAATTCAATCTACTTGTGAAATATGTGATGTAGTATATCATAGTATGTGTCTATATACACACACACACACACACACATAGAGTATATCAAGTATTCTTTACTCACTATTTTTTCTCCCCTCTTCTGATTCAGGTCTGCACCAAGGAGGAGCAGGAGATTCTACAACGAGACTCCAACAAAAGCCAGAAACTAAGAAAGAAGCTTATGGGAGGTGAGAGTCAAAACTATTATTAAATACTAAAATGAAATACTGACATTACTTGATGCTATGCATTTGCTTTAACTATGGTGACAGACTGTGGAGAAAGAGATTATCTCCCACACCACGAGGCCAAGATGAAGGCTGGCTTAGAGAAGGCTGTGCAGCACAAAGACAAACTGCTGGAATATGACAGAAACAGGTATCAAAACACACAGAGAAAATAGTTTCTCTAGAGCGGATAGGTTTACGGCAGCACTGAAACATTTCAATAACTGTAGAAGGCAAGCATGAAATTTCATGATAACATTTACTTTGTTTACTGTCCCCTTAAACTCTAGTGTCAGAAGAACACAAGTTCTAGACGATGAGTCAGATTACTTTGCTACTGAGTCCAATCAGTGGCTGTCACCCAGTGAGCGGGACAAGCTGAGGAAGAAGGAGGAGGAGCTTCGAGAACTTCGTCATGCTTCTCGCAAGGACAGGAGGATTACATTGGACTTTGCTGGTAGACAAGTGATTGAAGAAGGAAACAACCTCAACGAATACTACAACAAGTAAGATTGTCTGACATTGTCTGCTTGAATGGTGGCTGCAAGGGCAGATTTAGGTTGTGTAGTCATGCTAAACACCTTCTTTTGATATGTTTGCAACCTTACAGGTTGGATGAGACCCTCAAGGCTATGAGCAATGACACAAAATCTCCAGTGTATTCTGAAAAACAAGGTGGAAAGCAGACCTTCAGAGAGCTGGTCAACCCCAACATAGTGCAGTCTGCACCAGAGGTGGGCACCTTTACATATCCACTGGGCATAGCGATGCTGTCACCTTGTGATATGTTTTCAACACTGTAATTAGTGTTCAGTCTGGTCATTTGCACCATTAAGAAACTGAATTGGAACAACAGTAAAATGGGTTGAAAGTAGTGGTATGGCTGACAGCCCTTTCTCCTAGTTCGTGTAGTACTTCTGCTAATTATTGTGATGACACTTTGTAGTTTGTGAATGTTGGAGGTGGCATAAACTACAAGAGAAACATGGAGCAGCGAAAGAGTTTTGCAGACAACAAGGGAGGAGAAGAACGTAACAGGCTGCGGCTCCAGGACAAAGAGCTCCAAGAGATGTCTGACGGAGGCTGGTGCCTCAGTATGCACCAACCATGGGCCTCACTGCTGGTCAAAGGCATCAAGAGGTAAGGAGTAAACACAATCCTGAATGAGCTTTGAAACAGAATCGCAGTGTAAGCCTAAAAATCCACAATTTATAACTACACTTACCAGTTAAATCAGAGGTAACATTGCATTTTGTTTGTGTGTGTGTGTGTGTGTGTGTGTGTGTGTGTGTGTGTGTGTGTGTGTGTGTGTGTGTAGGGTAGAGGGCCGTACTTGGTACACATCACATCGAGGTCGTCTTTGGATTGCTGCTGCAGCCAAGAAGCCCACCCCTCAGGAGATTGCTGAGGTGGAAGTCATGTACCGCCGCATCTATAAGAGAGGTGCACAATCTGTACACAGCAAATCAATAAAAAGACTGAACACTGGAAGTGACTTGTTTCTAGCTGCTTTAATTCAAGAGCATAAACCACTGCTACAAAATTTTATACGATGCCTGGATTTTTTTGTGTTAAATTGCTCTTGTTTTCTTGTTTTTCTCACAGAGCCCAGGTTCCCTAAAGACTACCCAACTGGCTGCCTGTTGGGCTGTGTCAATATGACTGACTGCCTATCTCAGGAGCAGTTCAGAGACCAGGTCAGTAAAGAGTTTAATACTAGTACTAAATTTAGTTTTAAAGTCATACAACTTTACCAATCAAAATAGATATGTGGGTGTCAATTCAGGTCTAGTGTTTGACCTGAATGAAAATGAAGTGTGATTTTGGTTCTGTACACAAACCACTGGGATCTGTAGAAAAGTTGCTTTTATTACCACACACGCTTTGGTCGGTTTTATTCTTTGTTGGTTGCTGTGAACCAAGTATAGATAATTGCACCAAAACAAGGGAATTTGTTTGATTTGCTTTTTGTTGACTTGGTAGACTGTTGCTGTTTTATGTTGACTGCTAGATCTCCTACTATTCCCATCCTTGTCCTCCTCCTTTTTTTCCCCCATGGCCTATGCTGAAGTCTAATTTCAGGTATTAAAGCAACATTAGAGGCAAAAACATGGACAGGTAAGGAGATGGACCTCTTGGATAGTGCATTGTGATTTTATAGATATTCAATGGCTTAGTGTGGGACAAAAAAAACAAACAAACAAAAATTTAGTTGTTCCCTACATAGAAACACATTTTGAACCATTGTAAATTGCTGGTTTGTGTTTAGGAAGGATTTATTATGCTTTTTCTCTTGTATTTCCTATAAACCATGCAAGGGGATACTGTTCTTCTGTCAGATGACCATGCACTTTGTGTCATTTGGCAAAAACCATAGCAATACCAGCTCTTACCAGCAGAGGTCAGGCTCCCCCTTTTCACCTGCAGCCCTCCTGCCAGTTTACAATGTTTCCCACTAGAGGCAGTATTCACCACAGGAATAACCAATGAAATTTGCACAAAAGACCTTATTATTATACCAGTTAGCTTTAACCGAACTAAATGCCAATATATATATATATAGACATTACATTGGCACCAGCCTTTTACATTCATAGCAAAAAGGGCTAATTTAGTCTTACAGCTTCAGAAGACACTGCAGAAACAACCCCCTGACTATGACCAGAGCAGCAGAGTGTACTGCAGCTTTCTATGAACTGCACTTCATGTCTTCCATGGACACTTAAAGCGAAATCCACCCTTAACCATAGTCTTACAAGGACTCTGGTTTGACTCAGAGCGTCTGATGTGGCAATGCGTGGAGCTGCTCCATTGGCAGTATGGTCAGTGCTGCCTTTTTGTTCTCATAAACTCTTTACTTGTGCTTTTACACACAAATTACTTTAATTAATTGTAGTTTTACCAAGTAAAAATTAGAAAATACACCCAATTCTACACGGGGTCATTATGTATATGCAGACTCGCTCTCCCATCCAAAGTCAGTGGAACACATTAAAACTTCATTTCATTGCCATCTTCATCTTGGCAGTTGTGCCTCTGGCTGTGGAAAAGACCCCTCTGTCTGAGCTCCAGTGGTCCAATCAATCTATGTTTGTTATTATAAGAGCTGATAGAAGTGGTTGATTAGTCAGTCCCCAGAAAATGACTCACAAGATATTATAGCCAGTTAATCACTGAGATCGTTTTTTTTTTTTTTTTTTTAAGATCAAATGCCTACCAGTTTGTTATTTATCTTTCATTGATAAATAAATTGAGTTTTGGGATGAAAAACATTTGAAGATGTCCTTTGTGGCTCTGGGAAATCGTGAAGAGCCTTTTCACTGTTTTCTGACATTTTATACTCCAAGCTATTTTATTCATTAATCACAATCCTGCAAATTAACTGACAATAAGAAGAAATGCTAGTGGCAGCTTTAATTACAATACAAGTAGAATAACAATTCAGCTATAAACTATTTCATTTCTAGGGATTCTCATTTTGAATAATAGGGTTGAAATGAACTACAAATGCCTTAAATAGTATTAAAACATCTACTCTGCTTTTCCCACGTCATTCAGAATCCAATCTCTAAACAAATGTAATGTGTAGTTACTTAACATTATTTCTATGTTGTGTATACACATCTACATGCCTCACTGTGTAGTAAGGCAAACACACACACGTATATGGGATAGTCTACAGTGGAACTGTATAACTGAGGAAATGTGTAAAAAAACTACACATTGTACAAACATGCCCTAACCCCTTCAAAGCTA
The DNA here is from genome assembly GCA_038496675.1 of Rachycentron canadum. Taxonomy (NCBI): domain Eukaryota; kingdom Metazoa; phylum Chordata; class Actinopteri; order Carangiformes; family Rachycentridae; genus Rachycentron; species Rachycentron canadum. The sequence continues at coordinate 18,345,686 of CM076648.1, forward strand.
CAAGCCCTCATACACATGTACACACACGCTTGTATCCTATCTTTGATGAGATAGTAAAACAGCTCACAATTGGAAATTGCATCATCCTCTGTTCTGTCTCTCTACATAAAGACACTTGTCTTATTTCTGAGGAGCTCTGTATTTAAAAAAAAAAAATCTGTACTGCAACATGGTTTGCATTCTGACTGCTGGGACCTGTAAATTTAAGGGCTTTCCCCTTTTGTACCCTGTCCTCATTGTCTCCTCCACCACTCATTCCACCCACGGCTGTAAAATCATGTTTGCAGGCAGTGTGACTGCCCTTTCATCCTGTGAAAGGGTGTGTGTGTGTCCACTTGCACAGAGCAGCCATAAATAACACCCCCACCCCACACAAGGCCCCTTAGAAAAAAGGAAGAAAGGCAGATGTAGAAAATAGTCAAGCAACCAGAGAACAACAACAGTACCAGAGGTCTAATGTTGGTGTTAGTGCATATTCCACCATTTTAGAGAAAAGCAGAGACTATTAGCTGTTTAGCACTTAGCAGTTTAAGCTCCCTTTCTTTCATTTAAGTAGAGGAGTGCATGTTATGTGAGTGCATAGTAGCACACAGCTGAGCTGCTGGGCTGGACGAGAGGGTGAGGCGTAGGATTTACTGTCCTGTGCTGGCAGCTGTGGGTGGTTAAAAGGGGGGTGGTGAAGGACAGACAGCCATTATTCTTCAGGCTCTTCTAAATCTGCCCCTAGTGATGTATGAAATATTTAGAGAAAGTGGAATGTGGGTAGATCAGGAGAGCATGTGAGAAACACTGCGAACACAAAAATAAGAAATGTCGTAAAGGTTGTAAATACCTGAAAATCACTGATCCAGTGTGATTACAGACTTTCCCCTGCTGGGGTGCTGTTGTACAAAGCAGAACCTGATACCATGCTGACTGACAGTGCAGGAAGACCACCCCAGGCAGAGCAGGATTTCCATCTGCTTGACTTGGACCGATTCTTTCCCTCATTAGAAACTGACTGGTGTATTGATCCATTCTCCCCATAATCTCTCACTCCTGCCAACTCACTAGTCCCCCCCTCCTTACTACTGATAATTGGCCAGCCATTATGATCTGTGCAGTCTCTCTCCACCCCTACCCCCCGTGCTCACTCAGCAATGGGTGGAGATGCACGCCTGACCTGCCTACTGCAGAGGTTAGAGGGGGTTGGGAAGCATATATGTACATTAAAGATTGAAAACTGTAATTTACTTTAAGAGGCAAAGTAAGATAATAAAAAGGATCAGCTGATAACTCCAGTCAAACTAAGCATGTATATGGGTGGTCGTTATGCTGCAGATGGTTTACATCACACTTGCAAATGACACTCAACTGTGCAAAAATTGAAACAACCTTGCTGTATTTTGAATTCAGCATTTATCTACACATGTGCAGAATCATTCTCAGTCTTTACACTGGTTCACAGCACAAGCAAAGCCACATCACACCACATACAGAGCTCGAATCGCACCATCAACTTACCCCTGCTGTGAAAAAATTGATTGGATCAATCCACACTCTTAATAAGGGTCTGATTTCTTACTCTGTTCCAAAGACCATATTACCAGCTGCAGAGCTACATGTCTCAGTGAATATATGTCAGAGAGGTCTAATCTATTTGACAGGCATGCCAAGAGCAAAACCAGTGACTGTTCAGTGCTGTATTGATTTATATGAAATGACTATGAGTGCAAGAGGGCAAAGTGAGCTATGTTTGTGTGTATGTGATCTGTACATGCATTATCTAATCAAAGAGCCCTATGCATGTCATGATGAAATGTTGACTTGGTAATACTCTCTGGAAGTTTTATCATTCTGAGGTTTTTGAACATAAATATCGCCTGTGGTATCTCACATTTCACAGATAAGCATGTTTTATTAACCTGGGGTTTGTTGAAGGCTGACATACAGCAGGTCCCCTGGCACATACTGTATGAGTATCAGACACATATTTGAGGCATGGCTTGTTCTGGATGGTTTATGGCAGTGGTTTCCAACTGGTGTCGACTTAAGTTTCACATTTCTCCTTAGTCATTGAGTCAAGGTCCAACCAAAGACTAAATGAATACCACTTTAGTTTTATTTCACAGAATGAAAACAAAAAAGACATTTGCAACAGAGCAGAGGACATTTTTGACATGTCATAAGAGAAAAACCACATGTATAAATAATGACGAATTCCATTTAGCTGCCTCAGTTCCTGGTGTTGTGCGTGCTGAATTACTGTCACACTGTCATGGTTAACAGGGACACTTGAGTAAAGCAGTTATTAGAAACACCTGTGCTTTTCTTCCTATGACAAGTCAAAACCTTGCTGTGAAAAGTCATATCAAGGCTGAAAAACTCATGAACACGAAAAGAACTGCAATAGCAGGTAGAGCCAATTCAGACATATTTGGTTTAAGTTAACAAGAAGAAAACAACAGTGCAATAAAACTGTTACTTTGCTAAAAAGTTACAAAAAAGTTAAAAGAGAAGATAATTCAAAATGATGTCCAAATAATATCTCATTTCCAAAAATTCTTGTGCTTTCTTGTGGAAAGAGGTGGTGAAACAAGAATGATTTTATTTAGATTTACATTTGTAATTTTAAGCATCTATTGACATTCATCTATTGTATCCATATAACTAATGGTGTCATCTGCATATATGTATAGTTTGAAGAGATATCATCTGTATGTATTAGGGTTTCCATAGCTCAAAAAATCTAAAATCCAATAATCTGAGTATCAGTCCTTGAATACAAATTTGATGGGTCTTAAAATTGATTGGGTCATAAAGTTAATGTTTTATAAAGTTGCTTTAACTTCAGTCTTGCTTTTAAATGTATTTTGGGGAAAATATAGGGCTGATCACACTAACAAAACAACAAAATTAAACCAACATGGAACCAATAACCATTAATGTAAACTGTGAGCCATAATATAGGTAAATTCAAGTTCAACCAGATCTGGCTTGAAAACCCTGTGCAAAAAAACACCATTTACAGAAATGTATGTATAAATTCAAATAAGAATACAGAACAACATAAAGTAGCTGTAAAACACCAAAAGAAAACTCTTGCAATCATCAAAAATGGTTCTGTATTTACACCAGAACATAAAAGAGACTCCTGATTAGTAAACAGTAGGATTTATACTTAAACATCACTCTATTAAAGTCACCTTTGTGAAGCTTGAATAGTGTTTCCTTAAAAAGAAATTGCAGTCAGTGAAATGCGCTTCTACAATCCGTATCAAACTGCACAGAAAACAATATTGCCATTCAAATCATTAGTGAGTGTTGCTCTGTATGTGTCTTTTCTGTTATCTCAGCGTCTGCATCATTGCATCAGTGCTCAGTGACCCATACTATATTATTTTCTATATTTTCAAAGTCCAGTTAATAATACAAGCTGTTTTCATTATAGCTTGCATTCTAGCACAAAATATATAGACTTCGGCTCAGGAGATGTATGCACACCAACATGTTAGATAACTGAAACCATGGGCTTACACCACATCACATAGCTGCAAGCTGAGCCACTTATCTGTTAAAAGAAGTGCTGGTTTCTGTGGAATTCCATTTGTGCAAACTCTCCCTTTGACCTCCAGAGTGGAGCTCCTGTGCTTGTTAGGCTGGCTGGAAGCTCGGACTGATGCCTGCATTTCCTTGTGTGGTAATGTGATATTTATATGCTGAAAGCCTTCCTGCCAGCATGCCACACACACACACACACACACACACACACACACACACACACAGGATACATTGGATGCATTCCAGAGGAAGGGAAGTCAGGCAACTATTTTTTCTTCCCTCCCCTCTTTTTCTGTAACATTGTGTGAATCCTTACCAGTGGCTGCTCCCCTCTTTTCCTGCACGTCCCCTTCCATCATTCCATCTTCATATTTTCCACACTTTCGGTATAACAGTATGCTTTACAGGTCAGGGCTGTGAAGTTGTATGTGGTCGTGGACAATTTGGTTTGTGAGCAGACGTGCACGATAACATGTAACTGCTCATCCATCTCTCTCTCTCTCTCTCTCTCTCTCTCTCTCTCTCTCTCTCTCTCTCTCNCTCTCTCTCTCTCTCTCTCTCTCTCTCTCTCTCTCTCTCTCTCTCTCTCTCTCTTCCCTTTCTGCACAAGCCCAGTCACACACTCACATTCCTCCCCTTCCTCCCTTTTCCTTGCTGGGCAGTTTGCCATGGCAGAGAGGTCAGACATCATGTGATTCTGCAGTGGTGTGTAGAATGCTTTCAGCCCAGGGTCCCCAGGCACTGGATGACAACCAACCAAACCTCAGTCACAGGTTTTCAGCAGCATGAAAAATACATAGAACCATCTGCCAGACTTCAAATGGCCTGCTGCACTGTTTAGAATTTCACTGCTGTCCTCGGACCACTTCATTGACTGTCACACAGTTTCTGCTGCCGGGGAAACTGACAGTTAAGCCCCCTTTATTATCTCTACTTCTCCTCCATTTTAATCTGCTCATTTAATAGGAGTTGTTCCTTCTCTCTGAATGCTGATCACAGGAACTTGGAACAACGATAAAGGCAACACAAGAGACATCCCGGACACTTTCCTTTGATGGTATGAAAGACAGCAGTGTTGATGAAAATAAGTCAGAATCAAAGGGAGGTAACCAAATGCCACGCTGTATAAAGTGTTTGACTGAATGCTAAAAAGGTTTAAATTCTTCTCTTCTCTTTAAAAATGATCTGATGTGTTGTTGCTCTCCTAAACTAGACCTCCTCAGCTTGTGGTTTATTTCTCAGACATTTTTTTTTTTTTTGTCTCTTTTCTGAACTGGAAAAATGCTAAAGTCTTAGTCGTAGTCATTATATAGTCATTACGCCAGTAAAGTCCTTTAGCACATAAACAGACAAGCCTACAGGGTACTCATAATGTTAGTGTTGAATAATCTTATTGACTGTAACAGAATTGGAATAAAATCTTCTGAGGCAAACAGTTATTTTTTGTAACTGGCTGCATTGAAAATAGGACAGTGTAAAGTAAAAGTTACCCAAAAAAGAGAGTTTATTTTCATACCAAACTTGTTTTGTCATATTTCAGCAGGGCTAATTATATTGGAATATAATCACCAAATATTGCCTGGTATGTGACTAAAAACACGTGACTGGTTATGATGTAGTAAATAAGTTTGTAGTGATTTAAAAAAAATAATAATAACAAAAAACCCTTAAATATATCAGGCATTATACACGTTCCTAGTTAGCTGCATGATTTCCTTGCTAATGGAATTTTATACAAGCTACTATAGTTGATTCTTGAGATTGCAAATTATTGTAAAGGCTAGATATAACATATAGGGAAGAAATTAATGATGCCTCAAGAATGATACAAACTGCACTGAGGGAGGGTTGCAAAGCGTATCAGTCGACTTAAGTCAATGGACTTGAATTTTGAATATTTATGGTTCAAACTGTAAAAGCCATGTTACACTATTGCCTGCTGTGTTTCCAGTTCTCTCCGTATGTCTTTCTAAGACAACCCAGAACATGTTACTGGAACAGCCTTTTTGTTTTTACTTCATCTTCTGGTTCTTAGTTTGCACTGTCTTTGAAATAATGTCTCTGACTGTGTTAAATAATGTTTGCATAAAACAAGACCTCTGTAGATTTTAATGTTGTGATCGATTCAGTGCCTTGCCACAGGCAGACCCCCCCCCCCCCC
>CM076648.1:18351772-18486890 GCA_038496675.1 Rachycentron canadum
CACACACACACACACACACACACACACAATAAGCTTTAATGAAGCATCGAATCAATATGTTTGACATTTATCTCCCATCTCCACATCTGGTGTTTGTTGTTGATGCCCCAAAATGGCTCCTTATGAAGCCAGTGTCTGTGCCAGTTTTCTGCTCTGGAATGAGGAAATGAATGAAGGTTGTGTGTTGTAGTCAGTAAATACTTCGCTCAGAACCAGTGGGCGACCATGTTTCCCTGCTATGATTTTATCAGGAGCAGGAAATGCTCTCAATTTAATCACTTTTCCCAATGTCTGTTCCCATCCAAATCTGAGAGCAGGCATCACTTTAGTCATTATGCCAAGCTGATTTTGTGTGTTTCTGCCAACATTCCCCAGGCATGCCTATGCAATTGCTTTATGTCACACATGCCTGTGTGTGTGTGTGTGTGTGTGTGTGTGTGTGTGTGTGTGTGTGTGTGTGCGCGTGCGTGCCTGCGCGCATCTGAGAAGAGATCTTTATCCAGTCAAGCCCTGACCCAGCAGCAGTATTACTAAAGTATCTCTCCTGGAGAGGAAGAAGCAGAAAGACAGAGAGCGAGAGACTCTCTGCCACTGCAGGGTCAGAGATTACAAACTCAATTGTGCTCTGCTGGGTGACATGTCTGCTCAGCAACTTCCTGCTAGCGACATCAGAGAGGAGGAAAGTATGGGGAAAGAGGGGGAGGCGAGGGAGGCTGTCCATGCTTCCAGCGCCATTAATCTTTCTCTCTTTGTGTGCAGCAAACTAAAAAAAAAAAAAAAATTTAGCTTCCACTTGTACATCAAGGCAGCGAGTCTGACGTTTTCCCAGTGTTTATAATCACTGCAAAAACGCAGGAAATCTTCAAACAAAAAACAACCCATGAATTTTTATATCTAATCATTTGTGTCTTTAATCTCAAGTGTGTAAAATTTGAGAGTACATTACTTCCTGATATTTATTTAAAAGGCTTTGTCCAATCAGGTTTATTATGGTGGATATTGATCATTGATCAATATCCATTTGGCTGTACCGTTCACCATTTTTGTCTTTTTTTTTTTTTTTTTAAACACCTTTATGAAATTCTTCCATGCAGCTGATTATATCAACTTTTTGCCACCTATTTCAATGTTTCAGTCACACTCCTGTTACTGATAATTCATTGCCTCCTTTGTTGTGTTGAGCATCTGTCTAGCCCTTGAAATCTTGCTTTTCTGTTTCATGTAAGCAGCAGTAGAGCAGAAAAGAGCAGATATTTGGGAGTCTGGTAACAGGTCAATTCTTCTGTTGTGCGAATGCATTTATGGGATCTGTTGAAAGGTTGTGTCCGCAAGCTGTCTTGCCAAGATACCAGCCAGGTGCTGCCAGCTGTTGCCATGGGCATCAAGTGTGTGTCTCTTGAAGATTACCAGTGCCTTTTAAAGATGGTGCGCTCGATCTGTCTGACTTTGAAATTAATGACAAACGCGGGCAGAGAGAACCAGATTTATCCAGATTTATTTTGCCTCTAATGTTTCATTTCAAAAACCCAACAACCACTTACTTTGTGTATTGTATCCTGTTGTTTAGTCCATTACATTCATTAGAAAATCGAACTGCTTTTGGCTCAGTATCTGTAACAAATGCACTTTTTACTGCATCTTGGTTTTAGTATCTTTGTTCATTAAATGACATGGCGTCCCTGCTAGTCATTCATTTGCTGCTGTTTACCTTTAGTGCGTGAGCCCTGTTAGTCTTTCTCAGTAAATATCATAACACAGGGAACTGTGCCTTGATAGGAGCTGCTGTCTATTTAAATGATAGCGTGATCATTATTTTCAACGAGGCTCCAGTGATATGCTGCAGGAGGAAGGGAGATAACAGTCTGCCCCATATACCACCAGGTACCTGTCTGTGTGTGTGAGTGTGTGATCAAGTAGAATTTATGTCAAATATGATATGCTGTTCCTTTGTGTAGTGATATCTTGCTAGAAATATCTTTGCCTTCGTGCTCAGCTCTTTTGGGGCAGCTTTCATCTTCAGAGCTGAAGGGTGTTTAGGTGAAAGTACAAAAGGTGTCTGACCGTTTGGTCTGAGTGTCCACAGACACTTTCTAACCTCAGAGTGGATTATTTAAAGAGCTGCTCTCTTCACTCTTTACTGAGAATAAAATCAAAAACAAAAATGTACATGCTGTTCCCTCCAATGTCACATTGGAACTCTCACCTTAATTAAGGATTGTTTTACTGCATTTAAAACCACACCATCAGTCTTTTTACATAACTAGTGAAAATGTTGTAGCATTGTTCCACATGTCTCCATTTAATACGTAGACAAAGTCAGAGCTGATGAAGATAATGTCTGACATGCACTAATGTGAAGCAACAATGTTTCACAATGTTGGAGAATTGTTGCTCTCCACTGATACACCCAGTGATTCTAAGAGCAAATGCCAAGTGACACGTTTTCTCAGGTTTACAGATAAATTAACAGGTAGAGATAGATTTTATAAGCAAGAACTTTCATTACTAAGCACTAAAATGTGTTCTAGTTCACCTTTATCCACCTCATGAGGCTTTTAAACGTGTTCTCTCAACTGTGAAGATTGCACCACATTCAATATGCTGTTGGTCTGAATTATCCAGATATAACATAAATTATAAACATGTATCTAAACTCTACAAAATAAATACAAACATACTGAATCATTAAAATATTGGCATCATTAAATGAGCATTGAAAATCAGTTAGGAAGTTAGGACTCAATCATCTCAGTCATATTCCTCTCACTGTCAGCTGCAACCCAACTTCTTTCCACTGCCTTTGCTACATGTAGTGTAATTTCTTGAAGCATATACTGCACAAGCTTTTTTTTTTTTAATTTTTAAAAAAAATTTTTTTTTATTTTATACATCACGGTCTGCTGCGCAAAAAATGCCATCAAATGCTTCTGCAGGCTCAGTGTGTGAAGTAGAGTATTGATTTACATGCAGCATAATATTCTCGCCTTTAAAATTTCTGGTGGTCAGAGCAGCAAGAGGAAGATTCAGCATAATAATTACTTTAATAGCGGTTCCTCCTCATATATCTTTAAATTGTACATCGGCTGGGTGTGTAAAAAACATAGCCGTATTATCACCAATGAACTGTATCCTTGATCAACCATAGAAGAGCATGTCTTTTTTTTTTTTTAATTTATAATTTCAATGAGCTTTTGCTGTGAGCTAATTTGTCAGTCATTTTGATTCCATATGTAATTCCACTGTAATAATACTTGACTTGCCCTGAAGCAACTGAGGCATCCTCTCTTCTGACCTCAAGTTCATCTAAAACTTATAAGAAACCTTGTGAGAAACTATAAACAGAAAGTTGAATAATGCAAACGTATAAGAATCAAACACATTTTCATCTCTTTATTATAAGAAGATGTGAGATGTAAGATTAAGATTAATTTGAAAAGTTGTCCTTCTTTGCTGCTCTTGATAGAGAAAGAATGCTTTTTGATATTTTATGTATAAAGTATAACCAGTGTGGTAAAGTGATTGTCCAGTTATATCTAAGATCGCGCTGCGATCAGAGAAATACTAGAGGTATTTAAAGAGACTGAAGAGAGGTGTCCTTTTTTTGCCATAGAAATGGATAGAGTAGTGTGTTTAGCTGCTCCGATGTAAGCTGCTGATTAAGTAGCAGTTATAACCTGCAAAGCCAAGGAGAACAATAACTAACAAGAACTGAAAAAAAAAAAAAAGCAATCATGACAATCACATCCTTCATGTAGTATTTTCGTACTATATGGAAGCCAGCGATGGATATTATAGCTGTAGAGTTTTGGCTGTGTCACGCTCTTAATTGAATTTTGTGAAGTTTACACACCAACTTTATTCATTATCCAAGAGCAAGAGCTTTGTCAAACATTGGTGATTCTTCATCCTAAAAGCATTTCCTCTTGTAATATTAAAAGTGAAAACATACTGTTTGAAAGTAATAATAGGTTTTTAATCCAAGCGGCCAAATGGCGTTAGAATAATAGTCTAATATTACAATCTTCCTCATCATAAGCACTACACTGCAATATGAAACCAGTGCTGTTCCTTGTATGGATCATCAGCAGGATCGTCGGGATGACTTGATAAGACATGCATCCTCAGCCTCACTCGTTAAATATTTTATCATGTTTAAGATCCTTGTACATGATTTCCGAGTCAGCAGAAATCATTAAAAAGTAATTGGGTGACAGAGTTTTCAACCGACTCACAGGGCTACAGTTAGCTTGATTATCTAGCTACAGCTGATAAAATTAGCCAGGAACACTTTTAATGTCATTGCTAATAATTTCAAGTAATGAATCTGCCACCGTATCATTGTAAACTTCCCACTTTATGTGCCAAGCAAGAACGCAGAGCTCAACGGGTATAGCACCGGTGAATAAACAGTGTCCTGTCTTAGCAAACGATCAATGTTTTTTAAATTGTATTTCAATGAAAGCCTTTATTGATGTAGAATAATTCAGGACTGTGTTGGCTCAAGGAAAGTCCATGTAATCTCCAAGTTGTGTCTAGAGCTATAAAATATTTCTTCTCCCCTGTAAAAACTGTAAAGCGTAAATTGAAATGGACTCATGAAGAGCTCTCATCCAACACCTTCTATTTAACAGTTCACTGTTTTCTCCCTTTGGAACATATCAGTAGGATCGCCTTATCTATTGTAAGCTGTAGTACTAACCCATGGGTTTAGAGAAACCTAAAACTTGCCTTTGATAAGAATCAGGGGACAGCCTTCCTTCTGTGCTCCTCTCTCAAACCATGCTCACTGCCAGCCTCGAGAGAAGAGACAGTTATTTCCCACAGAGGCTGAGTGAACACAGATGGGAGGGCTGTACCCCGAGCGTCAGAATATCAAAGCAAATATTCACCTTAAGAGACAGACATGTTCATAAAGTCTCAGGTCCTTCTCCATTTCCACATTATGAAATCAAATGCCCACTGTGAAGAGGTTTGTTACCTTACTTAAAATACGAGCCTTTTTGCTGACACCACCTGCGTTAAGAGGAGCTGGATTTGTGGCACCGATAAAAGGAGATTGTGGTGGAAAATAAGAAGTTTTAATGCCTTAGATACCCTGGATTGTTCTTTGAAGTCGGGGTTTGAAAGCAGACATGGTAATTGTCTCCAGGGGTTCTTGCTATGTGTGTGTGTGTGTGTGTGTGTGTGTGTGTGTGTGTGTGTGTGTGTGTGTGTGTGTGTGTGTGTCCGTGCGTGTGCGTTGTAAAGGAAACTAGTAAGTAGAAGGGTTTGCCTGTGTGATTTTCTGTAAATGCAGTGCAGTCGTCTCAAAGTTGATACTTCAGCTCAAACATAATAATAACATCTACATTTGGAATTCGTAGCTTTAGAAGCGCTTTTTATTTTTCTCTTTGTTTCATGATCTCTTCTCACCATCTCACTGTTATAGAAACGATCAGCTTTTCAAAAATGTCATTTTGCTGCACATGAAATCTGCGCTCATCAAACAGAAACTTGACTGTGAGTACGAAAGTTCCAGCAGTTCGCTTGTTGAGTCTAAAAAGCTTTGACTGTAGTCGGGCAGTCTTGTTTTCCTCTTGCCCCAGGGCCACCGCAGGAGGTGAAGTCATAAACATGGCTGGGAAAGTGGAACTGGGCTAAACGAGGAAGTCTGTGTGAATCTCCCTGCAAAAACACATGACTTCACTACACCTGTCAGCACTAGTGTTGGTTAAAAGGCTAACGTATGGCTTGTTCTTCACCAACATTTTTTCTTTGCAGACCTGGATTGTTATGCTTATGAGGCAGTGGAGTATAAAATTTTAATACTATTTGCTCCTCAGTCCTCCAGGGAATTTTAACAGCGAGATGGTGGGCTGGTGACAGCTTGAAGTCATTTACATCAAGACAATAATGAAGACTCAGCTGCTGACACACAGAGTTGGTTCTTGAATTAACCTCCATAGTAGAAATACACTAAGGCATCATAGTTAATATCAGTAAATTCTGCCTAGTTTCCTCACTGGATAGTTTAATCTAATTGTCACAGTTGTGGTTTCATTAAAAGAGAGATTTTTTTGTTGTTATTTAATAATAACAAAATGCATTTAAATATGTTGAAACTTGGAATTTTACTCTTTATCCCCAGAAAATGTGTCAATTGACCTTTCATCTGAGCTGAAACAGAGAGTATTTTTGAGGAGAAGGAAATGAGGCTTTGCAGCTGAGCAGTCTGACACGGTGGCAGTTATTGGAGAATCGTGGCCCTGGTACTGAGCTTCTAATAATGAGACATGTCTCTCGTTGTGCTGAGGATATTAATAATGTAAAAATTCAGAAGCCAGTGTTGCACACTCGTAGATAATTAATGTTCACTCTCCAACTTGACACCAGTTGATTCTGTAGGTGAAGGAGTATGTTAAATTTTTAATCATCCCTGTGCAACCCAGTGCACCTGAGCTTCAATGAAAGGGACAAAGTGAGCTCCAATAGCTGCCTGTTTAGATGGACACGTTCAGTATTGGTTAGGGTTGATGTCATATGGCACCAGTGTGTTTGAGTCCATGCTAGCTGAGGGAGCATATGTCTGCTTAGTGTATACATAAAAATATTAATCACATTTAGGTTGTTTTAGATTCCAGTTAATAAAAAGGTGCTTGTCTTATCATTGGTTTTAAACTTAGAAATGTGTGTAACACTTGTATTTTCATTATATATTATTTTGCCATGTTTCTTTAGTCTATAAGAACAACAACTATTTTTACTTAACTATCACATAATACAAAGAAAATCACAATTGAAAACTAAAACAATGACATTTTTGACAGTAGTTGACTGTATTTCTGCTAGAAATTTACTTATAACAATGAATAGATTATCAGAATAGTTAAATGTTATCGGCTAATATATTATTCTGTTATGTAAGTTTTAGGCCTGGGACAAGGGTAGTTATTATCTTTGTTATTGTTAAATAAAAATCACTTGGTTTTGATTTACTTGCATGTCTATATCACATTATACAAAATCTTGTAAGATTTTCATTGAAGCAAATGCAGTTAACTAAATAATTAAAACAGAGATAAATATGAAAATGATAAATACATGTGGCTTTGTTTTTCCGGAAAGGTGGCTGAGAAACAATATACAACCTTTAACTGAAGTCTAAAAGATGAGTGAAGAGGCCACTGGCTGCATTTACATGTGTGGTGTAATTTGGCAGTTTGCCATCCTCCAGTAGTGATCCTGCTTGTGTTTCATGAACTGTTGATGGCTTGCACTTGAGTATCTTTGTTACCATGAATAAACCAGTAAAACCAAAATATTCCCATCCACCTGAGCTCTTCTGGCTGCAGACAAATTGGTCCACCTGGATTTCAATACATATTGATGCAGCCATATTCAGTTCTGACGCAAACGCAAACGCAGGTCATCTCTAACACATTGAAAACACTGGTATTGTACCAATAAAGCCCTGCAATGCTGGTGGTGGAAGATGTGTTGTTACTTTGAATTCATAAAGAAGAGCTTTAAATTGATAGAGTAAAAAAATATCTAAAGAAGAAAAGCACAGTCAAGTAACACAGTATGGACTCAGTGAGCTTACTGATGCTGCCCTTTCTCACTTTCGAACAGAAATGCTGTTCTGACTCACTGTTTTGTCCATCACGATCAATTCTACTTCTACTTGTTTTCACGATGACAAGCTGCTCTTAATGGAACTCAACGCCACTTGCACATGTTTCACAGCAAATGTGACGTGAAAAGATTATTTCTCCTCAACCGCTGGAAGGCTTTTAATGTGAAGCAGATGGAGGGGTAAGTTTGTATTAACAGCAGATGAGAGTAAACCAGAAAACAGGGAGGATTCCTGTTTAAATATGAGGATAATTAGAAATAAAGGGGTATAGCCTACTCTCACATGAAGGACTCGCCCACTATTTGGCAATTTATAGTGTAACTTTTACAGTTGTTGACCCAAATAGAAACTTGTAACATGCGCAAATTGGTCATTTATTTATTGGCTACATTAGCTGCCTTGAGTCAGTTTTTATTTCAAATTCAAACCTTTGTTTGAAGGTTTGAGAAAATTAAATATTCAAACTGCCACGTTATAATGTAGAGGGCGTCGAGGCAGAGGGCGCTCTTTAAAATTATCTTTAGAATCTGCTTAAACTGTAGACTGTCCTATTAACCCGCCCGGAAACTAAAACCCATTGTACACTGGTCAAAAGTCATACTAACTTCTGGCTTTTGTCAGCACTCGAGAAGGGTAAAATGGACATTCACCCCCCACTTCAAACAGTTCTCCAGTGCACACAGGTATTATTGGCTCCGGCTTGAACCGGCTGAGCGATGTAAACACACTTGTGCAGATTTTCACCCCTTTTTCCATGATGTGAGATCTTTCAGAGCACAATCACTGTAAACACACCTTCACCTTCCCGGCACGGTGCTACGCTGAGCTCGGGAATGAAAGAGTGAGCACACCATCGAAAAGCTGAACACTTTTACAGAAGCACCAGAGGATGAGACGCAACCGATCCATTGTACCTGTCTGCACGGTGGCTAACAGTTCACTGATAATCTGTAGTGATAACATTGTGTGTACTTTCAGGCAAACTGGTCTGGCAGTGTAAAGCAGGAGCAAGATTACGCAGGTTTAGAAAACTGACTTGTATAATTTTGATGTAAAAAAAACAAACAAAAAAAACCACTATTTTGGTCATGTTTTAATTGATTAAAATGAAGTTTGAATTTGTTCAAATTGACAGCCGTTGTATGGTCATATTAGATTTAACATAGTAAAAAACTATTAAACCTGTAAAGGACTGATTAAAGATTTAAAGAGCTGTAAGAACAGGCCAAGCTTCAGTGTCAATCTGCACTCAATGGGTTTTCAGACACATGAATACACTCTGACATCCACTGGCATCATTCCTGACATAATTGTTTTTGTAATTTTTTAAAGATGTTTTCTGGAGTTATTTTTGGGTCCACTGTTTTGAATTAAAATATAATGAGGGAATTATACATGTAGCCTATGTATAGGCACATATGTACAGTATGTGTCTCTGTTTGTGCGCTGTTCCTGTGTCATGCAGTGATGGAAAAACAAATACACTACAGTTAGTGCGTGCAAAAAGCTAAAAGGCAGTTACAGTACAAGTTTCCTGAGGGCAGCTGCGTTTGTTGGAGGGTTAATGAATGCCAGAAACAGGCTCATGTTGTTTGGTGAACACGATAGATGAAAGAACGATTGGCGAACGATTGCTGTTGCATACAGTTCCCAACAACACCCTTTCACCTCCCACATGTAGCCCATAGCTCAGAGACAACCCATCTGTTTCTCCATTCCCTGGGTGAAACCAGCCTTGACAGAAAGAGCTGAGCAGTATTTCAAAAGTGGCCTTTCCAGGAAGACACAGTTGGCTTTGTGTAGTTCCCTATCTATCAAAACCTCTGCCTCTGTGTTTCTCCCTCACCTTATACTCTTATTATCCGTCTTTTTGACTGAATCGTATTCCTCGTTTCTACTCTCGAGTCCCCCCTCCTCCCCTCCTCCCTCCATTCTGTGCCTCCCTCCCCCTTATTCCACCCTCCTCATTTTTAAAAGCCACATGCTCCCAGCCCGTCTGGCTCAGTTGCACCCTGCCAATGAAGGGCTTTTTATTGGGCTGAGATTGAGTGCAGCCAAGCAGGGCCTGGCTAGGACTAAGGCTGGGGCCAGCCTCGCAGTTCCCCCACCCCCACCCCCTCCCCCCAGCCCCCCAACTGCACAGCCCACTCCACATGCCTGTTCTGGTCTGGCCCTGTCGCCCAGAAGGAGATTACTTGTCTCTGCTGCCCTTAATTGCCGACAGCAGCTGAAAAGAGCCAGAGAGAGAGAGAGAGAGACATTGTAGAGAGAGGAGAGGGAACAGTGTTGGCTTGTTGAGCTGTCACTTGACAAGCTTGGACTCAAAGGTTTGTGTTTCTTCTGTCAAATCCTGGCTCCATATTAGCTGCTTTTATTAAGATGGATGTTGTTTTCATCAAATCTGCTGGTCGTAACTTATGGTACTCTGGACTGTACTAAGAATGAGTAGAATGAATACAACAGTAGTCAGCAGATGATGTGTTGAGAAAGGTAAGCTGATGAAAGACTCACATAAAGTATCAGCACGTGTTACTTGATTCAAGGGTGTGTAGTAGGAGCAGTAGGGCCACTGTGCCCTCTCCCTGCCCTTTAAGCCACTGTTATTTTTCATAGCCAAGGGCTTCCTTCCAGCAGCCTGTGCCCCACTGCCATCCCTTTTTATTTTTTCCAATGAACTTGTGAATTTCATATTATTACAGTTGGTTATTGTTCAATCCCCTCTGGCTTGATCCCAGCAAATTAAATAGTGGGCAGTATATTGAATTGGCGGTCTCTAAAGAAGCTGTGAAGCTCTATGAAATTTCTCACCTCTTCATTTTGCTGTTTAGTATTTTGTATGTAGTTTTCCATTCAGCTGGGCTCTTGGTGAACTGTTTTGAATCCATATTTACAGCCTGTTGGCTGCTTAACTCCCACTCATCCTGCTTCAGCATGCATTATCAAAGCATTGCAGTATGTCCAGCGTGCAAATAAAAAGATGCTTTGGTTTAGATTGTTTGAGCACAGACTGGCCAGAAGAACTGATTAAATGCACCTAACTGACTGCTGGTAATATCTTCAAATTTACTGTTCAGACACGAGAGGGGTGTCATGTAACTCTCAGCAGGAAAGTGTCCAACTATTCCTTTCAGCGAATTAACTAGTTGACTGAATTGAGCGTACACAGCTTGATCAGCACTTAAAAATGAATTTGAAAGTGCTGAAACACATAACTGATGATTACTTTTCTCCCAAGTTGGCATACTTGGGAGGGTGAGGTCTGTTGAGTGAAAACAGTTTGGAGCCTAATGATGTGGTGGACATGCACTGTTGTGTTGAGCCAGTTGTTGGTGATGTCTGAGAGCCAGTAGAAGCTGCAGGGTCATTGTCTCACCATTGTCTGACTTCCAACAGCAAGTTAACTTGCCTGAAGCAACAGATTTGTGATGCTCAACTCACATTAAGACATTTTAATGAACCCATCACAGCCACTACACAGACACCCTCAGATCACTTCCATGTAAAACACTTTGGTCCCACTACCAAGAATGCCTTAGGGCTATAACCCTGAACTACCAGATTATGAAACTCTCACACTAATGACTTGGATCACTCTTACCTGAATTCATTGTGGCAGTCACTGTCGCTCGTACTGTTTCCTTATAAATCCACGAGTTTCATAATTCAATACCTGTGTATCTCAACAGGCTCAGCTTTAATTGCATTTGTAAGGAGGTCCACTCTGACTACACAAGATCCTTCCTGATGGATATAGAGGGCTTCAGCAAACCTCTGTGTCACACAACCACATTGTTTCATGCCCTTTTGATTAACATGGGATGGAAACAATTAGGTGGGGGAGGTAGTGAGGCAAAGCAGCACATTCAACAGCTTTAAATGCTAATTAGCTAATGGAGGATGAAAGAGCCGGCAACTGGCAGGGTCTCGCACACCACACTCAAGCTTCGGCTACAGCTATGCTCGTTTCATTAGATTTTTAGCAAGACCACCACCATTTTGTTTCCTTGGATACCTTTCTGAATACGGCCATCTTGTGCTCTTCTGAAATTTTTTTTGGTAATGATCTCAATGTGATGAGGCTGAACTCCTCTTTTTCAAGAAGTGTCTCATGTTACTTGCTTCCTTTTGAATAATGTCTCATTTCACTTATGTCACATCTTTTTTTTATGTGCTTAACCAACATTTGACCCATTTACACCAGACTGCTGTCGCAAATGAATTCATTGCTGTTCACACAACACTCAGGTCTACTACTGCTGTTGTAATCAAATCACTGCTGAACCACAGAAATTCATCAGATTTGACATAAATCTAACAATGAGTGACACTGACTAATGGTTCTTTAAAAGTGAGTACTGTGTGCAAATTAAACCACACTGGATTTAAGTGTCTTCCTATTCATTTAAATGAGGACTCAGGATAGTTGCTCACCTTAAGTAAGCTATTTGAGAAGCACCGCATGGTGTTAACAGTTCACAGGATCGATCTCTACATTGTAGGTGGAATTTCTCTGTCCCCTCTGGTTACTTTAAAGAAGGTCCACTCTTTCTAACCTAATGGGTGTTAATTGCTAAAGAGAAACACTCGGCTCTCTGTTTATATAAACGGGTACAATACAATTGTACTCGTTAAATAGATTATAGCTTCTGTCTACTCCTGTCCCTAGTTGGACTTTTACATGTACAGTGTCAGTACATAGAGTAAAATACTATGGTGAAATGCAATGATTTGAAAAAAATGATCAATAGATACAATTACCTAGAACTGGACGGAGCTTTAGTTTGCTTTTACCCAACACTAGGAGGTCAACAGGAATTTATATCTGGAGTTAATGTGATTTTGATTGTGAATGTGATAGATACGTCAAAATGTATCAATCAAGTTTTGATATGAACCAAATGTCCTCATAGACTAATGTTTTCTACATTTATCTTATTGTCAACAAATCACTTTAAAGATTAAAACCATAAAAGAACAAGTTTATGGGAATGAAGGCAGGTGTTTTTAGGTACTGGTTGGAACGGTGGTTCATAATGTGGGGACCCCCAGGCGTCCTTGAGCTGGTTCCCCAGCACAAAGGTGAATCATTTATTTTTACTATAGCTCCATCCATCAGTAGTAACAGTGTATATCACTATTGTGGCCATGGGTATCAAACAAAAGATATCTAAATGCAGAAATCTTATGAGATGGGGGGTCTGTGGTCTAATTTGTCAGTTTAGGGGACCTTGATGGGAAAACGTTTTAGAACCACTGGGTTAGAAGATGCCATCCAGGGAATAATAGATAAAGTGTTTGAAGGTTTATCACACACCAAACAAGAAAAAGCTTTCAAGAAACTATGAGAATGGATTTTTTTCAACTCTAGAAAATTACTACAGTGCTGATTATTGTATCTTTTGTTGCCACAATCACAGTGTAAATGCTGATCTTCACTGCGGTGGCACTGAAATAAAGTGTCCCTTTTTCCTGCACTGCTGCTCTTTTGTAAATAGGCAACACATATATTTTTATTTACACAAAAGCCTCAGTAATTTACAAAAACTGCAGGGCTCTATAGTTTTTACCAGCTATCACTGAAAGAGCCATTATAGTGCCTTTGGGGACTATTGGGGCCAGTATGCTCCTGTCAGAACTGCTTGACAGACAGTTGGACAGTTTTCAGACATTCCCCACCTCTTCACATCGTGATGCCAGAGCTGAGAAAGTATGTTGAGCATGAACATCTCTCTCCCCAACGCTCTCTCTCTCTGTGGGCCATTATTATTGGAGCATTATTGTTCCCCCCCGTCCATGCCAGCCAACTTCAAGTGTGGCCATTCAGAACAATAAACACTTGACTTCTGAAGTGGTCTAGCGACATGTTGTAAGAGCTCGTTCTGGCAGAGCATAAACTGACCCTAATACATATTTGTGATACTTGTAAGTATGAACTGCAGAAGGATGGGTGTGTTTGGGATTGACTCAAAATAAACTCCAGTGCCTGTGTTCGTGGCAATGAAGGAACATGTTGCACGGTTTAACTGTGATGTGTTTTGAATCATTCAGTGGAGTCTGGCACAGAGGACTGAGCTGCGTTAGGCTTTGGCCATACAGGCAATGGTACAGATAAAATGGAAGGACTGTTGTTGGTTTTGTTAAGAAAAATACCCTTTTCCACTCAAAACCTCCACCTTGTTCAACATCCTACTAAATCACAGATAATTGTGTTAAAGGGCAGTCAAGGGAGTTTTCTAACTAGACGGCGGCATACTTGACAGACGTAATTTAATTGGAATCACTGTGTCATTTGTCGCAGGAAGAGGAAATCAAGGGGCTTTTTTAGGGTTCCCACCAATGTCTGAGGACTCTGGGTGTTCATGTATTTTATCACTTGCTGGTGTATTACGCTCAAGTTGACATGTACTGTAATCAGAAATAAACATCTCTATCATCTTTCCCCAGTTTGTCAGGGGCCGTACAGATGGATTGCCGACTCTGTTGATTTCCCTTAAAAGCCCTAAATTTTTCACAACCTTCGGTGCTCCTTTGAGGGAGATAGGGAGGCTGTGAATAAGAGAGCGGGGTATCAGGAGGTGGGGGGTGGTGGAGGAAAAAGCATGCTGTCATGAAAAGAGCCACTTCCTGGCTGGCTAGATGCAATCATGGGCACTATCTGATAGCACCGGAGGAAATTGGATGAGCTGAGAGCCGTTGGCTGCCAGTGATGGGAAAGATGACTCCTTTGTCACTGTGTCAGTCAATTCCCGACTCTCACCTGAGAGACCAATCAATAACACAGGGAGAGAGAGAGATTTTCCCTTGTCTCTTGGCCTCTGTATGCTGTAGGCTGCTGTCAGTTATGTGCTGTAAAACACCCTCTCCTTCATAGGAATGTGGTATGGGACACATAAATATATCAAGGAAGCAGTTAAATGTAATCTATTTCTGTAGATTTAGAAGTCACCTTTTAGTGAATTATATGTCAGAAATTCTGTGTGTAATTCACACGCAAACACAGAAACACTGTGCACACGACTGTAATCATTTTGTTACTGCATTGCATTGTTGTCTTTCGCAGTGTGTCTGATTGTGTCCGAAAAAGTCTTATTAGCATCTGCATCATTAGTTGTGCGATTGTATTGCATAGGATCCAAGTGAGACTCATAACTATCAGTTGCTGTCAGGCATGTAGTATTACATCAGGCAAGGAGGACAGTCAGCCTGATGTAGGCGTCCAAATAGAGACACTCACTGAATGATTCATAACTGGTACAGGGCATCGTAAGCTTTTAACATATTCTCTGAACAATATGGCCATGGCAGTTCTGTGAAAGATGATACTAAACTGGTCTTTTCTCTCCCCCCCTCTCTTATACACCCTACCCCCACCCCCTGCAGTTCCCTGATACCTGTGAGGAGTCTGCTTCACCATTCGTCTTCATCTGCACCAACCCTCAGGAGCTACTGGTGAAATTCCCCATGAAAGGGAAGCACAAGATCTGTAAGTCCTGCTTCTTTCATGTAAGGGGAAGTGGAGTGGATGAAATTAGCCCGAGAAGGCTGAGGCTTTTTATTATTTCTTTATTTTCTATCAGCTTTCTCCTCTGCGTGTGTATGCTCACACACATACGTAAATAGACATGTGCAAGGGTGATAATGCTGCGTACAGTTCCTGATTACTACACTTTCATTAATAAAACAGAATTACAAACACACGTGTGCAAAGCACACTCCCACGTACACATGTACAGATTCTCTCTGAGAGCCATCTGTAAAGACGGGATTTTGCTGTCAGGTTGCCGGGGGGACAAGCCGGGCCTGGATGTGCAATGTTGTTGCTGTATTGTGTGATTTATAATAGGACTCAAACACATTTTCCCTCTGCTGCCATAGCTGCTGCTGCAAAATGATGTACCTGCAAGCTCTTTTGTTAATATTTCAAAACCCTCTAAAGACTTGAGAGGATTGTTTATGCAGCTGTGCCTCCTTCACATCTTTCCAGATCGATGGAGAAAGCTTTTTTTTTTTTCTTTGAGGGGCTCAAGGTAGAATGTGGCAGGAGCTGTGCCCTTTTTTTTATTTTACTAAAATGGATTTGATGGTGTATTGTCTCCAGGTTTGTGAATATGAGAAGCAGTTAAGAAGGTTTTAGAGGTTTAGCACAGACCTGAGCAGACAAGTGAAATGAAGTATGCGCTAAATGGGATGTCAGCACGTCTTGAAAAATGTGTTAGGTTTGAACACTGATACAAAGACTGTCTCAGTGAGTGTCTGAAAATACTGTCAAAATCTTAGAAATTGTCAAGCTGTTGCACTCTTCTGCTACATCTGAAGAAAACTTGTGCTTTTGTTTTCATTTGCACTTTTCAGTCTTTTAATTGTTTATATCTTTCATTCTGTCATCCACGCGGTCCTGAACTCGACGAGACATGCTGACACAGTGTTATAGGTTTGCTGTCATAAGCACAGATCACTGTGCCTACATTATTTAAACCCACAGTAATTTGTGGTTTTATGAATCAGCATCTTACTTATAATAGGTTGATAAATACATAGTGTTGAAGTGTTTATCCCTGCATTACCTGGAGTTGATTCTTTTCCATTTAAAATGTCCAACTCTCCAAAGGGACAAACCCTCGATGTCACCCTAACACTGAAAACACAGAAAAGGGGAAACCCTTTAGTAAGCCTTTCCTCTGGTTTGAATTTGATGAAATAACATCTCCGCTATCCATAAAGAAATCCCCCCAGCAGTAATTTCAAGGGGTTTACTGTTATTCTGAATCAGGGAGATTTTGCACGTCTTTACCTGCCGATAGATGTAACAGCGCTGTCTTCCTCATTGTCCTATCTGCCTCCCAGCTTTGTTCCAGCTACGGCTTTCACATGTGTAATTTCATGTACCTGTTCCCAGCCAAACGCACACACGCCATCACAACCACCACCTCTAATCTTCTGATGAGTGTTTAGTAATGCAGTATGAAGACAGCTATTTTTTTCAGACTGTTGAAATCTGTACTTAATGAAACTGATTCACATATAAAAGCATTGATATACCCCCTGGTCTTTCATAGTCAGACCTGTCTCCACAGCTCTGTGGCTGCACCCATTATTATCATCCTGCTATCGGGGAGAAAAATGCTCTTGCTTGTTTGCATTGAAAATGCCACAAATAACAGCAAAGACATGTCAACTGTGCGATTGCACACATCTAGATCTTTATCAAAACTTTGCATTTTCGGTGTGTAGGTGTAGCTAGCTTGGAGGTTGTTGTTGTTTCCCGTAGCAAACAGGAGTTTGAAATCTTTAACAGCCGGGGGAAGCAGCAAGGGAAAAGAATGAGTAAAACAATGATAATAGACCTCCAATATTGACAGGCACCAGCCAGTAGTTCTATACATACGACACTGGTTGTGGGTTGTTGGCCTCCCATCACATAAATCACATCAAATAAATAAATGTTTCAGAATATCACAAATAACACATCATACCTAACACTGTGTTGGACTAATAAACATGTCCCTTTGCTTTGTGTCTTCATTCAGCGTATGTGTTCAGGTCTGTATATATTGCAGGCTCTGCATAAGTGGTAGGCTTTGATCACAATACACTCTGAGCTGAACATGTTAGTCTATTTGGATTGGTTATATCCTGATGCAGTGGACCTGCCCTGTCTGGCCTGTCTTATTCACCAGCCTGCTTTTCACTATCTCTCTCTCTCTGGCTCTCTCGCCCCCTCTTCCACCTCAATTCCCACTGCATCTCACGGGTCAAGGCTTTACCGCTCCTCTTACTCAGGGGGGCTTAGCACAAGTATTTTTTGCTCCCGCAGCAGCTTACATTGACAAGATCTGCTTGTCACTGGCATTGCCAGCCATCTCATGCCTCATCAGAATGAGCAAGAAAATGGTACAATTCCCTGCTTCTCCATTCCTCTCAGCAGATTCAGGGTTTTATTGCATAATGCAGGCGACTGTAGTTGTTTTTCATTACTGTGTTAAGACATTAATATAGTTGAGAGTTAGCTGGTAACTAACAGTAATGAGCTTTGATATGGTAAAATATCAGGTTATCAAGTTAAGTTTAAAGAAAAACTAAATTTATTTGCCGCATTATTACCTGTTACTGTAGCAACAACCACTGGGGTCCATGCTAAAAAATAAAAACAATTCCAATCCCCGTCCATTAAGACAATATTACACTCACACCGAACACAGTAAAATCACATCAAATTGAATCATATGATTTATAAAACACTGAATATGTTTTTTGCTAAAAAGCAGTAGGTAATATCTCATTGTAATTGCTTTGCATTGCTTTTGTTATCTACCACTTTCTCCCTTTGGTCTCTCTGCATTTTGTGCTTGGAAGTTTGCCGTTGTTTATGTTGGGGGGTGTTTTGACTGGTTTGGCTGTCAAGCTACACAACAGCTGAGCTGAGCACATGAGCTGAAAGCTGCAGGATCATCTGTTGGGAGCTGGAAACAGGAGAGCTACATCCACATATGGATGGACATTATTGGATGCATTTGGCAATTATCAAATAATGTGATGCTGCCTCTCTCTCTCCAGCTGGTTTTACAGTTGGCTTTGTAGATAACATGTTAGGCACTGCTAGATGCAAACTCAGGTTGATCAGTTATTACCCCGCGGAGTCTGTGGCATTTAAAATGGCATAGCGCCAAGGCTCACTCCCTGTAATAAGGGATGTGCATTATGGTTTATGGTCACATCCTGTGAACATTTGTATCTGTGTGTGCTTCTGTGTATGCTGAAGGTCAGTCTGGGTGTTGAAAGCTATTTGGCTCTCTGACACGATCCCCGGTTTTCTTTTTCTCTTCCTCATAGCGATACCCCAATTCCCCCATGTTTTTAATAGCCTGACATTCTGTGTATGATGTGGCTGTGCCCACACACCTAGAAAACTGAAACACAAACCATATACCGCTAAGACATTTTCTTCATGTAGTTTATGTAAGATATAATGCAAAATGTCAAACCTAACATGCTCCTTGCTCTATAGTACCATTTTTATTTCTCTATTTCTAGTAAAAGTGCCAAAATGAATGAATCCTCGAGATGCCACACACTAAATGATATAAAAGCTTAGTTTTAACCCTCATCGGGCTTTAACACCTGATTTTCCCAAAGTCCTCCAAGATAATCAACCATATAAATTTTTTTTTGATACAACTCAGAGGTTTCTCCTAATAGCACCATAACATATGGTGTACATACCTTAGTTACCATGGTTACTATGATAATGGCAATGGCTTGATTAGGTTTATGCACTAAAACGGCTTGGTTAAGTTGGAAAAGATGGTGGTTGGAGTTAAAATAAGTGCTTCCTCAACATTAGACTATCTTTGTTATGGTTACGATATGAACAACGTGGTTCATTAAATGGTCATGCAGAATAGAAACAATGTAGCCTGCATGGGAATGGGAATCGAACACTGCTCTCCTGTATCATATTCCTGTGTTTTGTTGACCCTGCCTCCTAATGTGGATTTGTTGATCTATAAACTACATCACCACACTTTTTCCCTTGTTCCTGTCCTTTACTACGGCTACTACATGTCGCCTAGCAACAAAGCGTAACTATTAGTCATTAAACCTGAAGAACAAACCACCTACGGGTTTGTTTTTTACAGGAAGTCTCCTTGCTCTTCTTTGGTCTGAGAAAAAATGGATCAGGTAAAAGTGGACAGTTCATTATCTTGTAGCATGCAGGGCTCCATGAAAGTTGGAGGCATCACAGTCGTGGTATAAGCCAAACCTATTTCATCCCCTGTGTCATCCTAAACTACATACAGCCAGAGATGTATTGATCCTGACACCAAAAGTGTTTACATTTCTATACACACCTGAATCTTTGAATCACTGTCCATCTCAGCTTAAATTGGATTGGTAGACATTATACCGGGACTGCCAAACAACCTGACACTGCTACTTGCTAACGTCCTATTTGTATGAATCCTCCAAAGTATTAAAATCCTATTGCTTAAAAGAATAGAGTTTCCAAAGTAATGTTCCACGAGTGCATCAAATGACTTTAAGCCTTGGTAAGTCTTTAATTAACATAATGTCTTGTACAAAGACTCCTATCGTAAACCAACTAAAGCACAGAATTAGTCGAATATGTGCCACAGCTCAGGATCCGTCTGTCATAGCCAAAGTTTGATAAGCTCAAGGCACCGGAAGCCTTTTGTTCCATCGTGGGATCATTTGGCAAACTTCAAAAGTAATGCTGAGTGATATGACTGAAAATGTTATCACAATTAAAAACATAAATTCTGTAGTGTATTTGGTTCGTCTAACATAATGACAAGCAGTACATTCACACGTGAGCATGTAACTAAATCTCTGTAATCACCTACAGAAAGAAACAAACAAGAGATTGCCAAAACAAAACTGTCATCCAGCATCCTTTGCAGCCATCCCCAGCTCAGTTTGGCACTGAAATTAAAACTCTTGCGATATTACATATGAATTCAGTGAGCGCCGTGTGAATATTAGCTCATCTTTTTCTATGAAGATTAGTCACACTAATGGCCTTCAAGCAGATACAAAAGAGCTCTCTTTCGCAGAGATTTGATCCAACTACAGGGAAGGAAGTCATGGATATAATTGCTAAGCTGAGAAATTCAGAGTCAGCAGCAGGTCATGATGAGATCTTTTTATCTCTTGTACAGTGTAAGTCTTTGACATATATAATCTCAAAATCACTGGAGACTAGAGGCATTTTAAAAGACCTCGAGGTCGACAAAGTAGTCTTCCTGTGTCAACCCCCGAGGCACCAAATTCATTTTCTTCAGTTTCTTCCAAAGCCAGTCCAGCAGTTATCAATATCAAACCCTTTTTGGAAATATTCCCACACTTTACCCTCTTTACAGTGAATATAATTATGTTCTATTATCCAAACAATTTTGCTCCTCTGTTACGTTTGGAAACTGTAATACAGTATTTGGTTGCAAGTAGCTGACCATGAATGTAAATATGTGCTCTTTACATTAGATGTGATAAGAAACCGATGTATGAAAAAAGATTTTTAAACAGCAAACAGCAAAAAAATTTGCTGTTTGCTGTGGAGTAAAAATGAATTGCATTCGCGTATGTTAGTACACATTTTAAAGCTCAAAGAAAATAAAGGGCTGAGCGATTATCGACCAATGGCACCAATTTACCACCATCAAAATAGAGGACATTGTTATTGCTTCTCTCTCCAATGTTATCTTTCTTATATTTGAAGAAAACTAGATTGAGTCTTCATTCCTCATGTCGTTTGAGCTCAGTTGTCACGAAGAGTCAAATTACTGAAAAATTTGTTAGTTTTTGAAGGAAACTCAGCTGCATATTGACATTTGTTTCTGAACAATGTTCCACTTTCTGATTTAGTTTTTTTTTTTCCTCTTAAAAATTCTAATATAATGAGCTAGTACTTAATAACTCCAGCAAGTAACACTTTCTCCATTTCCTTTCAATAATTTGAATAAAATTGAAAAGGCCTTTCTTGGAAGTATCCTGGTAATTTAGAGCACACCACCAGATAATCTTTAGGCAATTATGAGGAAAGTTTCCAGGAAATTAGTAGAAAGTAACAAGACGTATAATCCACATACGGTAACTTTTACACTATATGCTTGTCTTATTTGTCTCTGTGTGCTCCGTTAGAAAATACAGACCATTGAAATCCAGTACAATACATATTAAGCACACTTATGGGAATTGCTTGAGGCAGAGAGATCTATATTTACTTGTTCCCGTGTAGCAGCCACGTGCCAAGGGACCGGTGGGTATACATCACAAATAAATGATTCTCTTTATTTGGTTGTTATGTATTCTACATCATACCCCTTGTACACGTTGCACTTCCAGCTCTCTCCTCAATGTAATTTGCATTTTCCACGCATACATTATGGGGCTGCTGCAATATGTATGCCTTTCATCCCTCAGTTGCATCACATATGGAAATAACACAACATATTCCCAGTGAAAATGTTGTAGTTGAATTTTGCTCCACTAACCATCAGTTGCACTGTTACCTTGTTATTACCTCTTTGTTTTACGTGTGAAATCACAGCACCATGGGATTGCAAATAGAGAAAGCCAATTACCTAACAAATGTCCACCTTCTCTCCTGAGGTGGTCATGATTTTTTTTTCTCCTTTATTTCTCCCCTGCGCTCTTCCTCTGTCATCCACCGCCGGGAGACAGAAAGAGGTTAGAGCGGCGGAAGTCCTGTTTTGGTTATTTATTCATGGATTTTACATTTAATATTCATGCCTTTTTCAGGACTATCTGGGTGCAGAAGAGAATTTGCTGCCTCGGAGGCAGCAGGGGCCAAAAATCAGGTTTCAGCTCGAATGAGCCCAGCGGATAAAGGGGAGAGAGGGAGAGATAGATAGAGAGGAACGAGAGAGCAGGGTTTCATGTGTTCTCTAGTAAATGAGAGGCAGGCCTTGAAGGTGACAGGCTGTGTTTATTACTGATCTGTCAGCCGGTTAATGGGGAGAGGAGAAGAGAAGAGAGAGGAGAGAGCTAAGCTGCCGAGCAGAGACCAGAGTACACAGGCATGGGAGCAAGAGAGAGCCCCAAGCAATAAACTTTGCCATACTAGATCTGCTTGTCCTTACACATTAAGTGACAAAGCTCCTGCATGATGAATTCTAACTAAACCAGGGTCTGGGGAAAAAAATCTGTATTGTCATGAAATTAGTATTTTCTTCAGTGACCAAACATGACAAAGAATTAAGACTGAGACCTATTGTTAACATACTGTATTTCCTTAGACCAAAATTGTGGATTTGATCATCTGTTCATATCAATGAGGGTCTGTGCAGCTCATTCCAGTGCAGCCCTAAATTGATCACTGTGCAGATTGTGTAGAGACAAAATGTGAGAACACATCTGTGTATGCAGACACTTTCTTAAAGTTTCTTAAATTTTGGCTGAAAAATGCTTCTTTGCATGTAATAAACCCTGTACACTAGAGTCGTTTTCTGCACTGTTTCTTTTATACTTGCACATTAGTGCTGGACAATTAATCAAAATATAATCGAAATCACAATATGGCCAAGTGCAAGATCCAAATTGCAGGAGCTGCAATTTTTTGATGAGGTAAAATGTGCTACACCGCTGCTGTAGAGATGCCCCAGCCTTCAAATCATATTCTCCAGATGTAAGGGAACATGCATGTTTGTTGCAAGGCCCAACAAAAATCACAGTCATCTTTTTTTTTTTTTTTTTTTTTGTGAAAATTCCAAGTGAAATTTCAATCATAATATCTGTCAAAAACAATCAAATGTCAAAATGTTGTTTTTTTTTCACACATAACTAAAACGATGTGCTGCTGCCTGCTGACAGGAGTTTAACCTAACTGCTTGTTTGAAGTTCTGGTGAGATCCTTTGTCTACACACTTGTTTTTTTGTTTTTTCTTTGCAGATGAAGTTCCAGGTGTGTATCTAGGCTTTTTAACATTGCAAGATGAGCAGTTCTGCATATCCCCATGGTTGTTTTACTGCACTTAAGTGAATGAGAATAGTCTCATAGATACTCTAAATCCCAATCCTCATTATTGTGTATTTTGATCTCAATCTTTGTTAGAACAGTTTCTACAAACATTTCATGTTATTGAAATAGTATTTTTCAGAACTGCGTAGCCTTGACAAAGACATGCTTCACCTGAGGGGCTTGTAATACTTGATTGCACTTGAGTGCCAAGGTTTAATCAGCTGCCTTTGGTAATGAAACCTCTTTGCTCTCCGTCTCACTAAAGGGTGAAAAGGCTGTGTAAAGAAATTGCTCTTTGTTGTAACAATAGATTTGTCTGTCCTTATCTTAACCAAGCATTGGAGCCTTTATCAGTCACCGTTACAAAACACATATCAATCAGCCTTTGACGTGCCACTGCTTTCTTTGGTGTCACGTTTACTGCATGGCTTTCAGCATGAAGCAATCGTATTTTATCATTATTTATTTTATTTGTTTAAACGTATTGGAGTTGTATATGTATAGTTGATGTACACACATGGCTGTGGTGCCTGACTGTGTGATGATGCTGTTGGCGTGTGAGAAGCTTGCTGGGTCCTTTGTTGAAATATAGATGTTACTGTATTGTTGCACAACCCAGTTTTTCTGATGATGCCTCAGGGGCTAATACTCCTGGGGTTAAAATTGATTTAGTCTGAGGAATATAAGATGGATGAAAGTGTAGCAAGCGCAGGGATGCCTGTTTCATGCACTCAGCACACTGGATTTCAAAACGTCGGTTTTGTAACCGTATTATTTCTGCTTTGCAAGTGACCCTTGCTTTTTTTTAAATTTTTTTTTCCCAAGGAAAAAAGTACTAACCCGCTCACATGCAGACTGAGGCTATCGTCAGTAGTTTCCATTCTAACCTGAGGCTTGTACTGAACACAGCTAATCAACGTTCAGCTGCTCATCTCCTCAGTGTCAGTGCACATGAACGGAGATGTAAAAGGTGCATAAACTGCACATCCTGGCTTCAGTTCATCACAGTGCTTTAGCGGTTCTCCTATTTACACCTTATTTACATATCTGCAAATGGAAATGTGTGATGCAAAGACAGAGTTTAAAACAACTACATCTTTTTTTGTTTTGTTCTGTTTTTTTGACTGGACTTTTAAGTTCTTTGTCTTGAGTTTTCTTTTTCACATTTTCCTGTTGTTTTCTCTGTTTGTTCATCTTTTCTCTCCCTTTGTCTTAGTCTAAGCCTCTCAGAGTAATCAATCTGGGTCAGCACTGAGAAGGGGGATGCAGACAGATGTGCTTTGCAATGTGATCGATGTCCTTGATTAGTGAGAGATTACTCCTGTGTGTGCGTGCGTGTGTGTGTGTCTGCTAGTTAGCATAAATGCAGTTAGCCTGCTGCCTTGATTTTGTTAATTTGTCAGGTTAAGGGTGGGGGATCAATAGGTGGATTATTTGCACAGTTCAAGTTGCTGACGGAGTTGAGGATGTTAAACTAGATACGGCCAGTTGAGTTGCTTAATGTGGTTAAAAAGTGCAAAGTGAATCTTAGACCAATGTCTGAAATGGCACAAAAAAGTCTGATACTCATATGAGAAATTAAAAAAAATCAACTGATATATTTTATTTTACATAAATGCCTCTTATCACCATTATGATGAGGATTCCTTGTTAACATAAAGCATAATGACAAAATACAATAAGGACACTTGACATTTAAAGACAAATCGTATGTAATTATTTACTGCAATTTATATTACTTATTTGCTGACATAGTTCATAGAAATACCTATTAGAGCTGAAACAATTAGTCGATTAATTGATTAGTCTATGAAAAGAAAATGAATCTGTAACTGTTCCTATAATTGTCTTATTAAATATTAAAATGAGTTGTTTCTGTTATTTTCACAGACCTTATTTAACAGAAAAACATTTCAGTTTCATACAGTATAAAGTACCTAAAATGACATTCTCCAAATTAATCATACAGTTGAACCAGCGCCTCTGACCTGTGAAAAGTTATATTAATGTAAACATTGACACGCAGCTTCCCATAAGGCCATTAACGTTTATTTCAAACACATCTTAACCAATGCAGTCACCTCACTGCTTTTGTGAGAAAGATCAACAGTGGTAATTCCCCTCAGAGGAGGCTGTCAGCTCTCCATCAGCTGTCAGTGTTTTCACGTTGCCTGTTTTTCAAAGGAGCATTTGATTCTTGTAGTTTTCCTCTCCCTCTGAAAAGAAGCAGACAGATGTAATAGCCATTAGCCTCGGGGAGAGACAGCACAGATGTGTCAACAAGGCTTGACTTTTACAGTCCAAGTGAAGTCTGAGCAAACAGTGGCTGTGTAGAGGCCTGTGTGGTTGAGCAGTGATCCAGGGACACGGTTGCACGGTGTTGCCCCGGGACTCCAAACAGACCGTGACTGTAGTTCTTATTACAAGAGTGGGTCAGACCACCCCAATACGGAAAATAAATAATGCAGGGGAAAACCTGAGTGCTGCCACCTCTCTCCGACAACATCCACACAACCTTGTCCTTCATGAATAAGTGGCAAAACCTTGAATATGCTCCTATTGTAAACTGCTTTTTAAATACTGAACCTGCTATTTTGATGGTTTTGAGAAATAGTGCATTAGGCAGGACTGAACTTAAAAGTTTAATTATTGGTCAATACTATCTCAATTAATAAATTAATCATTTGGACTGTATAATGCGACAAAATAAATCATAATCATCATAATTTCCTAAAGAGAACAGACCCAAGCCCATATTTCATATTATTATCTAAATCCACTTATTCCCTCCTTTCTTACTTTCTCATGGCCTCCAAAAAAACCCTGAAAAATTCAATTCTTTATCTTAATTTGATCTCAATTTCCAAGATGAAAGAGTTGAAATTCTAATTAAGCTGTAATGGCAGCAGCAAGTTGATATTTTTGCTCCCTGTTCGTTTCTCCCTCGTCAGCTCTTTCCCTCCCCGTATGTTTAGCTTGATCTCTTCAAATTTATTTCCTACTTTGTAACCAGAGGCAAGAGCCCTTGACTCGCTGCCCCCACAGTCGCAGCCAAGGCAGCCATTTAAGTTGCGATTAAAAATTAATGGTTGAGTGAGAGGCTGCAGAGAGGGAACAGGGGAGGGCAAAGAAAGAAAGAGATAATGCTTGAGCAAGAGGACGGGCTTTGGAGAGAGGAGCAAGCCCAAGCAGCAGCTGCTCCCTGATAGAGGGTTGGAAGGTCTTCTCGCAACTCTGCTGTGTTTAACTGCTCTGCTCACACCCCACCATGAATATTGCATTACTGCACTATAGGGCTCCTTGCGTTACCCCCGCTGCGCGTAGATCTGCAGCCACAGAGGCAAATCATCCAAGTCAAGGGAGAGGGGCATCCACATTTGGGCAGACACACCACACAAACAAGAGCAGACTCACTCAGAGAAAACCCTGTTGTGTTGCATGTCACCAACACTTATTATAATAAGTGATTTTTAGCCTGCGATCTCTGAGGCTACTTGGCGCCCCCCCCACACCACTTAATATAACGATTTCCACTCACTGATGTACGGTTGTCATTAATATGCACATACATAGTCACTGTTAAAAGGTTGAAATGCTGAGCCAATTCAGTGCATCAGCCTGACTCTCAGGCCATTTCATTAAAAGCTCAACTAAAATACCAGGGAACCAAGGACCTGACCTTGACTTGAGCAGATGATGAGCGGTGACACTTACATCACAGCCTGCCCTTTTCTTCCTTCTGACTTCTTTTCTCTACACCGTTTCATTACAGAATAGAGTTCATTACCCACTGACTCATGTGCTCATTTCAGTACTGCCAACATTATTTCCCTATAGTATAGCTCATCCAGGGTTGTAATGGCACCACCAAAGTGCTTTGATTGGAAAATAATTTTTAATGTTTATTTGCTTTTTATTTGTGAACAGGGTTTGATTTTCTGAGTTTTATATGTTATTGACAATGTTACATTTTAGAATTTTATAAAATTATAATTTTTAATTTATAACTTAAAAGTAAGGAAATAAACCGGTTCGCTAAAGTGAGCAGAACAAGTCATGAGATGACTAGTTTTATAAGGAAATTCGTGTTTTACACAATTAAATAGAATATAAGAAATCATAATATTTAAAAAAGGATTGAGGAGAAGTAATAGAATAATAAAAGACATTAGGTAAAATTAAAAAAATAAATAAATAAAAACTGATGTGTGTTAGCATAAAGGCTATGCAACTAGTTATAGGAGTCGGTTATCTTAGCTTAACTTATTTTAGCGTGAATAATGGGAACAGTGCGATTCCATTGAATCTGAGCACAAAAGAAAATGTAAAAACAGCTGCTTCCAGTCGTCGATGCTAAGAACAGGAACAACTGGCCTGGCGTCACAGTTAAAGTACAGACATGACTCTTAGCAAAAAAAGCAAAGAAGCCAATTCACCAAAATACTGAATGATGCCTTTAAGAACTTCTCAGATTTTAGACTGAAAGTGAACATGCTCCAAAATACACTATCCATTGTTCCACTCTGCACATATTGCCATAACATTGGACAGTTTGGGCAAGAAGCTTTTGTCCACCTTAATTTTCACTTTGACATAACAGTTGTGTTTTCTTACTGCTCATGTTTGAACTATTCACTTCATTGTGAAGCTGGATGTGTAAATAAGCTGCAACAGCCTGCGGTGTCTTCAACATAAACATCTGCAGCTTCTCCAGATCGTCAAGTCTGAAAAGAGAAGTTCACAATAGTTAAATGTTCTTAGCTATTTAAAAAACTTACTGCTTTAACTAATTAAGTTGAACATCACTGAGTGCAACATTAACATCGACTGAAGCAAAGGAAGAACATGACTGCACTGGTGGATTTAGATGAGAAACCATTCAATTAGGCAGCAATACCACATCTTAAAACTCATTTCATTGGAAAAAAAATACCTTGAAAACTTATTAAAATTCATATTGATGTGAATACTGGTGATAATAAGATGATTTGTGGATTTTCTCTGATTGTTGCTCACAAACATTTGACTGCCTTTACCTCTTAAACGATGCGTAAGGCAGGAATTTGTCAAAAGTCTCAGATGTTTTCTCTACGATGAGGATTTTTCTTTCCTCTTTCTTTTCTTGATCTACAGTAATGTTTCAGCCTCAAGAGAAGCTACTGTTCAATTATTCATTGTACTGTTCTGATTGTTAAAACTAATGAGATCTTTTACATTCACAAGAAATAGATATTTTCATTTGAACAAATTTTTATGCCACAGTAAGGTTGAGATGTAAACTTTTATGAAATGTAGCATTACATTCTGCATCAGTGAGGAAAACGCAGTCATAATATGGCTTTGCAACATAAATTGTTTTTCTTTTTCTTTGCAAGGTCAGACCTGTGCTTTAACTGAAACATTAATGTTTAAAAAATAAAATAAAATTAGAAATTGTGTCTCCCGCTAGATTAAATTCTCTCACAAGGCCCAAAAGATGTTGTTGATTGTCAACAGCAAAATGACACAATCAGGTAGAAAAGTAAAATATTGTCTAGGTGGCCTCTGTAATTTCACTGAGCTTCCCTCATCAAAAAATGGGAAGCATACGCATTTTGTGAATAATTGGCAGTGTGAGGTATGGCACCACTAGAAATGGATGTCATCTGAGATGTAATGTGTGAAGTTTAAGGTATAATCAGATTTGTAATATGCTTTTGCCACTTCCTCCTCTTCACCCACCTCCTTGTTGCTACACTCTGTTCCTTCTTTCCACTCTTCTTACATAATTTGTTAATTCTGTCCTATTTCCTCTGCTGCTGCCATCACTGCTCTTGCTTTAGGTGTTATTTGCAATGCTAATGAGGCGAGGCAGCAAGTAATGGTTTGTAGGGAAAAGAGGCTGCCTGGAAAGATGGTGATATGGTAATATGGCTCGGCGTGGCACACAGACAATTCTCTTGGAGAGTGGCTACATCACGCAGTGTAAATTTTAGTAGATCTCATGAGCACTGGAGAACAAGTGCAAAAGACATCACCAGAACCTCATGAAATCTGTGTAGCATAGTCATAATTCATCCATACAAAACCAAATACTGAAGTCATACTTTTGTAATACCACAAATTATTGCTAATAGTAGTATTTCTTTGTCAAAGAAAGGCAACAGTTTCCTATCCACTTTCAATATAAAAGTTGAAAGCAGAAATTTTTAGTAAAAAGTAAAAAAAAAAATTGTGATAAAAATTTTGACTAAATTGGCCGATTTATTCCAGAAGACAAAAATATTGACTGTTTGAAATGTGAAGAAACATGAGCTGTAACCTTGCCTCTTTACATGTATAGTCGTCCAGTATGAGGTTTATTTACATCTTTGAGTTTAGGAGCTTTGTATTTCTATCCTGACATTTCTATAAACAAATATTAAGTCTGAGCCGTACTTGCTCTCACCTTCCCTTTTCCCATCACTGTAGTGAACCAGATGTTTCTCGTCTAAGGCAACAAGCTAAGAACCATTATTCAATTTCTACCCATGTCATCATCAGGCAGCTTTCAGTAGGCACATCCCCTCTTATCTCCCTACTGTCCATGTGATTGAAATTACAGTCATGGCAATAGCAAAGGCAACTAAATGGATTATTGAACAACTGTAAGTGGCTCACTCGACAGAGCTGGCTGTGTGTGCTCTCTGGCTTGACAGAAAAAAAAATCTAACAATAGCTATGTACTGCATGTTTCAGCTCTCAGATGAGTACAAGGGGTATTTCTTTTATTGTTTTACCAATGTATTTTTTCAGTGGGAAGAATGTCACATTTCTTTTTACCATTTACAGTTATTCTTTTTCACTTAAATACAAACATTGGTATGGACTTTATGATACTCTCTCAATCACTGCTTTTACTTAAAACCATGATTTACCAATAAAATATTGCCAACTTGGTGGAATTTTTCAATCCCTGTTATATTGCGCCCTGCCCCCCCACCCTGCCAGGTTACAAATAGCCGGTTACAGCTAAACCACAGTGGAAAAACAGTAAAAGCAGACTCTGTGTGGTTCAATTACTCACTATCTCTTAGACCACCCCAGGTTTCTCTTGGATTGTCTCTTTTTCTCCAAACACAAACGTGCTGCCAAAAAATTTTGATATGTTTACATAAAAATTATGTACATTGTTTTTCGCACATAATGTGTTCTTTTCTGTATGCATATATGCACCACATCTATGTTTTTAGTGTTTATTACCTCAAACTAGATATATACATTTCAGGAATTGCAGATATTTGGTTGCAAACATATAATGTTGCATCATCAGCATAGTGCAAAAGCTTTTGATATGGCATTGATTATAATACCCTCCGGATTCCCCTGTTTTGCCAAAGGGTCTACAGTGTGTAAAAAGGGTTTTGACAGAGAGCATTCCTGACTGAAATTCATTAATTTTAATTCTAGCATTAGGAGGAGAAATACCATAGTCACTTATGCATTAAACCCCTAAAAGCTTACACAGTGTAAAAACTGGCAAATAGAGGGTTTAATGTCTCATTTCTAAATATGAAGAGGACATGAAATTGTATTTGGCATCCCAAGATAAAATCAGTTAGGTCATTTGGAATTAGGTTTCAGTTGACTTAATTTAAATAAAAGGAGTCTTAATATATGTCCACCAGTTTCTGTATGAGATACGTAACACTTCTTAGTGAAATGGTAATTATCACTTCCCTCCATGAAAGTGGAAGAGATGTTTTCTCAAGTGCCCAATTAAAGGAGTTGACGAGGACTGGAAACACATCATTGCTGAAGACCTTATTGCACCCAGCTGCTCCATCATCCCTGGTGTGTTTTTTAAATATTCAGGTTTTGTCTTTTGTACTTTCTAATGTTTAATTTAAATTTTCAGGAAGTCAGTTAGTTGAGAAGCAGCACTTCATCCTGTGGGGTCTCGCTTTTGACAGACAGCAAAGTCTCCTCCTGTCAGATGGTCTGACCAAACAGTTTGTCTCATAGTTCTTTTATGTGTCTTAGTCCTTCTCTGCTGTTTGTAGTCCAAGGCTTAAAGGTGGAATGAAGAGGATGGAGTGAATGGGCTGTTTGATTTGGATGAACTAGGGGATCTATGAAGGGGAGAGGGAAGGCAGATGGAAAAAGGGTAGAGAGGGTGCAAGTGTGTATGTTTGTTTTAGCAGCAGCAAGTGGATTGTGGGAGGATTGTGTGTGTATCTACGTGAATTGGGTATATGAGAGGGATTAGGCGTATCCGTTTGTTAAAGAACATCAAAATTAAAAAAATATTGGTTAAACTAGTATATTATTATACTTACCTTAAAGCCTCTTTTAGACACAATCTACCAGTTTTGCTCCAATTTGCACTGTGGAAACTCCAGGTTGTTTCCTGTGGTGTATCCACAGAGTAACCTCAACTCCTCTTACATGAAGCAAAGTTTGTCTTTAACCATGTAATAGCTAATGATGTTGGCAACTTGAAGGCAGTGGAAACAAGCTGTGAACGCAACACATTACTTTTTAAGATGACAAGATAAACTGGTTTGCAAATTGTGTCTTTCTCCACCAGCAATTATGGAGAAACACTGTCATTCATTTCATCTCATGTATCTAATGTCCACTATGAATGTTCACTCTGTTCTTGGTCTCTACCAAAACCTGAGTGAAGTATCTGGCTCTTTATTTTCTAAACGCTCCACTATGTTTGCCAGCTTGTCACTAAATCTGTCTGCCATTTAGTGCTGAGTAGGTACAGTGGGTTTTAGAGCCATTTGCTGAGTCTGAAAACAACACCGTGAAACAGTGATAGTAAACCAGAACAGTAAAGTTACGGGCCAGAGAGTTAAAATAAAGATTATAGCCATTTTAACTGTCAGACATATACTCCTTCAAGATGCTGAAATAATAGTACAAAATGATATATTGAAAGGCTCACACATACACTAACACCTAAAAATGATATATGATGCAGAGTTATTTTTAAAGAAGACATAATGAATGTAGCTGTTACCATTGTGCACCAGGGATGGTGTGTTAGGTTACCCTTATGCAACATATACACTGTCTGACTAAACAACACTCAAATCTGTCAGATGTGAAATATAGATTATGAGAATATGCTCTATACTCTAGGTGGTTGTTACATAAATGACTAAGAAGGCACAACACGGTCCAATCATTGGCTGATACTCAAGGATATTATGAGGAA
The DNA here is from genome assembly GCA_038496675.1 of Rachycentron canadum. Taxonomy (NCBI): domain Eukaryota; kingdom Metazoa; phylum Chordata; class Actinopteri; order Carangiformes; family Rachycentridae; genus Rachycentron; species Rachycentron canadum. Next base: position 18,384,071 of record CM076648.1, read on the forward strand.
TGAGTGAGCTTATAGAAGACTTAGAAAAGATGGAAAATTTTGAGAGAACTTAGTGAAGCCTCAAAAAAAAAATCAGACCAGTAATTTGTCACTCTGGTGTATGACCTCAACATCCATAAATTTTAATAAAGTGTTTTGAATTTTATTGCAGCAGGTCAGTGGTGGGAGTCCACTTATTTAAAGAGAAGGTTATCTTACTATTTTTAAGTTGGTTCTGCCTGATGAAGCATATTGAATATTAATTTAGTGTTTGATGGGATTGGTGTATCTTCCTTCTTTTTTCTGCAATATCTTTTCCATTACAACAAGGGCATAGAAAGAGTATTTCTCTTGCACTAATAAGCAGCTCCTTTTGATAATCAGAAGTAGAGCTTCAAGCATTAGTCGAAAAAGAGAAAATTTACTGCTGATTTGTCAGTTTTCAAAAATGCCAAACATTCAATTCTCAAATGTAAGAATAAATTCATTTTGTTTGTGTCAAATTACAGTAAATTGAATATTTTATGGCCTTCTCTTGTTGGTTGCTGCATTTGATGACATCACATTGGGCTCTGTGATATTGTAATAGGGATTTTTCCGACGTCAGATGTTGCATGGACTAAAAGGTTAAACAATTTATTTATTAAGCGTGTTGATTAAAACGTCTTCATTATTTATTGTGTATTTATTATATTACTATATCATATTTATTGGCTGTCAGTCCCACTTTAGGGAGACTGGTCTTATGATTTATTTTGTACTCAGTATTTTATTTAAAGCAAGAAAAAAAAGATTCCATTAATTTTATGTTGTATTCGCATTTCCTCTGCCTGTTGTGTTTTCTAGTAGCATGACAACACAGCTATATCGTAATTGCTGCCAAAAGCACATTAGACAATTGGTGCAAAGGTCAAAGGCAGTTTGGCTCAGCTTGATTCGAACCAAAAACAGTCTGAAACAGCTGATCAGACTCAGAAAATCTGTCTGACCCTCTGGTCAGGTTATTTTAGCAGGCTTACTGAGTTAACCAGCTGTCAAACAAATTACCTTTTTTTTTTCTTTTTTTCTTTTTTTTAAATTTTTTATAAACTGTTTTTAAAATGCCAAGTAACTAGAGAGAAAAAATACAAAACCATAGGTGAAAAGCATAATAAAGACTGAGATTTTTACTGCATTTATTTCATAGAGCTCTTAATGGCAGCCGCCGGTGGCTTAATATTTGTCCCTTTTTTTTTAAGCACAAACATGATTGTGAAATTGGTGTGTTTCGATTGTGAGCCACATGAAAAGGCTTTTCACATGAGATTGCTGACTCCCCATGGGGTTGGGCAGTGGAGCCTCAGCAGACAGACACAGACATGAGACAATGAAAAGAGTCTTTTCAAGTCTCTAGAACGATGTGTCCAGCATGATGAAAAACCTTGCACTTGTGCACAAATACACAAAATTAAAGATACAACAAATGCAGTTTTAATAGACATAATATACTTTTATTGCCATGTTTGCCATGAATTAGTCTTCTATACTTGGGGTGCAACTAATGATATCTTTTGTTATTGATGAATCTGCAGGCTTTGGTATATAAACAAGTGTTTCTGAGAATCTCACACACAATATTAATTTTTTGTCCAAGTACCTGATATTACAGTACATATCTACTTGTAGTGATAATTGTGATATTAAATTAAAATTGTGACACATACAGCACTTAAAGATCCTGGTTTAATACTAAAAAATAACACTGACTTCAGCCACAAAGTGTGTAATTGCATTTAACCAAACCACAATCTTTCCCTGAGCTTAAGCAGAGTTTCTTTTGCTGCATAAACCAAGCCACAAATTCTGGATGCAAACCTCGGTCTCTAGTATCACAGTCCTGCACATTGTTTCGCCCTCAATCCATCCCAACAAGTTTTTGGTCTCCATCCACCATCATAGTAAAAAGGAAAGCATGAAGCTAATAGGAGTCAGGGTTCATATAAAACATTAGGAATCCTTTAGAAATGTCAATTACAATATCCTAGAGCTAAAGGTAAGTTAATCACATTTAGTTCAGCCAACAGCCAAAATATTCAATTAACTCAACTAGCATGAGAGCGAGCGAAATTTTTGATTGCAAAATAAATCAATAACAAAACATTTAACCAATTATAAAAATTGTTGCCAATTCATTTTCTTTTGGTCAACTAATCAATTATTCAGCCAGTTGTTGTAGCTCTGTTACTTACACTCATCTAATATAAAACGTGTGGCTGGTTGGTTGAACTTTGGAGCTGTAGAGGTAGGGAATCAATAAACTATATATTGCTTGAGGTCAGTGGAGGAGGCTGTCAGAAAAGGAATGATGAGGTATATGACACTTGGTTGATTCTCAGAAGAAACAAAGGCAGTGTGGTCTCTTCAGCTTTTATATATATATAATATATATTTAGGATGGAAGTATCAGTGACTTCTTCCTCTCGCTTCAACTCGCTCTGCAGCTATTCACTGTATAAGCTCTTAAGTCTTTATCTCACTCTTTCTCTCTCTGCCTCACATAACCCTCTTCACACTTCGCCTGAGAGCACCTGAGCTTTCAGGAAAGGCCACAAATATACACACAGAGAGACACAAAAGATACACACATCAACTCCAGCTGAGCCCCCCTGCTTACAGTGGTATTAGGACTGCATCTCTCTCCCTCAGCTGTGGAAATAGCCTGATTACTGATGGTTGGGAAAGGATACAGCCCAACACCATGGGTTCTTCAACAGAAAAAGACAAAAATCAGTCCATGTAATGTTTGTAAACTAGATCTTTGTGTACCCCTTTTCTCTCTGTCACTGACTGCAAATGGGGAAGAGAAAGTGTTGTACTTGCAGGCTGACATCACTAAAACACCCAAGACAACAGTTGTAATATTAGTGTTTGTTTTCTCCTTGTCATGGCTTTAATGTTGCCAGTGGTATGTAGCCATGATTGCATAACCTGAAATAAACTCTAATTATAATCATTCATCTTAATTAAAGTCTTGGATCTTGTTTAAATCAAAAGTGTGTCATCTACCATTGGGTTTCTTTGACTGGAAGCCAAAAATGAGGGGGAAACCAGCCTATTTAGATGAAGGACTAGACTTCAGTTTAAAGAATAAAAGAAGAATTATACAGCAAACATGAAACCGATCTCCTCTCAAGCCACTTTCCCTCTCTTACTACTCTGACTACACTCGAATCAAACAGCCCTGCTGCCTCTGTAGGTCAAAATTAGCGAGAAAAACTTCATCACTTTGCTTCTGTGAAATCTTCAACTTTCGTTTGATGGGCTAATTATTTCAAAACAAATGTAAAATAGCACCGTACTCACTGCACAGTGCAACAGAAACAGAGGGAAGTGTTAAAAAATGTGAGTTTAAAATTTTCGAGCTTAACAGTTTTGACAGACACCAACGCCAAGAACTCAGCTGTTGGTGTACATCCAATGTTAGTTAATAACATTAATTCAGTCCAATGGGGACATGCAAAGTAGAATATTAGCTCACAAAAATGACACAAAAATTAGAAATAAAACAACAAAAATAGGGGGAAATGCATGGTGTGTGTTAACACAGTTCTAGAGGAAAATACAAGAGCAAAACAGAAACGTCTGTTTTTAAATACCGCTGGCTGAGTCTTGCTAGTCCGGCCTCACACCCACAAATTCTCTCATCTGTACTCCACCTCTTCCTGCACCCCCTCTCCTTTCCTTCAAACATGCCTTCCTCTTGCTAATTATCAAGTGCACTGCCTTATTCCTCTAGCAGCTTGTTAAGCTCTCCAGGAGCCTAGTTGACCCACTTTATATCCAGACCTGTAGGCTAAAAACCTGCTGATGGCTCCTTTGTTTCTTTTCAGTGAGCACCACCTGTGTGTATAAATGTATGTATGTTTGTATGTATACACACACACATATTCACATAAATCTCAGACCATTTCCCAGTCACTTCATAAAGTGGTCATAACACCAGATCTCATTCAGGCCTGTACCGTTCTCTTGGCATACGTCACACATGCACTCGTCCACTTTTCAAGAATATGATGAAGGATGACTCATCTAATCACATCACTTTTTTCCTATTTTCTCTTGACCAGTGCCTCTGTAAACCACTGGTCTTTGTAATGAGGGGTTTTGTGCTGCAATCCTACCATAATATCCCTCTCTGCGCAACTATCGACAGGCTGTTCCTGCTGAGTCTGTTCACCCCCTGCATTGACATTCTCAGTCACTTGAGGTGACTAGCATATCGCACCCAAGCGCCACCGTCATCAAATGTACGCTGTCGACCACAATTTACGAGCTTATTCACTGACGTCTTCCCCATACGTCTAGATACAGATGTCACTTTAGTCACTGTTCCTATTGAAACACAAGCCATCTGAGCAGCCTTTGTGACTGAAGCTCCTGCCATCTGTGCCCCGACAAAGAAATGTCTTTCAAAGTCTGTCAGATCTTTTCCTCTTGCCATCTTGATACAAAACCAGAATCAACTGGGTGTGCTCAGCATTTTGAAACATACCACAGAGCATGATGGGATGTTAATTGCTTAATTTTACCATGCAGTGCACCTGTGTGGAAGCATCTGCATTCATTGTGCTCCTTATGTTTGAAATAATTTGTCCTTTTTATATTTACTGTCAATGACACAGATTCCTGAAAACACTATTTTAGTTGTGCTAAAATATCAAAAGACATCACCCTGCCTCTGGCTTTTCTATAATATACATGAATGATCCAAATACACTTAATGCAAATAAAACGCACCCCTAAATTTATTGTACATCATCAGAAGATGCTTTTTTTTAAAATTTAATTTAATTTATAAATTTATTTGGCAAATCACATGCATCCTCTCTGAATTCAGGCTAATCTCTTGTATTTGCTTCTCTTTTCACAAACTACATCAATATTTACACATTAAAGCAAACAGAGGCAACAGTGCATCTTATTAGCACTGTGAAGTAAATATCAGTGCCCCTGTCACGCTCATCTTAGACACAGACAAGACTGGAATATCTGGTAGCAATTAGAAACCTGCTTGTACATCCGACTCATCACTGCTGATGCTGCCAGAAGCCCCGTCTCAATGCCTCTTCCTCTCTGAAGGTTACTCCATGTCCAGCATAACTATATAATTCATCAGACCGAGGCCACCATTAACACAGCTCCCTGTAAAAGGATGGAGCCATTCTGAAAATTTCCGTCATTAGCCGTGCCTCCTCTGTTCCTCCCCACCCCCACTCTTCCAAAAAAAAAAAAAAAATCAATAGCATCTGCCGCCATAGAGCTAAGCCTGCCTCATCGCTGAAGGAGACAAACAGTGGGTGAGCTAAATTGATTAAGTATCAAGCTATTTTTAGAGATGATGATTTCTAAGTTTGTCCAAATTGATGAAACAGTAAAACAGGAACAGAGCATTTCATGCACTCACCAAGTTCTGATGGTTTCCACAAAGAAACTCCATCATCATCTGCAATAACTTTCTGATAAAATAAACATGAGCGTGTAACCCATGCCTGCCACAGCTTTTGAAATAATGATGAAAGGGCTTCAGTGCTCTGTGTCTGTGCAGTGAGCATTTGTCACATGCCTACAGTGGTTGTGGGTAATTAGCGTGTGACACAGTACGCTGCTAAGCTAACAAATGATGCATATAAGAGAGCTAATTGCATGTTGTGGCATATTTGCCATAATTATCAACCCCACCCAGCTCCACAGCCACCCATGCTCTATTGAAATGTTAGCCTCTTTAAGTATTATCATAATACACGTGACAGCAAACTGTTAATCAGGAAAGGGCTTTACTTCCTTCACCCTGTGTCTCCTTCCCCAGCTGCCACTGTTTATTTGCTCTGCATCTGTTTGAAGTGTTCCTTTCCCTGAATAACAGAGGAACACACTGGTGGAGGAAATGTTTGTGTACGTACATTTATGTTCAAATAACACTATAGATTTCCCCTGTATTGTCTGGAGCCGCCGTAGCAATAATATTAATGAATCGTATATATGCACATGCTTTATTGTCAAGCTGCGCATCTTATTTGTGCACACCCATGTGCGGGGACGTTTATTTTTTGGATGAATTCATCCGTGTGCCGAGTGTCTGTCTGTGCGCATGAGAATAACATGGCTCAATTTCCATTTTTATGAACAATCCAGTTACCTCTGTCAGGGAGACTGATGGAGAGAGGTATCCTGGATCAATGTCATCCTGCCTCTGGCATGCCAAGGAGCTTGTCCACTGTGTTACTGCTTCCTTTGCTGCCCACTCAGCCCCTCCTCCCCAACATACCCATACACACACACACACACACACACACACACAACCAATACAAGTACAGAGACTTACACTTTGTCATACATACACTATTTCTCACCAATTCACATTCTTCTCTCACTCTTTCTCACCCATCAGTTGACAGGATGCCTTCTGACACTTGACAGACCCATCAACATTTTTCCTCCTCTCACTCTGCAGACAGCCAAGCCTGTAGAGACCCAAACATAACCTTGAGCAAACTTAACCTTGAGCTAAATGAGCCACTTAACCAGCCCCAAGAGATTCCTCTGATATTTGCTGGTCATAATGTTAGCCAGGGGTGCTCAAGCCCCCTAGCAAGGACCCTGAAAATAAGAAAAGGCATGACAAACAAGGTTGGTCACTTTTAAAGCCCCAGCTGTTATTATTTTTTTCAGTCCTGCTTATCCACACAGAAATATGCACACACACATGCATGCATTCACACACACAAACCATTTGGTGTAGGCTTTTTTCCAAAGTAGTAAGAATTATGTGCAGTGGGAGTGGATGCACTAACCCTGGCAGTGTTTGTGCTCTTCTCTCCCCATTGAGCTGTACAGCACCACATGGAGCACACAGATAGATAAATCCTCGAGCAGTGTAAGATTAATCAGAAATGATGGTGGCTATTAGACAATGTCAGGCAAATAAAATGTGTTCCCTTGATTCTTGTTGATGGCAGCACAAGAACACAACTTGCCAAATTAAATCCCCCTCTGGGCTTTCATGATAAACAGCATGAAGATTGTCTGGCAAAGTGCAACGTGTTTGGATTTGACTATCAAAATGAAGAATTCATCCTCATCACATGTCTTGTCCAAGACTTGTGAGGGAGAGGTTTTGTTCTGCTCACCCACTGAGGATCTTAAATATTTGAAAGACATGAACCATACTGCAAAGAAACCTCCTGGCGCCTTTGTGTGGATGTCATATATTTCTATGAAAGGACCTTGCAGAGAGAAAGGAGCTGTATGAAACACTAAAGTATTATTTAAAAATCTCATCAAATGTGCAGACTGGGTGCTTGTGCATATTCCAAAAACTATTCCTGTAAAAAAGTTCGATAAATTATTTAGCAAGGTGCATTAACATATCTGTTGTTTCTCTGAGAGTGCTGCACAATCAATAATGAGGATCTACTTCTGTTGTTCTTTCTGCTCGGTTGCCTCTCTGTTCTTGTTACAGTTGGTCAGATAAATCACAATCAGTCAGAAAAGAAATCGGAGATCCATAAATGAAGCCATATTTTGATGGATTCACAGTGGTTCTCTCACTGCCAAGTCTACGCTGCTGACTTGATGATAATGTATTGTTTCCACAGTGGAGGGCCAAAAAAAAGCATTCATTTTTTTTTTAAAGGGACATTTTCACATTTTAGGAAATATGCTATTTTGCTTCTCTTTGCTAAACGTGAAGCTCAGGATCACTCGGATATTTAGGAATGATCACGAAAATCACAAAATAGCACAAACTGCCAGTAAAATCATTTTAAACCATCATATGTGCAGAACAAATGAGACATGTTAATTATTGTTAACTTTGGCAAGAGTCAAGCCTTGTTTTGAAGTTTTCCCCCCACTTCCAGTCATCATATGAAGCTAAGCTAAATGGTTGCTGGCTTTAGCCCACAAAAATCTAATATGTTTATTTTTTTGTTCATTTTTAGTTTTAAATTTGAAAAAAAAAAGTTTTAAATTTGAAAAACTGCTTTTTATGCATTTATCATCATGATATTTTATCTGCATTGTACTAGCTCAGCTCAGCTCAACTGGACTGGATTCTTTTTAGGTTTTAAATTTTTCAGATTGATCAGTGTCAGCCCACTATGACGTCACCCATTGGTTTGTGAACTGCCATTTTAAAGCCTCCAGTTTATAAGTTGCAGGCAGGTTGCCATATGTGGTACAGTCTGTCAGTCATATGGTAGCCACGCCCTAATGCACTTTTCCTCCAAATGCAACCATCATGTAAAAAATTTACATTGGGTTCCATTGAAAAAAAATTGAAACTAGTGATTGAGACCATAAACTCATTAGGAAAACTAATAAATCAAGTGAGAAGTAGGGGCATTTCCTCATAGACTTCAATACAATCTGATTTCTTTTTACAACCAGAGGAATCGTCCCCTGATGTTAATTAGATAGAACATGTTTAAGGCTGCTCAGCATTGACTCCACAGCCCCGGTGTCTACGTCCATTTATCTATACTTTGTCTATGTGCGAGACTGGTCCTTCTGAACAAGCAGCGATAGTAACAATGCCACATGGAGTTGAGTTAAATCTGTAACGCGCAGAAGAGAAATTCAACATTTTTCTCTCAAAATAAGACAAGGTTTTTGACCTTGCACTAAATTGGTTTGAGTAGTTTCACCTCCTGCCAACAGAACAGTCAGATTTTTAGAGAGTCTGGTTTTCAAATGGCTTATTGCCCAGTGTTTGAAGTGCAAATATGCATGTAGCTGTTGAATCCAAAAGTAATGTTATACAGTATTTATGAGTCAAGCTGCTACAAGCAGTTAGGTACAAATCTGCTTAACATGCATGTATGTGTAGTTTGGTTTTGTAATATATATGTATATGTATATGTATGTGTGTATATATATATATATATATACACACACACACACACATATACATATATATATATATATATATACACACACACACACACACACACACACACACACACACACACACACACACACACACACACACATTCGGCATATATACACATATGAATAGTTATGTCTCTGTGTGGCAGCAGAGAATGGCCAGCCTCACTGGGTCCTTTCCCCAGAGATGAGTCTTGTACTTGAGCTGACTGTTAAACAACAAGCACTACTGTACATCACTGTGCAAGAACAAAGCAATGCACAAAGCTTCCCATCTCCTGACCTTAAGTCTAGTGCGTGCGCGTGTGTGTATGTGTGTGTGATTTTGTGAGTGTGTTACTTCCACCTTGTATCAGCGTGTGTGAGGAGAGAGTGCCTGCAGGGGTGTCAGCGGAGGTTTAAGATATTCAGCTTGCTGTCAGCACCAACACATTTCTCCCTCTGCACCGCTGCACAGATATGGAAATCCTGCCTCCTCAGAATGCAGAGCACCAGATCAGCTTCAATTTATTCCATTCTGCTCCCTCCCTCCCTCTTCTCTTTGCTCCTCTCCCCCTTCCCTCTCTCTCCACTGTCTCCATTCTGTCTTTGGTTTTCTGTTTCGTCTTAGCTGCTCTGTTCATGGCATATGCCCTCAATGAAGAATTGTGGGGAGGTGAGAGCAGCTTCAAGTCTTGGTTTAGTGCAAAGACGACACTTCATTCTTTGAATCCAGTACAAGGTACAAGAGGTGAAAGATTGCCTGAATGTGTACATTTGAGTGCGTATACCCTAACTTACGTGTGTGTGTGTGCATGTTTTAGTCTTGGTGTTGTTGAAGATTGTTTGTGTTGTACCTCTCCCTTCCCTCTCGTTAATTACCAGCGATAGAACAGTAGCAGCCTACATTGCTAGTAGTGAAACACAATTAGTCAGTTGCCAAGCCGCTCTCAAAAAGGCTATCTCACCAACACACAGTGTCATCAGTAATCTAGTCTCAGCATAATCTAAATGCCAATGTCTATCCTCTGTGATCCATCCCCAGCCCACACTACATTTACATTCTAATTAGATGTGGCCCAGGCCGCTTCATAAGGACCCTTTTTAATAACACGGCTGTATTCACCTTTTCAGAGTCCCATCGCGGCTGTAAAAAAAAAAAAAAAAAAAAAAAAAAAAAGTAGGCTACACTTTATATTTTGTCCCTTTGACATTGTGGCTACTGAGGATTTAAGTAGCTTTTAAAGCCCTCAGCACCCGAGTGTGTATAGCCTGACAAGAGGTTTTCTTGTCTCTAGAGGATGAATTATAAACGGAATTGTAAGAAATGGAGATGTGGTGTCAAAGCAGGAATAAAACTCCAACACTATTCACATCTCACCCAATTTGTCCGTAATTAGGCATAAAGGACATTTATTTGTGGTCTCTGTAGCATTGTGTGTAACATTTGTTTGAATAAAGACCTAATTTTCCTCTTATTTTATTTGCTATAAAGGTGTTCCTCAGTAATGTTATGGATAATAACATGTCTGAACTGTAAGTACAGCTTCAGCTAATGCTACTTTTATCACTCTGATGGTTGTTTTCTCAATTTGTGGGTTAATCACTTGGCACATAAAATGAAAAGAAAAGTCTATCAAATTTTTTCAAAGCCTAGTTTTTTTGTCTGACAAAGCTCAAAAGAAAAACAACCTTAACAGTCTTAAATGATTAGGCAGTAATCAAAACAAATTCATCTTCTGTCTCTCGATCAGTTATTTAATTAATTGCTTCCACATCGATTGTCATGAAAAACTGTTACTTTTCAAAAACCAATTTCAGAAACATCTTCAAGTCCATTGACCTAGTATTTCTACACAGTCAGCCTCTGTCTTGCTCTGTGACTAACGCTGTTATCAAGGTGTAATCTGCAGTTTCGTCTTCTAATTCTGTTAAATGAAAACTCTCCTCCTCTAATTTGCTGAGATTTGACAGCTGTTAAAATAACATGCAGTTGCGGTGTTTTCACAGTGTTTGCAGAAGCTTCCTGTATTAGGATTTTGGTGACAAAAGCAATGTTTTTACAAGAAGATGTGACAGAAGGCAACGTGAAAAGAATAAAACATCTCGTGGATGACTGCTCTCATTTTCTCTGCTGTGAAGGCTCGCTCAAGGCTGGTGAGAGGTCTGACTGGGACACCTGATTTTCTCATCGCCATCACTTTCATTTCAAAAAGACAAAAGGGGGATTTTAACCAGCTGAAAGAAAACATTGGCAGGTTTTTGCTTTTTGTTTTTTTTTTGTGACGCTACCAACAAACAACATAATTAACCATTTACCCCGTTTGTAGTTTTGTGATTTAGATCTATGATACATTGTGTGTTACTGCCCAACAGATTGCCACAGTGTTTTCTCATCTGACGCCCTATTAGCAAGGACAACGTCACGTTTAAGTGTATTCTGTTACAAAGTCAGTCCACCAAAGACTCTACATTGAAGAAATAAATTCTCGCCCATCACCCGTTAGCTTCAACTTACCCAGGATCCTGCATAGGTTGCATAGGGTCACATGAATTATGAGAGCATGTGTCAAAGTTTACAACTGAGGAGACGATGACAGTCCTGTGACCAATGGGCTCAGAAACTCCAACTGCATTGTGTGTGATCATGTGTTCATGTGCACATGTATGAAATAAAACTCACTTTGCAGAACCAGCCTGTGCAGAGATCAGTGCAGACATTAGATGGCACAACAAGATGATGATTATCTAGTCTCTCAGTCAAGATTTTGTTACTAATGGACTAATACAAAATGGGAAGCAATGGACTGGCATCGACTATTAAATATTGAATTTTAAATCTTGATTAGCTGGGCATACCAGACAACATGGATGGACATCCCAGTAAATAATAACCATATGTGAGGATTAGACTAATTACAGCAGCCAAAGCTCAGTGATATATATTTCCAAAGTTTTATCTTTCCTACAGCTTCTTATTCATGTTAATGTTAATGCACACTTACCTTAATATTCTATAGAAAATAATTTAGTCAGTAAGTGTTGTTTCTTTACACCTCATTCTGTTCTGTGTAGATCTGTTTATTCTTAAATTGTGTCAGATGTGACAATGTGACAAAGGCAAATGGTTTACATGGCTCATGGCTCAGGTTGGAGAGGCCCTTAGCAGAATTTTGTTGGGAAAGTGCAAATTCAATGAAAAACGGGTTATTCATCCATGATTTTGTAGCTTGGCTGAAACGGGCACCCGGCAATGCATAAGAGGCATGGTGTATTTTGTGCAGGAGGTTTTTCAAACACTGCACCATGGGAATCAAGGCAGCGGAGTCCTACACGCAGAGTGAGAAACACGAATCTGCCAAGTCAACCCACCAACAGATGCCAAGTATTTCCGTCTCCACCCCATCTCTGATACAAGCACCAGGGCTAGAAGAACAGATCTCTGTCTGAACACAGGGACAAACCGCCAATCATACAAGTCAAACAAAGGAGTGAGAGATTTCGCACAATGTTCCCCCGACTCCAAAATTGCCCCTGCGGTTACATACAGTTCTAAGTTGGTCTTTGATTTCATTTCAAGTGGTATTAAAAAAAAAAAAAGTCTGACTTGGCATAAGCTGCAGGAACCTTTTTACCTCAACTGAACTGAAAATGGAAAATCACATTTATAAAGTTGAATGTAAATGATAACTCCCCACAAATTTCTTGTTATGTTCAAATTAGGTAAAACCAGCCTTTTTGCGAGTTAAGCACATCCTCTGGATTCGTCTGTGTGTTCTAATGAACTGTGAGCCTTTGTGGGTAATGCATGATGGAATGTAGTGATATTGGGAAAATGGAAATGCAAAACAGAGTGCTGTTATCTTCAGTGAGTCCATTTTTTGAGACTTCTGAGTTAATTATTACGCATGGCCACTTCCAAAGATTACCTCTTAGAGCCAGTAGTGTAGTCTTGGTTAAACTCGTTCAGTTCAACCATTAAAACTTTAACCATATTTACATTCTTATATGAGAAAATGTATCACAGTTTAATGGAGATATGTATATTTAGAATAAAAAGCTGTTATAATACTTGGCTGAAATCTGAAACGGTGTGAGCTATGTTTGTTACACTGATATTACACTGTTACTCTATTCTCTGTGGCGCTCACGCTCTCTTCAGCTGACTTCTCTGTGTGTTTCCCATCAGCTTGAGAATGAAAATCCGAACCTGGTGGCCCAGACAATGCATCCACTTAAAAGGAGCAAAACATGCGCTTAATTTCACACCACATACAGCTTTAATAAAATTCACTCCAAAAGCCAAGATGACGTAATGACAAATTTGAATCATATTTTTCAGAAATTTTTCAAAACAACTGTTAATAAAATCAGAGCTTTGTTTGCAAAAATATCTGTTAGAGAAATCTTTAAGAAGCCTTTAGTTTTTTCCCTGTGATACAACTTTTAAGCCCTAGTCACCATTATAAGGTACTTCTTACAGCAGTAAAAGCAAAAGGATTGATAAACTGTGAGCCTGTGACCCAGAATCACTTGCAGCTTCAGGGGAAAACAGCTCTGTCGGTTACAATACAATATTACAGGCAACTCACAGCAACTGATAAACCTCAGTTATTACAGGTTTCCTGGTAATTATTGTTGAAAAGCCAGTAGCAGTGTTTCTTTTCAGCTAATGATGTAAAAGCACTGCACAATATGAACAGTCAGGCGTCAGTGGTGCTGTGACAGAAATGCTTATTCACTTATTCTCAAGAGGAACAGATTTCAAGCAACAATGTTTAACCATTAGTTCATAACAGTTTGTCATTTGGTGAGTCTGTCACGTATCATCAACAGCTGGAAAATATTGCTATTAGAACAAATGTTACTTGTAATCACACCCATTTTTTACCATTTTGTGCAAATGAAGTAACCTTAAGGCTCAGTGGAACTTGAAGCCAGACCCAACTAATTTCAACTGAAGTTCATTTGTCTCTGTACGAGCTGAAATATAAACACTTCATGTGTAGCTTTCAATGAACAGCAGCCACTGTGGGCACAAGTGGCAATTACAGGGTAATGGTAAATTCTTTACTTCAGTCAGAAAAAACAATGAAATCAAGTTCAGTTCATAAAGTGAGGCAACTGCTGGACTTGAGCTCCTTTTCCATTGGTCAAAAAACCCAGACCCAGCTAATATTTGGTTTTTGTCAGCAATGGAAAACGCTGCAATCAAGATTCAGACCTGTTCATGACGCTGTGGTAGATGCAGATATTTATTCGCACTGATGTAAACACAACATCCATGTGAACCCACTTTTATTAGCAGGAAAAAAAACCTGCATATACCCACTGATTTTGGGAGAAAAGGGGTATGAGTGGTGTCAGTTTAATATTACTTTACTAACATTACCCACCCAAAGCTACTGACCCTATCAGACAAAGTATGGCTGTAGCAGCAAACTCCTGAGTGAGCTAAATTGAACAAGGTTATGTTTTATTGCTTGTCAACTTCTAAGTCACAAGTGAATTAAAGCACCACTCCGTCTTTCAAGAGTTACATAGTCTTGCCAATAACCCACATTCGGTCTGTGAGCAACTGCCACAGCTGTAAATATGTAGTTAATGTATTTTCACTGCTTTAGTATTGTCTTTTGGGAAACCTTAGGACAGAGACAGCAGTCAATATTATTAAGAGCTCAGGAATGTATGAATAAAAACTACAATGAATATAAATTTATTAAACTGATGGAAATGAGCTTCTGGCAGTTTTTAAACATTTATCATGTGTTGCCATTGGGACTGAATAGATGCGCCAGGCAATAAATTTTCACGTTGTACTTGCCAGATATCTGATTGGCTGTTGACAGTGTGTTGACACTCATGTCCAGCATTGTTTGGCTGACAGACTCTAAACTGTTCCCATGTCAGCCGAGCTTTCCTGGTTGTCGAGCTCCACAGGAAATTGAGTGACTTTTGAGAAGTTGTTTATCATGTTTGAGTAAAATGCAAATGATGAGTAAGAGTTTGGGAAAGACGTCTGCTGGAGCCGAGTAGCTACACAGTGACAGGCCCGAGAGGGGAATCGCTTTAAAGTCCATTACATTCAGTGTTGAGTTTGTGCTGTAGTGAACAGTCTGTCGACAGCTGCCCAAGTAGCGATCATTGACCATTGATCATTGACCAATCCTCAGCATTGACCGGTTTTGGAACCTGAACCAAAAATACAATTGAATATAGGCTGATGCATTTATTTTTACATGCAGCACAGCCTCCAGCATGTAATCAATATGTATGCTGTGTGACACCATTGTCTGACTCTCAGTTGAAGCTCACACACAATTTAACTTTATGCTCCCAACAGGGTTCATTCGCTCTGAATAATCACAAGCTTCGTATTGTTTATCTCTGTAGTGTAGGAATCTGCAGTTATTAAACTCTAAGTGTTATATACAAAACATTTATACACTAAACATTTATACACGTCTCTGTGTCACCATTTGCATTTTAGTGTGGCTTTAATTCGCTGGGCAGAGAACTGCAGTGTATTCAGCCAAACTCCCTGCTTGTCGATCAAACGTTTACAAAGATCCACATTTGAGAAGTGACCGGAGCAACTAAAGTCTTTTGTTAACTGTCAATGAGCAGCTGAGGTTTGTACCTCACCTAGAAACAGCTCGAACACTGAAGCTGTTAAGGATCAACCCACTTGCCCAGAATGTCTGAACCGCTAACCCTTCAAATATGAGCTGTCAGTCACTAAGAGCTGTTCAGACAGTTTAAAGGTAGAGGGAAAAAAAACTGCTTTCCAATGTGTCAGCGGGAGGTGGTCTTCATCACTACGTTTAGTAACTCTCTGAAGCCGAGAATCTGTTTTCTTGCAGCAGTTAACCGGGTGCATGTTGGATTGAAAATGGGCAGAGCTCCCAACACTGATTTTTTTTTTTTGTTGTTGTTGTTTTTCTTCCAAATTCCTCATATTCCTACTTCTGTCACTGGTTATTAGTGAACTGCCACAGTTGACATTTAGCTTATAAAGAGAAATGAATCAATAACTGAATAAAAAATATATAAATACCAAACAGAACAATTGTAAATCATTTTCACAATTTAAATTAATATAAGAATATGCTCAACTTCAAGTTCAAAAGTTCATAGATCTGATGCTTTTAAAAAGCTCTGTGTGCATATAATTCATGTTTTTTTCATTTTGTTTACAGATTGTTAAATGTGTGTGAACTTGTGTGTGGAGTGTTTAGACTATTTTCACACTCACTGGATCACAAATGAATGCTGCATTTCAGTGCTGGTAAAAAATACATATATCATATATTTAATAATATATATCATTTGGTGGTGAGATGTAAATGAATTTAAAGGCATTTATTGAGTCTCTGAGTGAATATCTTTTCACAGAATATAGCGAGCAGAATTGCTTTTAATATCATATCAATACTGGGGCATTTATCATGAACTCCGGACTCTTGAAACGTTATTCTCTTTAATCATGTTACATGAAACAAAGCCGAGTAAACCGCAGAAAGATTTTAAAAAAAAGGAAGTCTTGTATGATGAAGCAATAGCAGGTGCAATCTATGCTCCAGGTGACATGGGAGCTTGAGGAATACCTCACTGCCCCAATCTGCCTACCAACCAGCACCACCTTCACTGTCCTGACTTGTCAGACACTGGTTCTCTAGCGGGTTGTGACGAACTGTCATGTGCGTGACTAAACCAGCTCAGCAGCTCGCTGTTGGTTGGAGAAATCACTCAGCCATTACAGCCCCTCAGTGTCTGTGAAAACAGCTTCAGGCAGGGAGGTTTGGACAGACCAAGAGATGGAGAGAGACTGTTTTCTCTGCAGTGTGAAGCAGGGTTGATGCGTTTCCCTAACCCCTTGTAAACAGCATGCCAACACAACTCTCATACAGCACCTTCTCTATCCACTTGTAAATTCACCAGCTCGGCAGCACAGGAAGGGAATGTAAATTAGGTGTGACTAACAGCAAGATGG
Source organism: Rachycentron canadum (assembly GCA_038496675.1). Taxonomy (NCBI): domain Eukaryota; kingdom Metazoa; phylum Chordata; class Actinopteri; order Carangiformes; family Rachycentridae; genus Rachycentron; species Rachycentron canadum. The sequence goes on from CM076648.1 coordinate 18,400,947, forward strand.
GAATCCAGGCAGTTTTTCCCCCTCCTCTCTTGCTGTTCTCCCATGGCTACCAAGGCTTTTGTACACATCCATTTTCCTGCAGTGCTTGAAGCTGTCGGCTTGGTTTCGTGTGCAGAATGACTTCAGTCAGAGGTGTACTAAGCTGAAGCCAGATAAGGAAAAGAAGATAGAAGGGCACTGTTGCTCAGCTGAAGTCAGAATAAAGCCTGTAAAAAAAAAAAAAAAAAAACTATTAGTTTCATCATGAAGTGGAAGTCCTTTTATTTCATCTTTAAAACCATCCAACCAGACATGCCTTCTGAAAAATGGGAACTATAAGACTCGCGCTTGAGTCCTCTGAAACATTTCAGCTGTATTGACTGGTTCAAGTTTTATCAAGTACTCTAAACCTGTTTTGTGTATTCAAGGACAAAGTTGGAAATATTTTTGTCAAGTAGGTTGGAAGGAAGGTGGGTAGGTATGTAGTTTGTGTATTAATCCACAGATATCAACTCAGGAACTACATTAAATCACTGTTGCAGAAAATTGGACTTCTTCAGCTACACTAGTGGTGTGACTCAACAGTTGCCAGGTTGGTGGGTTGTTCAGTCCACCACTGTTTGCTCATGAAATATCGCAACAACTGTTTAGGGTTTTAAGTAAAATTTGGATGGATTACTCTACAATTTTGTACAGACATTCATGAAGCCCAGAGAATCAATCCAAGCACCAGCAGGCACCAACACCAACACCAACGTTTTCATTGACATCTACTGAAACTATTATTTTCTGGACATCCATGATTCTGATTCATGATTTTGCGTTAGAACTAGCAAAAGTAATCATTCCCATTGACCTCGGTTGTACTTTGTTTCATTGCTAATTGGCAATTGTGAGCATACTAATAAGCTGATCTAAGATAATGAGCATGGTAACCTTAACATCAGCACATTAGCATTGTCCTGTGACCTGAATGTATTGTACTGCATGTAGTGACCAGTTTTTAGAAATGTATTTCTTCAGTATGAACAAATTGGCCTGGACCAAGGACGTGTTAGGAATTTGGAAATTCTGACTCTTTCACAACATGTTTGAATTCAAACCATGAAATCCAGCCATTTAGTTCAATAGAGTGAAGTAAGAGTAAAGTGTTTTTTCTTTCCAGCAGTGTATCTGGAGTAGGCTCAGTCACCATGGGATCAATGGGGATCAGTGTAACAGATACTGTTGAAGGTGTCACATCCAATCACAGAGCTGGTGGTGCTGTGCTTTTAACTTTACTTTTCTGTGTCATCATTTGTAGGCATGAAGCAATCTCCTCATGTCAAAGTGTGCCATCAGAAGGTGCATCAATATGTGGTTTAAGTGTACATGCATAGCTGCTCTAGGTTTATTATCCAGGTGCTTTGAGACGGCTGTGTAATGAAAAGACAGCATACAAAATCCCACCTTTTTATTCTTCGGTGTGTCGGCACTTTCTCTCACAGAAAGAGAAGCAGCAACCAGCCAATTATTCTTGCGATTATTATTGCAAGGAAGCTGATGGGCCTGCATGTTATTGATGTCAAGGAGGATGTCAGTGGACCTCTGTTTCAGTCTAATAAATACTCTTTACACTGCTGCCCCTGGATTTTCAAGGGATTATGAGAGTTCGTTTTCCATCAGCGTTGAGCCGTATTCCCCCATTATGTGTAATGGGAATAGTATGCATGCAGTCATATTTGTGATTATGTAAAGAGAGTATCCAAGGGTAGTGTATGTATGAGCGTCTGTGTGGCTGAGTGTGTGTTTTACGGTCTTGATGATGGAGAGCTAGCCCTCTGCAGACAACCTGTGCTTATTTTATGGCCTCCTCCCCAGCTGCAGCGTGTGGGCAATAAACCTTTCTCCAGCAATCTCCAAACAGTGCAGCAATCAATGGGAAATTATCTCAGCCAATCGATGGGCCAGCCTTTCTATTTCTCCCTCACTCTACCTCTCCTGCTGTCCTCCTATCTGTATACCCTTTCTCCCAGCACCCCTCCCCGTCTCTGTCCCTCTCCCTCTACTCATCCTCTCTGTCTCATTTTTGCTGTCTCCCTGTTTTTTCCACCCACTCTTTCACTCAAACCCCCACCACCCAACCCCCCACCTCTCTTGCTTGCATTCCCTCCAGCGCTCTCAGCTCCGCAGCACCTACTCTGAAATGCGACAGCTCAGCAGCTCCAGAGCCATTAACAAAAGTCGCCTTCACACATGGAATATGTAACGCTGCTGGATTGACTTTCCTGGCGAATATAATGAGTCTGACTTGCTCATACAACCGGAGACTGCTCCCTCTGACAGTCGTGACAACAAGGCCCACTTACTGTATCCTGTGTTTGTCACTGCTGTTGTCCTTGGTCGTCCGTGGCGAGTTGCACAAAACCTCGTTATTTTTCCATGTTTCACTTAAGGTTGTATTTTAATGAGTTGGGTAAATTGCCTAAAGGACTCTTCTCAAACTGTTACCCTGCAACAGAGAAATTATACTAAGTGCTTTCCAACAATCAGTCCTTTAAGCAGCATAAATACTCTGAAATTGCTATGGTGACAGTGTTGACACGACAGCAAATCATTCAAGTGAAGTCTCATTTGGGCTTTTTCCAAACAAAAGCACTGAGGAAATGGAGCGATAAAAGTGAAAATGACTCAAAATCAACAATAAAAAGATTTAAGGTGGCCCAAAGAACTGCCCAAGCATGACTTGGCAAAGTAAAACACGAGTAAATCTGATTTCCACCTAGCTTTAAATGTGATGTGTTAATAACTATGGTTTTAGTGAGTAAAAGAAACAAATTAGTACTACTATATATGTATCATTTTATACGGACAATAGATCAAATAACCACTTGTGGGTGAAAGAGGTCACTCATAGTTGTGAACACCCATCAGCTCTTCAGAGCTTCATAACGTTTTCCACCTCATTGTGTTGGTTCTGTTTCCATTCACCCCCATCGTACTCATGGTTTACTCTTGGTCATGGCACTGCTGCAGTTGTCAGTTAAAAGGCTCTAAAAACAAACTATAATCTACCTGCTTCGGGTTTAATGGCAGACAGTCAGTTAGCAGTTAGCTGATGAGCACAGTGGAGTATACAGCACGTAAAGACTGATATTTTCCTCAGGGGCTGGAGACGAAAACAGAGTGAATATTTAACTTTCATTTACCAGGTGGTGGTGACTCTTAATAAACGTGAATGTCGCTCTATGTCTGGCAGAAGCGAAAATAGACAACTGTTTGCTAACAGATTTGCCATAATGACTTTAGAAGGTGATATGTCAAGGCTGTATTTACAGCTTCTTGTACTGTTCCCAGGCGGCCGAAAAATGAATGGATGGTTCCTTCCTGGGTTGAGCACCTGAGATAATGTTTGTATTTAAGGTGTCATTTAAGGAAATCTGCATTTTCTTGCTTTGATTGGATGTGGCAGATTTTTTTAACATCATGTAGTTTGAGTTACTAAACAGATGGAAGGCTCGAGGGAGGAAAGCATTGCAAATACCAAAGATATTGTGCCTTTTGTTATGAATGGTTACCTTGTTTTTGTGTGGTGTTTTGGCTTAAAATATCTTATCTGTTCATTGTTGTTGTGTCTGGCTTGGACATGTCTGATTACAGGACTTGTATATCACACACACCCAACAAATGTATTTTTACACAGTGCATCTTCATTTCAGCATCTTCAGATATCCTTGAATAATGTTTCATTCTTCGAAGATACATGCGGGACCAACACAGTTGACATTGGCCAGATGAGTAACTAGCTTCTAATCTCTCTTATTCCAAGAGTGCTTGTTTTGACTTGTATAATCAGATTGTTGTCATATATGCTGATACACAATGTTTTACAGAAATGTCACTTTGTCGTGACAAGAAAAATTGCCAGGGCCGTTTTTCCACAATATTGATTCCAGCTCTTATTCAACACCCAAAATGAAGCAAGTAGGGGCTGAATGACTTAATGGAGTTGGAGCATTAGCACACCTCCAGAAAAAAGAAAAAAAAAAAACAAAAAAAAAACATCAGCTTATGCTGGCACGACACCACTCTGACTCTGGCTCTCCTGAGTTCAGCTGCCATCTCGGTATTTTATGATACAGTTATTGGGCTCTTAACATCTAATATTTATTTTCTTCTAAAATACACACTAGAGTGGAGCTACTCTTAGACCGGGTCTGCTGAATGTTTCTAAAAGCTTCTTTTTTTTTCTTCTGAACCCATGATGCATTTCTGTTTCGGTGGATTTATCATTAAAGGGATCTTGGATAACCTTTTGGCAGCATTCACCCAAAAATTCCAGAGGTGTTCCCACGCCTGAGCAGCACTCGCTCCCGGCAGAACAGACAGACACTGACAGCCATTCAGACAGGCTTGGAAACGGTGAGCAAACAGCACTTCTCCTTAACAACTTGTTTATGCTGCTACTACCCACTGAGTTCAGCCACATCGTGACAACATGAAAAGAAAGCACAAGTGACAACCACCACCCCTGCCTGTCACACTTGTATCATTTTTTCCCCCCTTGCCTCAGCCATGGGGGAAAACAGCCGGCTAATGCTTTGGGTTGACAAGCAGGAGGCTTGCGTTCGGCAGAGAGACAGAGGGTTATTATTTGCCTTGCGGTTAAGGATGGTGGTCAACAAAGGTTATCAAAACACAGCAGAGGTTGTTCTGCACAGAAAAGGGACAAAGCAGTCGACCGTAGTTTGTAAGAATGAGCTCTAATGGAGGGATTCGAAATGTGATTGATAATGGGAATGCTGCATTGGGGGAGAAAGGGGGCAGTTTCAGTAGATTAGGAGGTCATCTACGGTCAGTGACTGCAGGGGTTTTGTTTACTCACTATTGCTGCAAGCATTCATATAAATAGCAACTTGATAAAAACCCCCTTTGAGATTCTCAGCTGTTTTCATCTTGATAAACACTCTCATCTGAGCCTCACGTGAACTGGTGAACAACAAATTTTAACCATGGAAATTCTCACAACAATGGAGGCTACTGTTCTACGCCTTGGAAACAATGACGATGATGCCAATCAGCAAGTTCGCGCAGGTGCTGTTCACTGGCTCAGCTACAAAATTCAAAAGGATTAATCGAAGAATTGTCGACCGCTACATTCTTGGCAAACTATGAAACATGCACAGACATTAACATTCCTTGGATGATTGGGTAATAGGGATCAACAAATAGGGTTTTTTTCAGGGCCAATTCCAATGCCCATTGCTCAAGACTTCAGACAGGCAGAGACGGCTGCATCAGACCCAAAGTAGCACATTTTTTTATTTAATAGATTTTATCATCTAAAAAAAATGAACCCAATTATTGTTAAAATGCTGAATATCAGATCCAATTTTCACCAATTTTTTTTTTTTTGCTATGACTGCTAAGACTTTCATGTTTTCTGCTTTCCAATTGTCTGTTTACACCGCAGACAAATCATATCTTTCTGCTTTAGACTGTTGTTGCAGATGGCTGCAGATCAAGATGGTTGGTGTCCCACATGGATCATATCACACGCCCCCTACTGTACTGTAAAAATGATATTCATTTTCACTGCAGTGTCCATTTTTATGCTGATGATACCGTCTTGTACCATCAGTCCTGCCACCAGCCAGACCTTCTCCAGATTGAAATCTGGCTCCAAGCTTCTTTGAATAATTTGAAGCTTCTCCTGAAATCCAGAAGGACAAAATGTTTGCATCTCACAAGAGCACAGGACTTTGATGTTCCTACTTAAATCAGCAGTTGTGCATCACTTTAATGGTGTACATCTATACAACTTTAATTAAAAAACATCTTATTTTGCTGCCAACAAAGGGTGAGGTCTGATATCTCTCTGTTGTGGAATAAAGTGTCTCATTGACCTTTTACCTCATCTCTCTCTCTCTCTTGCTCTCTCTCTCTCTCCCTCTCTCCCTCCCTCTCTCTCTCTCGGCCTGTCTCTTTCCATCTCTCCTGCTCTCCCCTGTCTAACCGAGGCTGCCTCTAATCAGCAGGCCTTGAGCTCTCAGAAAGGTCACTCTGTCCCTTTGATGGTGTTTTGATTCATCCCTTCGTCTTCTCTCCCCTCCCAACCTTCCCTTTCACCCCTTTCTCTCACAGGGAAGCTGGAGAGTCACTACCACCAGGGTGCCAAGAAGGGGCTGGTCCCATCAGCTGCAGAGTGACGTCAGAGAAGAAGCTGAGGGGGAAAAACAGGCTGATCTCACAGGAACATGGCAAATTATACTTTCTAAAAAAAAAAAAAAATGGCTACAGTCCCAGCATTTTATTGGGAGTTGTCAGTGCTGACACATGATAATTATCTGCTCAATCTGTGTTTTGAATCACTGACATTTCCATTTTACATACAGAATATTGTTTAAAAGTATAAAGTACATCATCATCATCAGTAATCGTTTTGACACATTTCTGCGTTCTGCTTTGTCTGATTGGTTATTTGCACAAATAAAAATATCTCTAGGTTTCTTTTTGTGCTGCTTTTATTCAAGTTACAATGGGATTTGTCAAAATGTTAAGTAGTGAGGTTGTCTTTTGGAAAACGGTCTGCATCAGTACTTGTTACCCAAAGCACACGAGACAAATTTGAGATTTCATAATTGTTTCCTTTCACCCATCACGTTAATGAGACAACAGGGACAAAATATTTTAGGTTAACTTCTACTCAAGGAGCTAATAACCGCGAGCTCTTGGTCCTCATCAGAGGCCTGTCATTAGCCCTCTCACACCTTAGACCTTATTTAGACCAACAATAGCGCTGTGTAGCATTCCTATTTATTTCAGTTGCATTGGCATAGCAGAGGGGGGTTGAGGCAGAAGGCTCCAGGAACAAAAGTGCAGGGTTGTTCAGCAAAGTAGTTCATCCCGGAACAACAATGTAATCCAACATACACTGTTTAGACTAATCAGATACAAGCATTGTGCTGATTCTGTTGTTTACCTCACAAGCAACGAGCAGGAGGAGAAAATAATTTCTACTATCCATCGTTTGACGCTGAGATATTTTTAGTTTAAAAGGTCTTTATTATCCACCCAGAGCAGGGGGTCCATGCTCCCTGCTCACTAAATCACTAAACTTTCAAAGTGGTCTGACAGTTCAGTGTTCTGTGTTTGATTTAGCGACACTTCTGGTCACTGGGTGTAATTCCTTAATAATATGGTGAACACATTGGAAAGTGAAGTGAAAACCCATCTGTCATGGAGAAGGGGAGATTGTTCACAAAAGATAACATACATACATATTATGACAGTTTCTACATGGGGATAATGTTGCACTCAGTTGTTGACATGAAAAATGACACAAATAATTGTGTAACGAATGGGGGAAGAGAGCTAGCAAGAGCAGCTCAAGTCATGGTTCCTTTCTTACCACTGCAGAGCTGGAGGTGAAGTGGGTGTGAATGTTGGATCGTTGGATTCGGAAAGTTGCAGAAACGGCCAGGGTATAAATCCCGTTTAGATTCCACTGGGGGCAGGAAACACCCTTTGAACAGTCACAGTTTTCAGCCGTAATGCTAATTTAGAGGACCTCTTTGTAAATCACTGCAGGACACAAGAACCAACTTTTCCCACATTAAACTAAACCACAGTCTTTCTAACTGCAGTGAGTGTCTGAACATAACCACGAAAAGGTTAAATAATTCTGTGTTCGCTATGAGCAGATATTTCACTGCAAGATCTGACACTTAGGGGGGAAACCAATATGTTGTCTGTGAACATTTTACAGATGTATTCAATATCAGTATATTTGCAATTTCCCAAATGTGTAAATTAACATTTCTTCATTAAGTAATTAGAAGGCGTTTCAGCGTTAAGTTTAGCTGCAGGGACAGTGTTGGCCGCTGCTTGTTCAGATCCAGTTTATGTGTTCTTTCCTTTGAATCTCATGGTGCCTGGTAAACTCAGCACTGACCACACAAACAATACAGAAGTAGCTAATGAGTGTAAATACATTTGATTTCCATAGCAGAATAAATACGAGCCATAAATGGCATCAAAAATTAGGTTTGATATGAGGAAAATCTCAAGGATGCCCTGTTGTTGCAGACAACAAGGCACCTAACATGAGTGCTGCCTCTGAAATAAACTCTTTACACTTCTTGAAGGTTTTCCGTGCTTATACTCAAGTGCACAGAAGGTTTTTGACATTTTTATTATTAAGTCTTTCCCCTGGTTCAAGTGCTGCTGTGACAGGCTCTGATTTATATTCTGCCAGTGTAATCTAATTTTGTGTTTCCACATTTTACCTGTTCTTGCAGTGCTGTGTGCTTGTTTCCTTCCAAATGTGTTGAGTGGCTCTTTGACTAAGCTCCTTCTTGCCTGAGGGCGTATTTCACCATGGTTTGAAAAGCATAGCGTGAATCACCAACACACACAGACACCCATCCAGAGTTGTTATGTTTTTGCCTGTGCCTAGCATTGTAATTCGCTGTTGATTACCTTAGATTTACTCTTGTTTGAGTTGCAGATTAGCTACTAACTCTCTGCTCCACTCTATTCAGCATGAGAACGCATAATTGCACCAGCCCTCCCAGTAATCTCCCACCCAGAGAATGTGAGAGGTCTCTTTTGTAAAGTTTCTCCATAGAAGGTGTTTTTTTTTGTTTTGTTTTGTTTTTTGTTTTCAGAGAGGCTGCTTAAGAATTTGCTAAATTCAGCCTCCAGTGAATCAACGATGACAGCTCCTTGCCCTGTGGGTGGCCCTTCCTCCTCTTCCAAATCTGGGGCATTTCTCTGAATGAGAACAGACACCCAAGTTCACATAAACAAGGGCTCTGTTCTGTTACGCCGAACAATTAAGCACATGCAGTTTTTACTAAGCCTCTTTAGATAAACACCATGAGATCATGTGCTGTTGGTTTTTCATGCACAAAAGATGATGTGATGCACTTGTGTGGAGAAAATGCTGTAGGTGATCCGTTTAAATAATAAAACGGCTGTGCTGTCTGGGCTACACTGAGCTGCAACAGAGTGAGTGCTTGTAGCAAATTATCCCATTTTTAAAGGAATAGTTCAACTTTTTGGGAAGCATGATCTTTGAGAGTTCAAGACTGATAAATATGAAGCCAGAGCTAGAGGCCAGTTAGCTTCGTATAAACAGGGAAAAGAGGCTGAATCCATCTAAAGGTAACCCAAGATAGCCTGGGTCCAGAGTTTTGGGTCTGTGTGTCAATTTGTCCAATACCAGAGTAGATCTGAATGGACCTAAACTGGTGTGTTTTGAATCAAGTGGGAGAACAAGCACTATGAACTTCAAAGATTTAATGAGGGAACTGAAACCAAGTTATTTTAGGAAGACTGACACCCTAGAAGAATTTGTCTGTCACCCTGTTGGCTATTTAATGTGTTATTGTTGGTGCAGGGGGTGGAAATAGGACTTTCAATTCTTTATATAAGTGTGTCTTTGAAATATACAAACAAATTAGTTTAGTTTCTATTCCCTCTCATGTTGCTGTCTTCCTCTGTGGCTGCTTGTTCATTGATCTAAAAGTTCACTAATTAGCACATTATATCTCATTTGTTCAATCTATACAAAAACCCCAGTGTAAAAATTGCGATTCGCCATTTTATATCAATTACGCAGTCATGGAGCCAAGAAATAGTGTATCACTATAAAACCACAAAATGCTGCTTTTGTCTTTGTTCTGAACTAACTAGCTGCTCGCATGTAGCTTAATATCTAACAGTCACGAGAGTGGGATCAGGTCTTCTGATCTAACTTTCCACCAGAAATTGACTAAGTGTATTTCCCAAAATGTCAAACTTTAAATTCACTTTAAATCACACCAACTATCTGCAGTGTTTTTCTGCTTGATCAGTGCGCCTGAAGCCTCTCGTGCTTCATCACAAACCAGCCACCCTGCTGTTAATGATGCTGGTGGATAGGGGAGAGGAACTAATCAGAGTAGATGAAGCAATATAACACACAGGGCGTCATCCAATTTTGAGCACCACCTGTTTCAGGAGTAAGAACCCCAACTAAAATTTCTGTCACCATCCAACTTTCATCCAGTTAGCTTAGGTTTAAAATTAAATTAGACATTCAAAAAAGGTAATGTATTTATTCATCATTTGGGCCGAAAAAGTTGCCCAGCTGAATTTCCTGATTGAAATGAAATGCAATTGACTCCAGTCCAACAGCATGCCCCCCTCACCATCAAGCCAAGTTTCCAGTTGTAGAAGCAGCAGGACCTTTGTGTGCTTGCTGGGAGACTGATTGGACTGAGGGCACAGGGTCCCATCCCCCCCATCCCCACAGGCCTGGAAGATGAATTAGGCTTTGGAGCACTTTAGAAGAGGTGGCGGCAGGCGGGGGAACAATACAACCTGGGACCGGCTTGTGGCTCATCCATCTCATAATCTGTCACAGAACACTGCCTGTCGAGCCAGGGTGACGTACAAAGGAAATATTTAGAAAAGGATATTGGCTCATTGAAGACAATTTGACAGTACAATTTGATTCACTGAAATCTTCTCAATAGTTCCTCTTTACCACAACAACATCTCAGGACTTAAAGCCTACGGTGCTTCACTGTTTGTGTTCACTGTTTCCCCCAAATGGTAAATAGACTGCACTTATATACTATTGACCATTTAAAGCACTTTACACTACATGCAATCACATGGTGCTTTTTTCTAAACAAATACAAGCACTTCAAACACCGACAGTACATCAAGCACAATTTAGGGATCAGTATCTTGCTCAAGGACTTCGACACGTGGACCAGAGCAACCGGGAATCGAACAGCTGACCTTCTGATTTGTGGAGGACCCGCTCCAGTCGCCCCCTTGCTAATGGGAATTACTGTCATGATCACATCTATGGTTACCTTGATGTATGAACAAGTACTGTAGAGCAGAATTCCTTCCTTTGTACCGTCTTCATTGTGTGTCATTTTGTGTCGGCTTTGATTAGTCCAGAGGTCCAGAGTGGGCCCCATCCGGGGGTGGGGGCTGGGATTGTGTCCCTCAAGGCAAGTGAGTAAAAGGGAGAGATCTGAGACGTGGATGTCTGCATGTGTTCTGTGTTCACTAAGAGCAACGACCTGTTTGCCCTTGAGGCGTGGGCAACAGTAAATGTTAACTTCATAATACAGCCCACGATTTACAGCGTAATTTCATTGTATGAATCAGGTACCAATAAAATACCTCTTCCAGCTGCTACTTAAATGTAGGTACAATGGAAGAACAAGCAGACAAACAAACACACTGTGGAGAACAAGAGAGTAACAAGTGGGCGTTTTTGAGGAAAGGGCTAAAAAATTCTTTCTTGTAAATAATGTTAATAATAATAGAGGGTACCATACCATGAAACAAAAAGAGGTAGGGGAGAGCATTCAAATCTTCATATTACAGCCTGTATAATTTGTTGTCAATATTTAGCTGAGTCAAAAGGCAGATGACTTAATTACTGTCTGAATATTCTTAAAATAATAACTTCCTGTTTGAACATTAAATGTTACCTGAGAGATTTCTCCATTTCTCCATATTTGTGCTTCAACCCAAAAATAATCTTCCCAAAATAAAGAAGTTACTGTTCTTCAACTCTTTTGATCACAGTCATAACCCAATGTTAGAGAAGCACAAACATAGTAGAAACTTTTTTTTCTTTTTTTTTGTTTGCCTGTTCTTTGTCCTAAAATGCTTTGCATAGGTATAATCAGTAGACTCAGAGCATTCAAATAATGTATAATTTCTCAAATTTGAAGATTGAGTCCAGCGCAGGCTGGCAACTACACTGTGCTCAATTCAAAGGACATAACTGGCAGCCTAAATTGCCTATGCAGTGGGTCCCCTGTAGTTATGATGTTGTACCTCATAAATGATTGACAAGTCCCTCATTATTCTAAAAGTTATACCCCTTTTCTTTAAGTTTCCTTGAGGAACCCTACAATTTGAGCATACTGTAACTGTGAAATACGTTAAACCATAATAACCCAACAATTTCAGTGTAGTTAACACCATTTTACACAAATTTCACTCTGGTTTTGCCCAAAACGGAGTCTTTCCCCTAAAATGCTAACTTACTCCCTTGTCCGCATCATTTCCTTTTCTTGATTACACTTACATGTGAGTAGCAATTGAACCAGTAAGTATTTTGTTGGTCCCAGATTCATACAATAAAATTACATTGTCACTTGCAGGCTTTGTCATAAAATGTTTGGAAATCCAAACATCAGTAAACGACCAAACTGACTTGACCAAAGAATTCTAGCAATGGCAGGAAAACAATTCTCAGCCTTCAAAATGAGAGTAGATGCATAAATTCAATTAAAAATGGATTTTCCATCACAAATGGCTTTCACTCACTGCCATTTCTAAAGATCCACTGATAAGTGATCAATTTAGTCCATGACCTTTTGACCTTGCTGAATGACATGGTACCAATAACAACACAAATGTAGCAGTGGATATTTAGAATTATGGCCACATCAATTTCCTAATGTGAGTACCATAGAAAAAGGCTCCTGTGTGTTCTTGTCAGGGTATAATTCCTGTCCACAGAAAGCCCCCCCACCAGGACGCCTTCACAGTTTCTCAGAGCTTGTTAACACACATGATGCCACACTGAATACAGTTCAGATGATAGCTGTCTTCAAGGCCTCTTCTGTCAGGAGGGGGAAAATCTCTGAACATAGTGATTTTAAAGCTTTAGTCTCTTAAATATGTAAAATAGTCCCTTCCAGGCTTCTGTTTTCTTAGGAGCAGGCACTGTAACTGATACATAACATGATTACTCTGGATTAAGTATTAGCATATTGCTATATGATAGACAATAAATGCAAGCTCCTCTTTTTGCCACAGGCTCACAAAATATATTATTATTTGTGTGACTGTAGAAACGTAATGATATAACAAATGGATTTGATATTTCACAAAATGTTTTAAATTTGGAGAAACAGCAAAAGAAATTTGTCAGAAAAAAACACCACGCTGACAATAAATCTGTCTTTCTAGATCTGTTTCATTTAGAGATATTGTTTGCAAATGCCACATGACTATTTTTTGTTCTAACTGGGTCAAAATCTGACTTTTACCCAAATATGATGTCTCGTACATCTTTTTAGTGAAATATATATAGAGAAAAACAGAACATTTGAAAAAGACATATGAATACATCTTTAACAATCTGTAAATCCCTAGTTATTTCTTTTTTGTGTGTGTGTGTAATATTTAAGTCACATGTTTGGTCTGAGAGTTTTCCAGGATCCAGATGTCTTACAACATGGCTTTAAAATAATCTCCTCTGCAAAATGTATCTAATATTACTTTACTGACACCACTGTTGGTTGTTGATTAATTCTTTGCTCATGGCTGATCTCACGTTCAAGAAAAGAGATTTCTCTTAAGCTTAATGTTGTCTCATGGCTCCTGTCCATTAAGCACTAATGGTAGATGACCTTCGCTGGTGCGAGACAATCAGACCACAGGGTTTTCTCCCTGTTCATCTGAATCTCTCTTGTTCACACACTACTCCCTATTTACTGTAATTGGCACAGGATTATTTACTCAATAGTGAGGTGTGAATTTCACACACTTGCTAATATTTAGCATCTTGCAACATCACTGACAGCTGTGGAGTTGCTAAGAGTAAATGTGTTGCACTATAAATATAAAGTGAGCAAGTAGTCCACATCAATCTTAGCAGTTACTGTGCCATGAGCTAGATGCTAACAATCATAATGCTAAGATTTCAATCAGGGGTATTAAGCTTCATCCTTTTAATTTAGTGCACTATCATGCAAACATTAGCTAATTAGCACCGAATACAAAATACAACTGAGGCTTTTCGGGATAGCATTAGTTTTGCAGGTATTTTATCATAAAGCAAATTACTTATCAGTTATAAATTTGAACCTGGTGATGCCACAATGAAAAGTCGAGGGAACATCAAAGTTATGAGCGCCAAGTTAATGGCAATCGTTAGTTCATGGAGCCATTTTAGTAAAAAGCACTTAATGGTGGCGCTAGATGAAAAGTAAGGGGATGACGATGGTCATCAAGGTTCATCCACTGCAGACCACAATTGTCTGCTCCAAATTTTGTGGCAAAACATTAGTTTTGTTGAGATATTGGACTCAAAAGTGAAAAAAAATCAACCCTGTGGTGGCACTAGAGGAGTGATCAGTGGATTACCAAAGTCACAAGTATCCATCCTCTTGGCACTATGACTGTTTTGATTTTGATGAAAATGCATTCAATGGTGAGACATTTCATTGTGGACCCTGAGCAACAGACTGACACTGAAAACCCTAAAGACATACCACTAGTCTGGCTGAAAATGGGAAAAACATGAGTAAACAGCTGTTACAAGTAGATGATAAGCAGTAAAAAAAAAATTGATCTCCTGCCTCTGCAATCATTCAGTGGAGACTGTGTCACATCACTCTTAATTGGGTCATGGTAAAAACAATTTGTTTGCCATACACTGTTGTTTGTCTTTGCATTAGTACTTATGTAATTTTCTGTTGCTTTATTCTAATGAGTCTATATTACTGCCTCTGATTTATGTGCAATGTTGCTGTCAGTTGACACAAATCTTTAATTTAAACATACTAGAGAATAAGCCTTTTGTAGCAGGTTTCAAAGCTTAGAGTAGCTATAGAGTAATGGAAAGATGATCACACAAATCAAGCCAGCCCCTCTGTGATTCCACATGGCTGGCTGATTAGCCCTTTTTCACTGATGGAAAACACATGGCGTCCACACAGCTTGTTCATTTCAGGTTTTAGTTGGTGTGACGCTAAGCAGCAAGTGTACTTGTTTCAGAGCCTCGGCCTTGAAGGGCAGTCATCATCAGAAATCTGTCCCCTCCAGTCCCCGCCGACCACTGACTGTTATTTAGCTTTCCAATGGAGGCTGGCTGTTCCCTTGGGAAGGCATGAGTGTGCCTGCCAGCAGGAATGCATCGGAGGCAATAGAGAAAGATGGAGGATGGATGGAGGATGGTGAGTAGCTGCCGCTGCTGCTGCTGCTGCTGCTGCTGCGGCTGCTGCTTTTCCCTCTGTGTGAAAATGAGTCCATTAATTCAGCCCCCCTCCCCTGCATCTCCCCCAGCCCTCCCTGTGCCTGTTGTCTCTGTTTGTTAGCGAGATGATTCCTTCTGTCATGTCAAAGGCAACATTATCATATTCTTGTTGCCTGGGAAACCAGCGCAGAGAGAGACAACGACTTAAAGCCTTCATGGTGTTTGAAGCTGGATAACATGAAAGGTTATCCACAGAGCTGTGAGAGTTGGAATTGTGACATATCTGAAAAGGTGGAATTTTATTTCTTATTTTTTTTCTGGCTCATTGTTTTCTGAGAATTTCCCTCTTGGTTGTTTGTTAATAGATTCAGTTCGTTGAAATTAGAACATGGCTTAGGTAGTCACAAAGGTAAAATGTTCAATTTACCCTGAAGCGTGAAGATCGAGTTTTGACTGCAGCATTGTTTGCTTTTGTGTAATCAGACTAGAAGAGATTTAAAAGTGTTGACATTAAACAAGATGCACATTTGATATGGTTGGAAGAAGCCAGTCATTATTCACAGATTATATCAGTAACTACCTTGAAAAAAACATTTTCCTGTTGTGTTCACAATTAGACTATAGTATGTAACAGATTAACCTACATGAATTGTTTATTATAGACTGCTTTTGACGATGCCACTTTCTGATAATGCCCTACCAGCTTTATTAATATTTAATAATTCATCTGCTAAGGCATTTTGATCAATTATAAGCCATTAATAAGATCAATGTTTTCATTGCCAGGTTGTGACAATTCCTACTGGCTGGTGTTTATCCTCCTTCAGCATGAAACTTGATTTATCTCCTTAGATGAGCTCTTTTGTGCATCAGGAAAACCACTTCAGAGGACCGTTGGAAAGCTTTCCTTCTGGAAAATGTCTGCAGAAAAACTGGAAATCCCCCAAATTTACACCTGTAAAAAACATTTCCTAATAACAACATTAATAATATATATCTGTAGACTAGGTGAGTTATCACAAAGTGAGACATCCATGTGTTTTATTACTGCATGTCACACTTTTATAACTGTATTGTTACCAAATAATCACCAGTCCAATGGTTTTTGGTTTTTTTTTGCACAGCAACCCAAAATTTGTTCTTAATCAGCTTCATGACTCGTAGGTATGCTTGTAGAAATGGTATAATTAAACAAGGCAATATATATATATGTACATATATATATTGCCTTGTGCCTAAAAATTCATATAGTTTCAGGAAATTTCCCTGTTGAACATGGAATATTTATCAGGAATTTGAATCCAAAGAATCTTAATACAAAATTTGGAGGCCAGTTAGTACTCATTGGTGCGTGTATTTTGCAAGGAAACAGACTAAAAGAAGTAGAAATAAACCCCCCACAGGTGAGTTGGTTCAGGATATGTTGTCATCATCTGTATGAAAAAAACAAGACAACACGGTTTAATGAACAAAGGACACAGGCGGTACAGTGGTTGAAATATATAATGACAGTGATTCCTAAGAAAACTAGTTCATGTATATATGTGGCTCTTTGTGTCACACATGTAGCTACATTTTGTTTGTGTAGACCTACATACATGTACAGTACTGTGCAAATGTCTTAGGCCACCTTTAGATTTGTTGTTTTATAAATGCTATAATGACCATATTTTTTTAATCAGAAAAAACAGCTTTGTTTGCTGATTTCTGTCATTTTGAATGGAATGATGTAACTGAAAGTTGGTCTTATACATATTAGCAGCTTCCAATGAGTTCAACTCTTACAACATGTGTGTAACACTCAGTATGTCTTGTACAAACCCGGTGTAATGGGCCTCACAGCATCATTCTGACAACAAATACAGATGTTAGCAATGACATTAATTAGGGTTCAATTCCATTTAGGTTTAAGGTTCCTGCTATTGCTCAAGTGTAAGAGGAGGTCACACTAAATACTTGCCACTATGGAAGCTGTTATTTCTGATTTTTAATACTGCTGCACATTTCCTGTATTTTCTGGTTGTATTCTAATAAAGAGACTGAGAAATAACTCTATATGGTTATTATAGCATTGCTACAACAAAGGTTTGGCCCAAGACTTTTGCACTACTTTGTATATATAGTATTGCTAGTATATATATATATATATAGTTTTTTAAATTTAATTTTTAATTGCTTCATTCTTTTTTCCCAAATTTTGTGTTTTAATTGTTAAATGTTAATATGATTCTTACCAAATTTTCACCAGTAGCCTATTTCGTTCTGTCATTTTCTCTCTGTTTATGTTCAATAGCATTTTACAATGATTCAATTTATGGGGAAAAGGGGGGGTGTAAATGGTTTGGAGGGGACTTGGGCTCATGACCTGAGCATTAGTAAAACCCTGGCTTTGACCCTGCTGGGGACCACGAGCTAGCAGGCAGCACACTCCCCACGTTTTGTGCCATTTGCGCCGGCTGGTGAGAACAAACAAATTAAATCACAGTCCAGTCAGTGCTGCGGATCCAGTTCCGTGTCTTCATCCCGGGCTCCGTGGAGTGTGACAGTTCAATCCGACTGGAACCGCGCGTCCTGGATTTCCGACCCGCTCCCGCTGCTGCTGGTTGGCTACATTGTATCGGTTCCCACACGAAGAAGATCCGCGGCGCTCGTCCAGAAACGGCGAATACGGAGGAATTAACCCGGACGGGAAGCTGCTCTCTGTGGGATTAATTGCCACAAGGTCGCGGGAGAGGACTGGGCTTGTGTCGGGCTCGAGACCGCTCCGATAATAATGCGCTCCGGACTGGGCTGTTTTCGATGTGGACGGTATCTCGAAGTGTGATGGCAGAAGTCCAGTGAATCGCTGGCCTCCCCTCCTCTCTTGTGTTGGATGTCTTGGGGAGTGCGCTGCCACTGGTTTCTGGTGCTTCAGATTTTTTTGGTAGAGGTTTTGTTGTAATTCAAACCCTTTGCTCTGATTTGCTTTTTTTTTTTTTTTTTTTAAATTTTTTTACGGAGTGCACACCACCATGGACAGACCGGGGTATGGAATAAGAGTGGCTAGCTAAGTCGGTAAGTTAGTATATATCCCCCCACCACCCTCCTCTCTTATTGTTGATAATGCAACGGCTCGCTAGCCATTTAACGTGAGCCTTGCGTGCAAAGCAGGCTGGCTAGCTTTACACCATATAGCCACACAGCATGCAGCAGCAAGCAGCTAGCCAAGCCTGACTGCACTCTGAGCTCATTGTTTCACTCTGCCTGTTAGCCTACAAGTCAGATTAGCTCGTCACACCAAGCTAAGTTAGCCCCGTTAGCTCCTTGAAGTTCAACTAACGTGTAAACACCTAAAATGCTAACTTAGCCCGCTCTTGTTCTGGGGCACTCAGTGAAATGGCTTCAGTTACACGGACAGTTTTCACCCCGGGCTGTAGCTGCAGAAAACCACTTGGCTGCCTGCACCAATAATTTCCACGTAAAGTGAAATCTCAAGACAACAAAAGTGTTCAGAGGAAACATCAGTTGGACAGAGAAAGTGCAGATTCCTCTAGTCTGGGGTCAACACTGTGGGACCCCGGGGGTTTTTGAGGATCTTGGTGTAAACAGAAAATGAAACGTTTTGCACTAACGCCTCCCTCTTGAGGTTTCAACAGACTATGAGACTGTGACCCGGTGTTTCATTTCCAATATGCTGGTGCCACTGTAAGAACACCAGTATAGTAACATCTTATATGTGGTATTAAATGTAATCTGAAGGATCTTAATGGGACAAGATCTCATGAAATGGTGGATTGTGGTCTAATAAACTTTTAAGGTTTCTGACATGGACAAAAATATAGGACCCGTCTCTCCAGATTAGTCAGTTTCTTTTTGTTGGCTCTTGTTATAAGGGCTGTCCAATCTCAGTGAAGTGAGTCATTCAATTAAAGTACTTTTTTTTTTTTAACAAGACCACTATGGGCTCTACCCTGTGGCCTGTGCTGCTCCACAGACTGTAACAGTGCCACATAAAAAATTGGCCACCTAACCCTTCAGCCCAATGCTCAACTGCAGGTTAACATATTTGTCACTTAGTCAATATCTGAGAAAACAATTCAACAAACAATTCAATTTTATTAAATAGAATGTATCAATGTTTAACTGCAAACCCCCAAGTTTCTTCAGGAGGATTGATAAATATCCAACCCCAACAGGTTGCCTGTTAAATGGAGCAGGATTCATCTACCACTGAAGTGGTGGTGTTTTCATAGGTTGAAATGACAAGTTTGTGGGGAAAAAAGAGACGGTTGCCAGCGTGTAAACAAGTTTGCAAAATAAAGTTGGTTTTGGTGTCATAGCTTTTGCAGAACATTGTTCTGTGTTCCTGATACACAAGTACTAACAGTTAAACAAATACACTGGTTGTTTACATGCCATTTGTTTTACCTATGCAGCTGCTTCATGCTTACAATGCGACTCATAAGGATTCATTCTGGCCTCACTAGTTAAATGGAGTAGTCACTAGCATTACCTGGCAGGGATGCATTTCAGAGAACATCAGCAGTGTCTGTGAGAACGGCAAATTCAATTTTACTAGAATGTACTCGGGCTAAACTGATAAACTGGCCAGGCTGATGCACCTGCCCAACACACTGCTCTTCAACCAGATACACTGCAGCTACACTGTGGTTGTGAATGAAAGTGACGCAGGGATGAGGTGCAACGGATCCATTTTACCAGTTTGTGTGGTGGCTAGCAGCTTACTCTTTCTCCCATGCATCTGTGTGTGAACTCTGTAACTGTATGTGGTTTCATCTCTGAAGTTGTCCTCTGTCTGAACAGAACGACAAACTCAAAGGGAAGTGTAAAATTACTCAATTGCTTTTTAAAAGCGGGTTTACCCACATTTAAAAACATGTACTTATACCCACTAAATTAGATTCAAAGGGTATAAGAGATCCCTACCTGACATCTGCTGTTGGGCTGCCACTAATGATTGTTTTTTATTCTTGATTAATCTGTTGATTCTGAGCCAGAATAGTTTGCTGGTCAATGATATTATCAAAAAATTGTGGAAAAGGGTACATCTTGATATTCCAGAGATTAAAGAAATGCCTTCATAACTTTGCTGTCCTAGAAAACTAAGGAAACCAGACCACAGTTACATTCAAAAAGCAGAAACCAGAGAAGTTTGGTTATTTCTTTAAAACACGTTTCAGAGCGATTTAATGGATTATCAGAATAGTTGCCTGATTAGTTTTCTCTTCGACTAATTGCTCAAACAACTAATTGTTGCAGCTGTAGCTGAATGTGTTTTTTAAAAAACCCAAACTATTCCAATATATTGTTTATATACCCTAGTACCCTAACATAGGTTGTGATATAGAGTGTACCACCCACCCAAGGGTTGGCTAATTTTATCCATAAAGCTCCTTGCTTTCAGTGTAAACCCTTCAGCTGAAATATGTGGTTTCTTTGTTAATCTAAGCTGTTTGATGAGATGCTTAACCACCCACTGTCCATGTTATTTGTTCAGATAATCACACCAATAACAGAGAGAGAAAGGAAAGTCTGAATATTTGGCAGTGAAACACTTTATTTGCTCCTGAAGAGCCTTAAGCACTTCTGGATAATGCTGCAGTTAATTTTAAAAACCAGTTTGGTGACCTTGCATTTTGGCAGCTCCGTGGCAAAAACTCTGAGCGACACTGATAAAAGTAAATGCAGGCGTAAGATATTACATGAATTCCTCCTACACACCAATGTGGCAACGCTTCAGTGTCCTGGTGATCCACTTAGTTCCAGTGTGTCATGCAATAAATATGTATTTATTGCATCATGTTATAGTATTAAGTTATGTGCAGCATGTCAGAAGTTCTTTGTTCACTATCCAGTTAGCAGCAGACCTGTGGTTGTTTTGTTGTCAAATGTTTTGTCAAAGACGTCAGTGGATGTAAAGTAAAGGCTTGGCATGGAGCCATTATATAGCCTGGCTGGGTGTTTATAAGCTTTTGAGTCACTTATAGGAAGTAATGTCAGTGATGTGGACAAAACAATCAGTCATAGAAACACATAATTAATAGTTGGGATATTCTTGGTCCCTCATCAATAAATTCTAGTATTGAAACAATTTCACCGTTTTACTCAATGGGTGGGAAAAGGATCTTTTGGTCTGAGGAGCGATGGGAAGATCAACTGTACTAGAGCTACTGTGATTTGCGAGCTGTGACTATAAATGATTCAAACCTTTCACTTAGGCTGTGAGAGTGTTCGTCAGCATTGATTCGTTACTGCCTTTCATTGATTTTATTTTTTACATTTTGGGGGTGTTTTAGAATGACACATTATTTATAATACTTCATATTTTTCATGGCAAGCAATGCAAAACATAATGCTATAACAATGTCAAGCTAATAGAATTTCATGTTGCTGGTGGTACTGTTAATAACTGTAATAGTGATACCATTTTTTTTAAAATTATTTGTTCTAATCATCACAAGGAGGACTGTTGTAGCAAGTCAGGTACATTTTATACAATCTGAAGAGACATTATTTGTAAATGGAAGCAAAATCTAAGACTCTAAGCTCCATACAATAACCTGACATTTTATAGTTGTCAGTGATGTGTAAATTTGCCCAATGCTTGGATGAGAGCTTAAGCTCAACATAAGAGCAATGCCACTTGAGGAAATCCCCATTTTCTTATTCACCAGATGTGATTTCTTTTTTTCTTTTTTATAAAAAAAAAAAAAAAAGATAATGGTGAAACTTGGATGGGATGTTTTTCATGAAAGTATGGAAACAACTGACTGTAAAAATGACTAATGTCTGTAATGATGCCATAGCTTTTCCTTTGGCCAAATGTGTTTTTTCAGTGCATGACTAGAAGGAAACTTGATAATTCAAGGATCTGCAAGAACCAGTAAAAAATTGGTATTATGTTTTGTGTTAACTTTATGCGGTTTTCATCTTTTAAAACTGGTTCCACACCAGGCTGGATGTCCAAGAAAAGAGAACCACGTAGAAGAGAATTGAAGTGTTTGTTTACAGGTCCAGGACATCAGATTAGTCCAGAACAAGGGGATTATTTTGTCTTTGTAAGTCTCCTGTCATCTTGTGGCTGCACACCAGCTGATGGCAAACTAAGAAAAGGATTTAGCCAATATCCGTTCTTAGTTCTTAGTTCTCAAGAACCTTTAAAATCACTTGAATGAAGCCATTTATGAATGTAGATTCCCAAAACATTCTTGGTTTTTACTTTGGCAAAGAAATGGGAATAATAATAATAGACCCGCTAAATGAGAAGCGTATGTGTTCCTCGATTCCCTTTGTGCACCGGTGTTAAGTCTCGTAATGCGGTTGGTGTCATTTCACAGATTGAGAGGAGATGGAGAATCTTTGTAGTTTCAAACATCACAGTGTTTCCCCATGGTTGAGATTTATTTGAAGTGGTCCACCTAAAGTGATGGGGGTTGGGCTTGTTAAAGTGCTGGTGGGAAGCTCCAATATGCAACACTGGAGGAAAACAGCGTTACACACGATCTGACTTCCAAATAGTAGTCAGTGATGCACATAGCAGACGTTTTACTTGCTAATCCGCACAGTCAGCTGCATTTTACATGAAGACATTTAAAAGGCAGAATACAAGATTTAAACAAAAATCTTAGTTGGGGAGAGTCTTTCCCATTCAAGTGTTTGAGCCCTGAGAGCTTATTTCAAGCAATACAGAGCAGGTCTGCAGTGGTTAGTCAATGATTCGATCAAAAGATGATGAATTGGTGATTATTTTGAATATCTAGTAATTATTGTCAAAATCCTTTTTAAGTAATAAATCCAAACATTCTCTTGCCTAAGCTTGAGATATCAGGTGTGGCTGTAGGCTCGTCTCTTCATCTTCATCAGAAAGAAAATGCTGAGGTTCAGTTTTCTTTGCAGTTTACTTGCAGCAGTGTTTACGAGGCACCTGAGAAATATTTGAACGTAGCAGCAATAGTAGCAGTGAAAACAGGTGTTTTTAATGTTGCAACATGTCATGTGACTCTCAGGCCCTTTCACTGTGACTGTAGATATCATTAATTAAAGCGGCTTGTCACTGCTGTATTTGCTTGTTCAAATGTCAAAGCACAGTGAGGTGTTTTCCTGACAGCTTGTGGTTTACTTGAAATGCAGTAGACTAAACAAAGGATGTGAACTGGATCTGTTCTTTTGCAGTCAGTATTGATCTGTTCATCCATCCTGCGGATCAGCTTTAGGCGCTTGTGGGGGCAAATGTATCCGGATAAGCCACCAAAATATGTGTGTATACGTGAGAACATTACTCCTGAAACACGACTAGTTGCAATCGTTGTCTTGTGAACTGTAAAGTCATATCATGGGTCAAAGAATATGCAATTCTGCTTTAGTTTTTATAGCATTGATTGGATTCCTCATGAGCCAATTTCCAATTATAGCAGAAAAGAGCTTTGAATGCTTGTTGCACAGTTGCTGCTTTGCCAGAGACTGGTGATCCATCTTTTCCTGGGATGCAAGCCCAGGTTACACTCAACTCTCCGCCACACACGCTCTAAAGATATTGTCAGCTTTTGTGGTGCTGCACAGTCCCGAGTGCAGCAGAAATGCTGTCTCATTTGCCTTTGCTTTGACATATCGTCTTCCGCGTTCTTGGAAAGAAAAGCCACTGAATTTATGAGTCAATTTAGGCTGATATTGATGAGATTTTCTTTGTTGTCGTCATAACAATGAAGCCTTGTCAAATTGTATTATTATGTTTAACACACTGGTGCTTTCTGTTCTGTCTTAATTCACCCACTCATAAGCAACATGACCTTGTTCTGCGTTTTCACTTCACTTGTTTTTACACTGGTGATCTTTTCACTGCAAGGTGCACACTAATGGTATGAAATAGTCATTGCTCCCCTCTTGCTGCAGCCCATCAATTTGTTGACAGAAAGCAGATGCTTTAGGCTCGATTTTTATCTGTAGGAATGTCACGGTGTTTTACAAATGTACATTGTTGAGCTGTTGTTGTAGAGCAGCAAAGGTGAAGATGATGTGGGATTTCCTCTGCACATCAATACTGTAACATGGTGGCAGTGAGTGAGTGGGTGGTTCTGAGGCACTGTCCCCATTGCTCTAATCATACTGCAGGATCCACTGTCGTCTGTAGAATCAAAGAGAAACATTGTCTCTCTGGGCTGACACATGCCTCACTTGTGATATTGATGAGTAAATGAGAGAACATCCACAATGACAAAAATTGCTGCAGTCTAAAGCTGAAACACATGATCAAGTGGAACTTCAATACAGACGTCAATACTTTTTTCCCCTTTTTAAATAGTAGTAATTCTCTCTCTGTCAGCCACTGCCTGAGCACACATGGAAACAGATTTATAGAATTGTTTTATGTCCGTCTTAAGTTTGAAACATATTCACATCAAAGAGGCTTCAGTTTATAGACCACTAAAGTATTTTGTCATTTCAGGCTCAGAGTGATCATGTCCAGTTCCTTTTACTGTGCATGGATAAAGAATTTACTGGGATTACAGGCTGTATTCGTTTGATTCTGCAAGACATGTGCTGTAAATATCATGGGGCTAGTTTCTTCGGCAATGTGTGTTTGCAGCTGTTAGATAGTGAAAACATTACATTACATGTTTTTTGGCAGCAGTGCCAAAATGTTTTTTTTTTTTCTTTCTGCTTTACATTTTTATGGTGACTTCAAAAGTGGTTCACACCTGTGTCACCATTTATAACAAATCCCCCATTAAATCCACCATTCTTGAACAAAATAGTCAGTTCTGGCTTGTAGTTACAGGAAATCATATTAGGGCCCTCAAGGTTGGACAGAAACGGTTGGCCAGTTGCCCTTGGCAACCACATTTGGATCACTGTCAACCATTTTGTGTAGTCTGTTTGCTCTTTTTGGTAACCAGCACACTGATTCCTCTGTCCTTGATGTAAAATCTTGTAACTAGGAAAACAACAGAGCTGTTGTTCTGCTGTGTTGGAAATGGCAAAATATGCTAATATATGTGAATATGAGAGAGTTAAATATAATAAGTATAAATTAGAAATCTAACAATTTGTTGACTAATTGATTGTTAACGGGTTTCATTGTTTTCAGTTTCTCAATTATAAGAATTTGCTGTTTTTTTTCCGGTCATACAAGATAGTAAACTCAGCATTGGGCTTTGGGTTGTAGGTCAAATAAACTAAGCAATTTGATTATATTACCTTGGATTGTGGGAAATTACAAAATGTGTTTTTTGTTTTTTTTTGTTTTTTAAAAACAGAATGATGATTCCGTGTAGCAAGAAAATAGTTGAATGAACAATGAGAACAATTGTTAGTTTCAGCCCTAGTGGAAACTCTACACTCTTCAAAAATCTGTAATTCTTTCAGTACCATGTGTAAATGAGGTCTGATTGACAGAAAACTAAAAACAGCAGCCAAGAAGCACCAGAGAACGCACAGAACGAAGGATGATGTTTGAAATATTAATGCAACAAGTCAGGCTGTCCTGTGAAACGGTTTACCACAAATTCTGAAAATGATAAAAACATTTTCAGACTTAACTCATTTGTTGGTTCTTCTGATCAAATTAGACACAAGTGACAAGCCACTGATCTGATCGCACTGCAGGAAGCAATTATCTGTCCCTGTTCATTTTTCCATTAGTCGGACAAAGTGCCTGATCCACATTCATTTATTTGGACGGAAAATGTATGTCATACTTTGATAAACAGTATTGCACAATTTTCACCACAGATGCAGGGAAATCTCACATTAAAAATACGACATGTCAATCTCAAGAGTGAACAACCTGTTATAAAGCAGTTAATCAAAAACCAGCAAATTAAGCAACACTTGCAGTAATCATACACTTTTCACTCAACCATTACAGAAAAAAAAAACACCCTAGTAATAATGCTGGACTCATCACACTGTGTAGCTGCAGGCAGTGTATATTGATTTCTTCTTCAGCATCATTGCTGTGATGTTTACTGCACATTATAAAAACATCTGCTCTGTGGACATTTGTCTAAACAGCCAGAGAAGCCGTCTTGTGGCTTTGACATAAGTGGATTGGACTGTCCTGACTGGTTTGGAAAAATATGGGTGGGTAACAGTTCACTCAACAGCTAAAGGCAGATTTATGCCTTTTGTGTTGAGATGTTGTGGTATCTACATAAATGGGCAGCGGAGGCTGTATGGGTTTACATGGAGAGAACAAAAATTACTTTCCAGTTTTGTCTACTTGGTGTTTTCTCCGATATTTTTCCACTGGTGAGAGTATTTGTTGAACACAAGTGTGTATATTGAGATGCTGAAAATGCTTCCCACTGGAAGCCATCCTCTAACCACAATCAACTCTGCTTATAAAAAAAATAAACTGAATAAATGAAGGAAAACCCAATTACTTTGGACTGTATAATTAATGCGTGACACGTCCTGATAATGTACAACACATCCATCTAGTGAGGTAGCGGTGCTGCAACAATCTACAGGTTAAATCCTACACCGGACAATAAATCAGTTCCCACACCGTAGGCATCTACACCAGGAGCAGAAAAACAACTCAACAGAGAAGCATAAATTCAGCTTTAGTATTATTAGTAGTAAAGTGAAATATTGAGGTCCTCCAGGCTGTGAATATGTCAAACTAAATATGAATATGTAGTATGGCCTAACACTTGTGACTTTGTCTAGGAATATGGTGTCGCGGGTCTTACTTGCACCGAGATGTAATGTGCCATATAATAGATTAGATCCCGACCTTAAACAAAATATAATGTCTGATGGTCAGTCTGTTAGCTTTGCATTTTGATTTGGCAGGTTCTATAAAAGTGGATTGACCGTGGTGCAGAAAATGAAAGCAGACATGTAGAGAAGAGGAGGTAGATGAATAACTGAAGGAAAAGAGCTGGTATTAGTGACAATCGAAAGAAAAAACGAGAAAACCTGTGCTGTTGTAATTTTCAGGATGGCGGAGCATTCGAGTGCTGACCTAGCTGACGTGTGTTTCTGAAGGTGCGTGCACGTGGCCTCATCGTTTCTTTTAATGGATGACCAAGTGGTCATGGTGGCAGCAGAAATGTAAACAAAACTGTCAGACAGCTGAATAAGGCAAATGTATTTCAGCTAACATGGGTTGGTACTTTTTAAGAGTTTTCTTGATTACTTTCCAAAATGGAACATAAGGAAAACTAGGTCTAGGTCCCTCAAGACCCCTGCGCTGCTGTTTTGCAAAATGGAAACTGTGGTGGTTTACAGCAGCAGTCTAGGTCTAGAAGTCTACGACCATGCAAAACAGAACACAGAGCTCAGTTTGTGCCGTCTAAAAATTATTGACGAGGGTTAATGTGAGTTGAAATGTGGGAGTGAACAGTGGTGAAAAGATTAAGCAAACATCCAGAGCCAACAACTAATTATACTGTACTTGAGTAGGAGAAATATGCAAGCATCAAAACACACTAGTCTAGTTTTATCACATACTGGGTGTAGCTAAGTGGAAATACTTTACCATCACTGATATACAACATGCTACTCCTCCCCTCTCTCATATATATTTTGTAGCATTTCAACCGGCAGCAGGGACTGAGTATCCACAAGTGGAGGATACTTCTTATGTTTTTAGGAGCAAGATTAAGCAGCAAGATGGATGACGGTGTATTTATTATGATGTGACATGAAAAAAAAATCTAATTTAGTTGAATTAATTGTTCAGTAATTGATCCAAACTGTCAAAAACCTGCAGTATTCAATCAATCATGAATTGGGCTTAAATTGGTGCCTAGTCCTGATACTCATCAATTTTTGAATGTGACACTTGTGCCTCTCAGGGACAGATCACTGCTGCATTGATTCTGGAAAGAGACCATGTGAGAGTGACAATGGCATTTGAGACTCGTCTTTGTTGATTCGGCTTCTGTTAAGCAGCAGCTGGGGGGGAGGCTGGCAGTTATTTGAGGTTAATGGTTGTCCATGCCCTCTCTCCAGTTAGACACTTACATGGCTACACCTAAACTGTCCACGGTACAAACAGTGGTGCTGTGTTATTAGTCATTCAGCAGTGGCCTGCTGTCTTCTCATAGTTAGACCCCTGACTCTTCACAAGAGCAGTAGCTCCGTTGTTCCATGTGGTGCTTTTATTGCAGTATTACAAGTCAGCCATTTACAATGTAGTAGGTCAATAGAACTGCCCTTATAGATTAAACTAGTTCAACATCCACAGTAGGTATATGCAGGCACCATTAGCTTGACTGAATGTATTACGTTCAGATGGATATCTGTTTTTATAATTTGTTGGAATCCAGTCTGGCAGGTTGCCCTTGCAGGAATGCATCTAATAAACATTACACAAAAGACTGAAGTTTAAAAAAAAAAAAAAAGTGCCTTTATCTCATTCTTTTCCACACACAGATCCAGAGACAAAGAGACACACACACCCAGCAGTGTTAGACAAGGGACTGTCTGCTCTGTAGCCCCAGGCCTTGTCCTTTCCCTCTCCCTCATTTCTCTGTCATTGTTAAAGTAAAAGAAACCAGCTTAATTTACCCAACACACTTATTCAACTCATTTTGCCTTCTTATTTGGGATTGAGGAGAAAAACCTTAGAATAACATTGATTGATGGGGAAAATATTCCATGGGGACATTAGAGATTATAACAGTTTGTCACAGACAGCTTTTAGCAGGTTCTGCGCTCTACCTGAAGTTACCTCCTGCTTTTTGAAATTGAGTTATATCCACAATGAAATAAGGACCAAATAAAGTTTGTAAGTTTTCATTTCTTTTGAGATTTGCATTCGTGCTAACACACTTTCTCTCTCTTGCATTGTCTTTCTCTCTTAAAACAAAATTCCCTCCCTGAGTTTTAACCAGGGACAGATGCTTGATTTATGTGCCGGATGAGGACAGAAACGGAGAGAATCTCGTCTGAACCAACGTGGACGTCCTTGGGTACAGCAATTGTAGCAAGTGTAAATTGTCCATAGTGGGTGTCCAAGTACTGCACAGCACTTCTAAGCACTCTACTTGCTTGTTGTGGCAATGAGTCATATCTTTAAACTGGCCTGTCGGTTTTCTCATTGTCCCATCTGGACCTGGTTTTAGTGTTTTAGAAAGAAAATCTGTTAATAGAATCTTTGCCAGGGTTGCAAAAATGGACTTTGTGCTGAATCGGAGTAAGAGCAGAAAAAAACATTCATGTTAGTTAAGCTTTGTTGTGTCTTCACACAAGTTAATAATCCTGGCTGGAAGCCTGACATGCGTTACATTAACTGGAGTCAGTCAGGCATGATGACAAAAGAACAGGAGGACCTTTAGCTTGCTGCGTACTGTCCCCAACCTAAACACATGATGCATTAGCCTCCATGCAGATGAGCACATATAAACATGGCCTATTGCTTACCATATATAGACTTGACTTGTGTAGCTCATCTACAATATATTGCAATTTAATACAGTTGTTAATACAGTGGGTTGTTTGTGACACTTGGAGGCAGTGTTCAATAAATGGATAGTGGAAAACATTAGATTAACAGTGACAGTCTACTAGATAAACAGTGACAATCACTCAGGAAGTTGCTGTTTCTTTACTCCTGGTTTGGTTTGTACTCATCTACTCATCTACTAAATTTTTTGCACCTTCATGATCACCTCTGGTCATTGTGGTTGAACTGCTATTTTGATGGCAAAGAGACCTATTGTCAAGACCAGTTGGGAAGTTCAAAATACCTTTGCAGCACTGCGTGATGGGGAGACATCCTGAAGTTTTATTTATACTAACTCTAATATCTGGCTCTGGAGGGGGCTTAGTTGTCAACACCAAAGTCAACACAGAGCACTTGAAGAGCTCCCTTATCTCCACAGGTACTTTCCCTCCCTATGAATAATTCAGCTTCATGGTTAATGGTGAGGTTCCCTTGCCTTGTTTTCTGCTTTTACTGTAGATTTTCCAAGTAATAAACCCTGACAAAAAAACCTTTTCCATCCAAGAGTGCTTTGACCTTTTGGATGAAGTTATGTTCTATATATTGCACTTGATTTTGTACAACTTGTCTGGAGGGGAAATCGCTCCATTCTACAGGACATTTATTTGATGTAGTGTTTTATTCTTTCCTTCCTCAAAAATGTCACAAAGTACTATCTGATTTCTCTGTCTCAAGGTCTTCCTGAACTGCACTTGCTTGCCTAATTCACTGGCATTAACTGAATGAGTGAAATCTTCATCACCTGACTTTAGTAATTGACAGGAATTACATACTTGGATGGGATTATCTGAAACCTTTAACATTAAGCAGACCATTCTCTGACAATATGATGGGCATCTATTTATCAATGATAATATCTGTTATTGCCACAGAAGTCCTACCTTCTGTTGTTGTGCTGTTATGTAGATGACACCAGTGTGTACTTTAGGGACTTCATAAAAAGTTTCAAAACCCTTCGACTGTTGAATGTGAGCATATTCAACATCACCAAATTTGCCATCATTTTATTAATGCTGACAGTTGAAGGCATAAGTGATAATTCCTCCATGAACATTGTAAACTGTAGACACAATTAAAGATATACCATAGCAAAAACCAAAACAGATTTATCAATAATGAAATAATTGTCAGTTGTAGCTCAAATTGGTTTAATATCCCGAACAACATATTTTCTTCAATTCTTTGTATTATGGTTGTGTGCCAAACTGTACCAACTGAAAATTGTTTCTTTTCTGAACATTCAAATTACAGACACGGTATTCAGTGAAAATGACTTGGTGCAAATATATAGAGACAACAAACAAGATGATTCCTCAGGTGCAGAGGATGGAAGATTTCTCCAACCACATGAAAATGGCTCATTAGTATTTAACCACATGCCACCATGCAGATGGGTTTAAATAATGCTATAAGTCATTACAAATTTCAGTCTGAGGTCTGTCCACTTAGAGCTTAAGCGTGCACTCATTGAGCTGACTTTACAGTTGACCACAAACACAATCAAGTGTGACACAGTAGATGCTGCTGCTGTTACTATATTGACTTGCATTGAGACACAGTGCCTCAATAATTGGATGAAGAGACCAAAGATAATTAGAAGTGTTTTGAGAATCCAAGTGACTGGCTTTTGTAATTCAGAAATCATGGCAGAGTGGAATGGCTGGGCATGTTAATGGAGCTGCTCTTGTTTCTGCTAGAGTCCTCTCTGAGCACAGGAAAAATCAATCTGGCACCTTGTCAGTATTTAAGATCAGGACTTCCTTACTCTCTGGCCAACGTGTAAGTGTTCTTTCCGACCTCTGCATCAGCTGTTGCCACAGACAAGCCACAATTTCATTATTTATTTGCCCCCGTGGTTGGATTGAATTCCCAGGTTAGACAAAGCTATCACAGTCTTAGCGTAATTTATTTTTCCATGTTTTTCTTTCTACAACTATAGGAGAATAATGTTGACACTGTGCTGACAATGAAGTTATTTCTAGAACAAGTACTTTGTGACAGGCACTTGCTTGTGTAAATGAGAGTAAGATCATTTACTGTGGCGACTATTTCCACTTTGAAATGACAGTAAATGTGGCAGAAGTCGCTTGATTCGTGTGAGACAAATGTTTGTTTACTTCTCATATTTTAAGTGTGATATTAAGATCAACTTGATTATAGTTCACACAGACTTAAAAGTAGTTCACCATTTTTCATGCGGTGGCTTTTCTGTGCGCTGGGTGATCATCTTAAAAATGTGTTGCTCGAGTATTGTGGGTGTAACGATACATTTTTACAACGATACGATACGCATCATTTTCAATGGTTCTAATACTATTCAAGAATGATATTTGGATCATCTAGAACGATACGATAGGATACAATGACTTGAAATTAATACAGTAGCTTTTTTTCCCCTAAAACATTCAACCAGTGTGACTGTAAAATAAATACCTGGATACTGGACAGTGCAGGTGAGGAGTTTTTGTTGTAAGGGAATCAGGATTAAATTAATTCTCTTATATCCAGGTATTTATTTCACAGTCACACTGGTTGATTCAGGGAATCAGGGATAAATGAATTAATAGTATAAATAATAAATAAATTCATAATTAATTTATTCCTGGACATCATGCAGCTTGAAGATTTCACTGTTTCTTTGTCGCTGCTGGTCCAAGCCGATGACGTCACACACAGGGAGCGTGAATCTGAGGAACGTTTAACGTTTTTATACAACTAAAAGTACTAAAAAAATGCATCCATATAAAGTTCGTCATGCTTAAAAAAACGTGCAAATTCTTAGTATCGACGCAATCGATTATTGATCTTGCGAGCCTTTTTTAGATCGATATACATCTCCCATGAAGGACAACTTGCTGAGCACCTGTCAATGTAGTTGGATCGTAGGAATATAAATCAATATGTTGATGTAGCTGATGGATTGTTACACCCCTATCAGGAATACAATGTAATCACAGTGCTTTCTGATGAGCGAGAGGTGAGTAGCTCTTTATCTATTCATTGGTAGTTATCCCCTGTTAACCCACTATTAGACATGTCACCTCAAGATGTCATCTAGCTCCAACCCCCACATTTTCAGTTTAAAGTACATTTCTCTAGTAAGATTTGTTTGTAAATTGTTTCTTCAAAGTCTGTGCCTGACTAAATTCTTGAGGTGCTTTTGGTCCTATTTATATACAGTTTTGTTGGTGCTGACTTACTAGGGGATTAGGTATGTAAAGTTTCTCCTCAGAATAGACACACTGCTCACAGTTGTTGTTGCACTTGTTGTCATGTTGTGATCTGTGTCACTGACATGTGATAAAAGTCTGGCGTTGGTATTTTCAAGGACTCAATATAATTTCTGTGCTCTGAGGCTTTGGATAGCATAAGGTGAATCTTTGACATGCAGTTAATCTGTGTGAAATTTTCCATTAGTTGAGGGTTGAGCCAAAGGACAGAACTATTGAATATCAACAGTGAGTGACTGCGACTGAATTTTATTTTTCTGTGACCTGGAGAACTGCTGTTGTTAGATGGCCTGGGTCTGGCACAGCCATTACAGTTTGTACTGTTGTTGATGCCGTGGAATAAGAGCATTATAATTCATGTCACTCAAATCATCATGTGATACTGCTCACAGATTTTAGCATTGGCTAAATTAGCAGATAAACATGCCAGAGCTACGAAGGCTAGTCAATTGATTAAAATAAAAAATAATAATAATAATCGACAACTAATTTGAGTTAAATAAATATTTAAAACATTTTTTGACGCAAAAATGACTAATATTTTCATGTTTCTAACTTCTTGAGTGTGTTTGAAGCACATAATTGTAAACTGAGTATTTTTTTGGATTTTGGACAAGACAGCTAAAATGTTACTCCTGTCTGTAGGAAAATATAATATTTTATTTAGTATTTCCTAGAATTACAGACACAACTACCAATTAATAAATCAAAAAATAATTTGCTGACTAATTGATAATGAAAACAATTATTAGTTTCAGCTCCAAGGCATGTACACAAACTCTGCCACCCAAGGTTTTTGTTCATTATTAAGTCATTTGTAGTTAAACCAAATGTTATTCATGAAGAATGTACTTTGTGGACTCCATTGATCTGCACTGTGCACACTCCAGTGCAGTACCTCATTTTTATGCCTTTGACATTGTTTTTCACACTAAGAATTGAGCTTTTCTAACACACTCAATGCTGTTCATAAATCTGTGAATGCTGGTCTTGGACTTTTTGAACAATGTAATAGACCTGTTCAGACACGATTAAGTGCTGCGAGGCTGTAATGGCCGGTGCCTTGTTAACAGTATGTATTTATGAACTGTGATCAAATCAAATGACCTGAAAGCCCTGAGCCCGCAGACATGTTCTTTTAACACGCAAACCACTGTCTGGTTTGTCCACCTCAGTGTTGATGTAATTGTGATGCGCAAGATATTGACAATAGCGAGGGGCCAGTTATCTTTTCTGTCAAAGGGAAAAAAAGAGACAGATTCCTGTTTACTGAAAACTACCATGCAGAATGATGCAGTGTTAAGTGAGAGTGTTGTTTTTCTCTGCATCACACCAGAGCCTGGACATTAAGGCCTAATCAGTCAGAGAGCAATCTGCATATTTCACACTTGTTTTGTTACTGTCAGTTTGAGTCACACAGCTGCCAGTCCAAGAGACGCAGGAAGGTGCTGCAGCTGGGGATTCAAGACCTTTTTTTGGCAATAGTGCTAATATTTTTAACTAAACCTATTCGTATGTTCAACAGTATCAACCCAAAAGTGACCTCAATTTGATTTTAATTTATATTAGGAACTAATATATGATGTATATATATATTTAATCTATAATATATAGGAATCTGTATAATGTTGTAATTTGACCCAATGCAGGGCCGTCCAACAGAATCATCTGTGTAATGCATGTGTACTGAAGGCATTCATATTCACTGCAGGTCACCCTTTGCTGGTGATTGTGAGTTCCTGTTGTTGACATATTTACTGATAAAGATGCTGGCTGACACACAAACTCCTGATTCCCATCACCTGGACTGACTTGGTGCATTTCTATTTAGGTAATCAGCTCAAGCACACAATCCAATTACATGGAGGTTACTGTGGGGCTCTGTCGATGGCGACCTGCCTTTAAATGACCTGCAGAGAAGAGGATGCGCGTTGCCAGACTTTGCACGTAGAGTTTAAGTGGCCTGCTTATGTTAGTGGTACAGTTGCTTTTTCACCTGCAACCTCACCTTGTGTCCAAGTGTCTCGTGGGAGATTTTATACAGCAAAAAAATTGTCAAGTTTTTACAAGAAGGTTAATCTTGATTAGGAGTGAAGAAATTGGTGCCAATGCCATTATCGATTCTGATTATCAGTCCAATTCGATGCCTGATCAGTTTGCTGTGTGGGGGAAAAAATACCGGCCTACATAGGTTTTCAGCTTCAGTTTAACTGTTTTATTATCTCAGAACAAGGTGTAGAAACAGACCTGGAAGAGGTTGTCGGCCTGTCTTTGTAGCTGTATCGGAGACTAGCGGAGCCACTAACATCCTCGTCATCGTCTGTTTAGTTTTGGTTTTAGAGGAAAACTTAACGCTTGTTAAATAAGAGCAAAATGTAGTAGAGACTCTCACACTGACCAGAAATCGAATGTATGTGTATAAATGGTGTATATTTATGGAAATGTTGTTGTACATACTTGTTTTTTTTCTTTGGTTTCTTCCCTCGAAGGCAAAAGTAACACAAAAATGAATAGAAGTTACATAAAACATCTTGTTGTTCTGGCCATTTGGTTTATTGTTGTAGTTGGGTGTTGGGTGTTGGCCCAGCCCAAGTGCTCCTGGAAATCCCTCACTGTTCAACAATCAGTGCTTGTTTGAAACACAGAGCTTCAACAATGCTGGGCATCGTTGAGAATTTGAGGTTGAGAAATTGGAGGCGTTAAAATCTCCTCTGTGAGCCATGATAAACCAGACTCTTCCCTGCATCTCTGCAAGACAATTTAAAGTAACTTTGGAGAAGCGTTTTTCAGTCCTTAATGAGGTTTGGAGCACTGGGAGCAGAGATGAGGCAATAATCACAATGAATGCATATGTACCACGTTTAAAAACATCATAATACAGTGTACGTTTTTAAGATTGTAATTATAGCAGAAAAAACTGCGAACAAAGGCCTGGGCCCAGTTGCATCCCAGACAAGATGTAACCTCATGACATTAATTGTTCTAAATTAAGATATTTTCTTAAAAGTGTTTAAAGATGATGATTTCTTTTATTAAAGTAGCATAGTTTTCATAATCTTACTGCGAAATTTCCAGGTTGACACATGCCTAATTTGAGGGTTTATCTTATTTATGCCTGAGCAGAGGAGTTGATTAACTTAACTGTACATTTCAAACTGTAATTACCTGCTCTGTGTTGTGACGCATACAATGCACAACAACAACATTCATGTTCTCTGTGCGTATGCTGTTATCTTGCACCTTTCTTATCCTCGTCTGTGATATATAAAGAATAAGCAAAAATGGCTAATGAGTCCTGTATTCGAGCCAGCTCCAGAATATTATAGATAAACCTCATCATGTGATTTCAGCTTGACGCACAGATGGTGTTCCTAACAGTAAAATGCAGACAACAATATTATGCCAGGGCTGATTTTTAGTTGTGTTCTAAAGCAAATCGACCAGAAATGGCTTTTCCCCTCTGTCTTTTTTTCCTGCGCTTTCAAGGCAGAATCACCCTTATGTGGCCTCTGTGATAGATAGCTGAATGAAACTGGATCTGTGAAAAAAGGACAAGCACTCTGGGAGTTGCACAGCCTGCATGCCTTTCGCTCAACGGGACACTCACTGGGACATTTCCTCAGTGGGGCTTTTTTCAAAAGGGGCTTGCGCTGCAGTTCCAGCTAAGGGCAGTACAGTAGGTCAACTGCTGATAGAGTTACAACCTCTCTTTTGTGGAGGTGTTGGACAAATTAGACCTCACAACTATTTACCCAGTCAAACAGGGACAGCTGCATCTCTCCACCCTCCAAAACCTGCCACCGACTGTTGTTCCTTTGGGGAGCCATCTGTGAGGAATAAGCAGGCACGGTGATCAAATGATTGTTCAACAGTTTTACCTCTGTCACTGCTGGGGGTGATATGAAAGGGCCTTTAACTGAATCAACATGGACTCTGTGCATTATGTTATCCAGCTGCCATTTTGGACTGCTGTTTTAATGAGAGCTGAGTAATAGTAGGTGGTGCAAAATGACTCCTTTTCTGTCAGTCAGTGGGAACAAAGACCGGAGCATTAAAATCTTGACTGTAGCAGTTAGATCAGCATTTATTTACTTCAATTGCATGACTAATTGCAATGAAGTAGAAAATATGCTGATATCCCCATACAATCTCTTTGGATGCTGTCATAGTTATTCTAGAGGCTTCAGGACTTGATAAACCTTTTGAGATGAGCTCTGTTTACACAAGGCTTATGGATCCATTTTTATCTTTAATGTTTCATCAACTCACTTAATAAATGGGTTTTACTGTAAGAGAGATATGTGAGAATTTCGTCAGTCTAAAACTCTAATTGTATTCATGTTAAATCTCAGAGCAATTTAGTTTACCCATTTATTAGCAATACAAGGAAAAATGCGAGCTTATTTAGTACTGAAGTAATGTTTAATTGTGGATTGTGATGGGCCATTATTTATGATTAATCTGCTATTTTTGACTTATTGTTCTGTCTTTAAAAGAACAGAATAGCGAACAAAACCAAATGTGGGCTAAAACAAGCCAGAGCCCAAGGTAGTCTATTATGTTTGCTTGTTTTATTTGCTCAACAATCCATCATCCAAAAATATTCAGTTAACCATTAGAAAGAAAAGTATCCAATCCAGATTTGAGGAACTCATACCAGCAAATACCAGCAAGGCAATTTTACTTGAAAAATGAAAATGAATCTAAAATCTTAAAATAGTTGTAGATACATTTGATACAAGTCAATTGATCAATCATATGATTTGCAGCTCTAGATTCAAGTGGCTCGTGCATTTTAAAAAACTATTTTTATTCAAGGTCTTAAAGATAATGCATTGTTAAAATAGCAAATGATGATGAGGTTAAGATACCCTGACCTGAATATGGACCCATTTAACAGCAAAAGTCTGGGAAGACGATGTCAGATATTGACTTGAAAATTTAGGATTCATTACTGAAGGTGTAAAACATTAAACAAACACACCAATGGGCACTGTTTAGAAATAAGATCCTACATTCAGTTATTTGTCAAGAAGGTCTTTTCTGGGATCCATTGTGTTTGGCTGTGTTTTGTCAGCCGTGTCTCTGCAGCTCTAAGAGGATCATCAGAATTCATGCCTGTTTGAGGGGGTATTGATCTGATCACCCTTACCATACCCCAGAGCCTTTTGCGCTGAGGCTTCCTTCTTCTTCACGTTCCTCCTTGCACGGGCAGATGAGAACTAAGGATGTGGGTTTTAATTATTTACCTACGTGCAGTGGACTCTCGTGGAGCTGTAACTGCAAGATTTTCAGAAAATGGTCTGATTTCTTTTTCTGGTAATGATTCATCCTCATATTTAACACCATGAGCACCAGGCTATTTTCAGCTTTGGGGGGTTAAAGTGAGCCACTGGACTTCATTTAAGAAATAGAACAACTTTGGGTTTCAAGACCAGACTATTAGGAGTATGCAGCACTTTGATGATTGGTTGTGTGAGCTCAGTCATCAGTGTTATAACTCACATTGTTAAGTGTTTCCCAATGAAATAAGACTTTGACATGAATATATGTGTCTGTAATGTTAAGTACAGAATGCTTTTTTTTTTTTTCCTGATACCACTGGTTGTGGTATTTAAAACTGACAAACTAATTTGAGGATATTAAAGGCGAATACTAAAAATTAGTCATAACACTGATGCAGTAACTAAGGCAAATTGTATTTCTATAGTGTGTGCTCGCTCTTCACAAGATTTTAAAAACAAAAACAAAAACATTGCGATATTTTGACAGATATTATTTTCACATTTTATTTTAACTGGAAAACATTTTTAATGATGATGATTTGTTTTGGGTTTTTTTTGTTTGTTTTTTTTTTATCTTGTGTTGTTTTGTTTTTGCAGCTCCCATGATCCCATGATATAGATACTGCACTTGGCCATACTGTAATTTTGATTAAATGTACACCCCAAGTTTACAGTTAAAAATTTCCAGCATTATTCCAATATAACCAGTGTAACCAAATAAGCTAGTATTGTTCACATTTACGCTCACGTGTCACTGCTGTAGCTGTACAAAGTAAGATTAGCAAATATTTATGTAAAAGTATTTGTCTTATGTGGGAATGCATTTGATCTAAAATTAAAAAAAAAAAAAAAAAAAAGTCTTGAGCTTCCACGTTGTTTTTCTTTCTATGTTGTTTTGCAGAACGTCCAAAATTAGATACAGATGGGATCTGTACAGGAATGTTGTATTTACTTCCTAAAACATATGAAACACGATAACCTTTGTGTAAGCAACTACAACAAACTGGTCTTCTCCTGAGGCATACACTGGGTCATTCATGTTTTAAAGCCCCTCTGTTAATGCGAGATTACCATTGTGCTCTTGAGTTGAAAAGGCACGGCTCCATAAACCATGTGGGGGTGTGTGAGACCAGCTACTCCTTATTTATCAGCAGTGACACTATCAGCAGTGCCTCGTGAAAAGAGAGCCAGTCATTCAGAACAGTGGGGCCACCTTGGCTGTCAAAGCAGGATTTAGGCTACATTTCCCATGGTTGCCATGACGACTGTGGGAAGTGATTATAAAGAGAGGGTTTCGGAGCAGTGCTGTCACACCAGTGGGTATTACCATAGTGGTTTGCGCAGTGATCATCAGAGAATTACTGGCCCACGATCAAACGATTTTTTTTTTTTTTTTTTTTTTTTTTTTTTTTTTTGTGTGTGTGTCTTGTACCCTATGAAATGTTCAGTTCTGTGATGACAGAGCTGCAGTTCTATTATTTCGGTGTCTGAATTATTAGACTAATATAACTCTTTTCTTATTTCTCTTTCAGGGAATATGTGGTTAAATGGGACAGGAACGAGTAGACCGTGAGGATTCTCTAACCCGTGCCCCGGAGTCCCAACCGTCTGAGAGGGTGTCGGACCTCACTGAGGCAATCCTGGGCCGTTGGCACTAAAATGTCCCTAAGTGGTGGCACTGCAGGCGGGAAAGGTGTGGACTCTAATGCGGTGGACACTTACGACAGCGGGGATGAGTGGGATATTGGTGTTGGAAATCTGATTATTGACCTCGACGCTGACTTAGAGAAAGACAAACTTGAGATGTCTGGTACCAAGGACGGCATGGCGGCACCTCCCAGCGCAGTGGCAGCATTGCCTGACAACATCAGGTTTGTTAGTCCAGTGTCTGGCTCTCAAGGCAAGGAAAGCAAATCCAAATACAAGCGCAGTAAGAACTCTAAAGACAATAGTAGCAAAGCTTCAGTTGGAGATGGGGGCAAAAAGGAAACTACAGGACGGACTCAGGGGGAGCCAACAGGCACAGCAGCAAGTGCAGGAGCTGCCGGCGTTAATTCCACCTCTGGAAGGAACATGGAAAAGGGGGGCAAAGCCTCCCGAGGTGTTCTGAGTGGTAAAAAAGAGAAAGAGGGGGCTACTGGGAAAAGTAAGAAGGACAAAACAGATGGAGCCCCAGTCGTGGCAATAGCTGCTGCGGAGAAGGATGTTGTGTCTCAAGCCCACGTCACTTTGGGGAATAGTCGTAATACGTCCTTTGAGAACACACAATCAACAGACTTGGCAGAAGCCAATCAAATGGGGAATATTGCACTTGAACCTGTTGGGATAGTACCAGCATTGGCCACAAAAACTGAACCAGAGGAGGTAGAAAATGGCAATAGTGAATGCAAGACGTTAAAGAAGGTGAAAAATGAAAAGGTAAGCTTGTTTCTTTACTTTCTTTTGATGTTGCATAGTTTTGTTTTGTGTTTTTATTACATATTATTTGGCTGCTTAAGTCTTCGGTGATATTTGTCTTTGTCAAAGGAGAAAAAAAACCCAAAACAAATCCTCATACAAACATCGTCCTGTTTTGATAATTGAACTTTAAATGAAGCTATGCTAGCTAGCATGCCAGTGTGTTTTTCTGAGTCCACCAATACAACTGTTCCCTGAGGTCCTTGCTTTGAATAACCACAATTTGAAAAAGCCAAGAATAACCGTCAAGTTGTATTTGTCTGAAAAGTATATTTGAAACAATAGTGGCTGTGTGAATTAATACAATAGGACACAATAGGACTGAGGATTGCAGGGTTCTTGGAGTTGTGCCTTGTGATAGCCTGCCTCTTACAGCAGAGCTGGGAGATGCACTCCTTTCCCTGAAGCTGTTGGACATGCGATGCATAAAAAGATCTACTGCTGTTTTCTCTTATTACCACATGGCGATGAAGGGCACCCTTGATGAATATGAAACCAGCTACAGGAAATAGCCCACACAGTGGTGTTTTCTATCCTTATCAGTGAAGGCTTGATTAATTTTCAAAAGGACGCATGAAGTACCTTGATATATAATAAAAAGAAAAATCTTATTTTTGAAATAAATACTTACTTACTTAAACTAACTATGAAAGCGTTAGGTTTGTTGGCTCATGTACAGTACATAAGTCCTAATGTCAGATTAGGGAAGTGTTCCCATTTGTCAGTCTAGAATATAATGGATACTGTCAGCCATATACATCACATTACGCCTGTGAAGTTAAGTAAATGTCACATCGTGTTCTACTTTTTTTTCTTCACACAATTTCAACGCTGACATTGTCATAGAAGAACAATATGAAGATCCGTGTAGCTGTTCACCCACACTTATCTTGTTCACTCAGAGTTGATCTATCACTGTGTCTATTGTATGCCTCATAGCAGTCTTTTCATGCTCTCGCAGTATAAAAGACAGCAGAGCAGGGAGGTGCTGAGGACTGTTTTTGTCTGTCATCGTGTTCCATTCTTAATCCCACAAGCCCCAGTAATGCCTGGTGGAGCAGTATGTGGGGGAGGGAGCTGGTGCAAAGCACGCCTTCGTCGTTTTTCCTGCTGCTCTGAAAGTGGCATGGGGGATGGGTTGTGAGGAAGCCTGTTTGATTCCTTAAATCCAGGACACCCAGTCATGAACACAAGCTGCAGACTCTCCTTGGAGCGATTGCTATGAAAAGAAATTTCAGGAAATTTCTTTGTAATCATAATGTACTTAGAATGAAAAGGCTTTTGAGGGAGATCCACGTGAATTGTTGACAGCACTGAATAAAGGAGAGGGGTCACAACTGCTTTCAAATAGCTAACTGGGGAAAAGTATTATAATAATATAAGTAACATAAGATTATATTGCTCAACACAACAATTTTGTCTTGAAGAGCAGTTTTTAAGTTGGCATGTTTGATGTGTTAAAACTCCAAGTTCATTTTTCAGAAAAAAAAAAAAAACAAATATTATAAATTTTATATGTTGAAACAGTCAGTGTCATTTGGACTTCCTCTGCCTTACCTTGGACAAACTGTAATGTTTCACTGCTTGAGGAAGAGTGGTGGGGTAAGGTCAAGTACAACAATAGTTAAAGACGTGTTGACACCAGTGAGGTAGATTAAAAATCTACTCATACACATTTGAATGACCACAGCCTTCTAGCTTTGTCAATTGCAAATTGGCAATTGCTAAAAGGGAAGTGTAAGGAAAAATTAGACCTTGTGAGAAAATGAGCTGTTATTAATGGAGAAAGTGCTGCTTGGAGGATATGCTGCATATTTTAAGAAGACGCCCAGAACAGTTCCTAAGGTTAATATAGTGATTTAGCTCTATGTGGCTTATAAAAGTTTCAGTGGACCGAGGGCTTTAGCGATTAGTCAATTAATCAATTAGTCAATTAGTCCATTGACAGAAAAATGAATACTATTTTGATAGCAAGTGATCTAGTAATAATTTCAGTAATTTTTCATTTTTTATTACATGTCACTATAAACTGAATATCTTTGGCTGATCAAAACAGACGAGACATTAGAAAGTGTCACCTTAGCTGAGTGGAATTTTTATGTCGTAGGTAAAATGGTTAATTGAAAAATAATCATCAGATTAATTATTTGGTCTTTTACAGCCACTTATTTTGAAATAGTTGTCTCTGTTAGTCCTCTTGGACCTGTGGCCCCCGAAGCACAGGCTGTTTGGTATGAGAGATGTGTGTTAGCTTAAAATTTACATTAGTTACAATTCCAGTAGCTAGCACACAAAACTGCATTTCGCATGTCCATTGAAGTGAAACCATGCTGGCTCTGTAACAGATATTCCCATCGGCCAGAGTTCCTGAACTCCACCGTAACATCAGCCAGTAACATTATCCCTGTGCGGCTCAAGACTGTTGTTCATCACAGATGTGGCAGCACAACCCCATTTCTTCATCACACACTAGTTACTGTTTTTTTTATTATTATTGATGATTTTTTTTTATTTATTATTATTATTGTGATGTATGACACCCCTGGAAAAAACAAGTCCCCAAATTTGAGAGGGTAGAAACACCAAATGTTTGGTATATGTGCTTATACCTAAAATTATTATATGACTATTGAAGTTTTTGTTGATTAGATTGTTCCATCAACTAGATGTTGCAGCTCTAGTGGAAGAGTGGAAAAATCCAGAGAATCTGAAAAAATGGGTGAAAATTGTTGAAAGACCTAACTCACATCTTCACATTAGGGAATCCAACATACTGGCTTGTGCTCTGTTGTACCTTTTTCATGACTAATTATCGAAGTTCTTTGTTATTCTGGCTCATAAAATATAAATTTAAGAGAAAATGATTTTCTTCTTTATTCTTATTTTAACAAGTGAAACAAATTGGACTTATTTTAACAAAAGGAGCGAATGCATATAATTTTTCC
This sequence comes from Rachycentron canadum, assembly GCA_038496675.1. Taxonomy (NCBI): domain Eukaryota; kingdom Metazoa; phylum Chordata; class Actinopteri; order Carangiformes; family Rachycentridae; genus Rachycentron; species Rachycentron canadum. The sequence continues at coordinate 18,444,287 of CM076648.1, forward strand.
CCTTTTCCCAATGACGTGACAAGTTTATATCCAAAAATGTGAACACATTCATGCTCCTGTTCTAAAGGTCTTTGTCATGTGTATATTGGGATTAGTTCAATGAAAAAATACCACACAACAGCCTTATTGTCGAAAACAATGGCTGCTGAGATGTAGCTTTAGATATTTGTCAGCCTCATTACAACTTATCTGTTCATTTAAGAACTAGCTGTCTCATGTCCATGTGTAATCCGAGCATTAATCAGTATGTGTCTCAGTAGCAATCTTGTTCTCCATGGCAGAGGTGTAATAGCATGGCTACATTGTCGGTGTCCTAAGTTAAAGCTCCCCAAAGCTTTGGCTCTCGGATGCTGAATAAATCATCTCTACTTCCTTCGTACAAGTGCTAACCACCTCTGAGTGTGTCTCACTCTCCCACCTCTCATTATACAAATCTAGAGGAGTAAGGCATTCATCAGCTCCCTCAATGTGCCACTGGCCTTGATAAATGGAGCAGCTCTCATGGAAAATTACATTGGCAATGTTACTTTGAAAAGGGGGGAGAGAAAGGAAAGGCTGCACTTGAATGAAAGAGCACAGCCACCGCTCTGCATTGCTGCTGATGTCCAGCTCGGGGAGTGGAGGGATCTCATGAGAGCTAGCTTGGGTTCTTTCTCTCTTTGCCTGTGCCTGACTGACTGTTGCTATTGTGTTACGGCTCATTCCTTTTAAGTAGTGCCAAGGCTTTTAAAGGCTCTGGAATAGAAGAGAGATTGTGACTTATTTTAAGAAGTGAGGCAAATTATATCAAGAAGCTCACTACAAAGTGAGGCTGTTGGCTTACCTGTCGGTGTTCTTGTAAAGCTAATTCTGTAGAGAGTTGTTGCTTTATCAACAGAACAATTACGCAGAATAATAAAGAAAGCATCAAACTCGATTGTTCAAATGTGCTATATCTTCCTTACATCTTACACAAATGTGTATCTTCAGCATTCAGGTCTTCCCTAAGTTTATACTCTTTGCAGAGATTGTAACACTCTGCCAGTATATTCTGTCAAACCTGTCAAGTAGCTTCAGGAACCCCTTCCTCCCACACCTTTCCAACGTGATATTAGGCAGTTGCAGCATCCCACCAGTTCTCTAGCTTTCCAAAACTGACAGTTGGACATTCACACCCACTTTATGCTGTGATTTGTAGACTGTGCAAAGGTGAGACAGGAGCCAGAGCTTGAGCTTCTCCCTTTCTTACACTATATTCTTTTATGCACCACCCACTGCAGCGGTATGCATGCCTTCCAGGAGCTATAAACCCCTTTGATTTCCAATGCATTCGGACGATGCATCATGTGAACTAGCTGTGTTTGATCGTAACCTGACCCTTTCACGCATGAAGGGATTTTATCTGGGCTTATTATTACAATTGAACTCCGTAAAATGATAGAAAATAACATTTTCCAGTATGTCTCAGTTATGTTCAGTTTATTGGGTTTTAATCACAGCCTACTTTGAGTCGTCTGTTTTAAACAAATTGCAACATTTCCATAGAAAGATGATAAATAATTCAATAATAAGTGTGAATTATCTGCAGCCCGTGGTTCATAGCGCTCGTGGTTTCTGCGTTGCTGCCTCTGCCCAATTGAAGCGTTCACCCTCAGGGAGTCCCTCGCTGCTACAGGAAGAAAACATTTGACACTAATTGTTTTCCACGTCTGCCATCAGCTGCTGCATTCACAATCAGGTGAAATGTTTTGAGCAAAGCAAAACACTAACACTGAAATATAAAAGAAAACAAGTCATATCAGAGAAGTTGTTAATGGACACGTTGACTATTTAGTTATTTTGATTAATGAACACCTGTAGGGAGTTGATGTAAACGTGTAGTTATAGTGTTAACATTGGTTGGGTTGTAAATATTTTCATCAAATGTGAATGCCCATATACCATAGACAGTCTGTTTTTCAGTAGACTAACATGCATGCCATGCATACCACACATTTTCAAGGTTTACAGTGTCTTATTCCTCACTGACATGCCAGTGCAAATCAAAATAGTAAAAAGCGTGCTGTAGCCAGTCTGTACAGAGCACATGGTCCAGTGCTTCTGCACCTTCACGTCGATACAATTTTTATATTTCATAATAGTCAAGTCATCAACCTTAACCTAAGGAAGCCATGTGAGAGGATCACTATAGCACAAGACCCCATTGTACCAGATTCCTCAGCCCACACAGGAAAACCCAGATTCAGAAGTTCAATTAGAAAAGAATGCCCTAGCCCATGAGGTTTATAGTCTTGTCGCACAGGAAATCACTATCCAGAGGCACCACAGGTTTTATTGTTTGTAAATATTTCATGTTGGAATCAGGTCTCTGCAATCTGCCTGTAGTCACCTGGGCCTTAGTGAACGTTTAGGTTGTTTGTGTCCCATCCCTCTACCACATGCAGGCTTTTTGGGTTTGCTGTTACTTCCGATGTTGGGCTATAAAGTAAGCTAGAGTTCACCACAAGTAGAGTCTGGCATGATGAAGAGTTTCAAAGAGTTGTGGTTGGAATAAGTGGGACTGGTCTTTATCAATCCTTTCGATGTTTTTTCCACTAACCTTTCGCCAAAAGTCTGACTAAAAGGCAGATAATTAACCCATTGATTGCCAGTGCATTGTTATGTTGACCAGGCACTTTACGTTACAAGCAGTTATTCCTAGGAATGGGAATTAGGACAAGATGATATCCCTAAATGTCCTGTTTTGTCCGTTCAACTATTCAAAACCCAAAGATACTCAATTGACTGATTTACTGAAGCACAGGAAATCCTCAAGAGGCAACACAAACAAAACAACACATTTGACATTTTTGATCAATCAGTGATTAAAAACCCATTATTTTCCATTATTTGTCTTTATTAATAAATTAACTGACTCACTTTTTTCACCCTGCAGAACAGTGCTTTTACATCATGCCTGACAATTTTCTCAATATTAATAAAGAGTATATAAACCCTGAGACACCATCCAGGGAGTGCGAACGTCATATTGTTGCTCCCTTCATCAGAACAACTTGGTTATTCAGTGAGCGAAACCACTCGCACCACATTTTCCATTAGGCTTTCATAATAATAATATGAAACCTAGCTATTTTGTAATTTGTATTTTGCAACATGTTACATTTCTTTAGCCAGCGTGGTTAATATGTGTTGTGTTGTTTATTTTTAGGTGTCTCTTTGTTCTAAAGTTTTTGAAGCAGATGAGACAAGAGTCTTTTGTCATGAAATACACTGTCACATAAATGAGGAGACCCCAGATACTCCTTTTTTTAGTTCATCCCTCTCCAATGAATCCCTAATATGAGCTTCAGTATATAATGGGAGGTCATATCTTCAGTGTGTAAAAAGCCTCTGGCATTCAGCCCATCTGAACTTCTTTTAGCATCATTATCATTTTAGCAACTTGATCTCACCTTCTGTTAGAAACAAAAAACAACATAATAAAACACAAGCCTTCATTAAGGATTGATGTTGAGATTTTCTACAGGGAGACAGAGCTTCTTTTATAAAAAAGCAATCACAGGTCTGTCAAACAAAGACTGTCATGCTTTGTCTTTTCCTCCCCGTCTCTCTCTCCTAAGCTCTCCACAAGGTGTGTTGTGCTGTGTCTGGATCAGCTTGCTATGAGGGAGGCATGCGTGGGGGGAAGGGAGCGAAGGCTTGTACAACTAATTCAGCTCATGAAAGACTTATGCAGCAAGAGCAGCTGTCTTCCATTGTCAGCCTGCAAATTTCCAGCGTGCCTCATTTCGCCTCTCAATGCGTGAGTAGCAAGAGAAGCAGGGAGGGGAGATGAGAGAGGAAACAAACCGAAATAAGAAGGGGGGGGAAAAACAAACAGGGAAAGAGAGAGGCAAATATCAAGACTTTCATTGCACTAACTCGATGTACGCCTAGTTCTGTTTTTTCTATTTAAAACCGTGGTGGGTGTGTGGTTGCACCAGGGTCTAATAATAAACCATGAGCCTATTCAGACCAGTGTGCAGTATGCAGACAGATAAAAAAGAGCTCTGCTGTGGTGAGAGGGGAGAGAGAGGGCATATGAGGGGTAAGAGCGGGAGGAGGGTAGGGGTAAAGAACTGCCTCAGATTAGGAGAGGGGGGAGGGAGGGTTGAACAGTGTTATGAATGGATAGAGTCTTTAACCCCCCCCAACACACTGAATAGTTTGTCACAGGCTGCTGCGGCTGTATGTGGAATGAGAGGAGCTGGCTGAGAGCTCTTGGATTCCTGAATCCTTGAGGCATGTGGTCTGATTAGCAGAACAAAACCCACACAGTGGGGAGGAGCAGACGTGCCCCCCCCCCCCCATCCTCCCTCCTCAACTGGAATTTTCTACCAGCAAGGGAAAAGGTGGCTCAAAGTTTGTACTGCCTTGCCACGGTTGTAAAAGCGTTTGCAGCCTATGTTTGGGGATTTCTCACTTGTTTCTAAAGGCTTTGTCTCTGCACAGTCTCCATTGTTTTGTGCATCTGAAAAGAATTTCCTCCTTAATTCTTTGCTCACGGTAGTTCGACCCTCAAATTTGGACGTTTTCTGGTGGACATGTTAAAATAATCAACATTGAAACAGGTTTGACCATGGAGCTCTTGATGGGGAAACATTCGCAGAGTCCGTGAAAGGTTTTTAGTTTAACAAAGAGGAAGTTAACAGCAAGGCAGTGTTTGAGCAAGAGTGATTATAGAGAGGATTACGTTTCTTGCCCTCCCCCTAATACTTTTCTAAGGGGATTGTTTGCAGCCAGTTTGTTAAATGGAACATGTTCGAAGAAACACTAATGTTTCTTCTGTGAAATTCTTCACCTTGCTGCACCATTTCTTGTCTTTTTCTTATTTCTCAGTTTATAAAACATCAGAACATCACATTTTCCTCGAGCCCAATATCACTTCATTACATGGTATTGTTTTGTCCACAATCAAAAATATTCAATTTCCTCTCATGTAACAACAAAAGCAGCAAATCCTCACAGTTGAGAACCTGAAACTGAAATATTTGGCGCTTGTGGTTGAAAAATGACTTTAATGATTTGCCAGTCAACCTAACAGTTTCTAATTAATTTCCTTTTGCTCGACTAATGGATGAACTAATTGTTGTAGAGCAAGTGCACAAAAGCTAACTTTACTTCTGTGTGGGTGGGACATTAAGAAATGAGTGTGGGAGCCAAAATATAACCAAGTTTGTGTTTTTCCTCAACAAACTGCATCTTTTAATGTGCTAATGTCCTTGTAATTAGAGTTTCTTGTGTTAGACTGGAAAATGTGTTCGTCTACTGGGTCACTAGTTTAAGCTAACAGCCTGCTGCTGTAGCACATATAGTGTGACAGGCAATATATTATATATATATACACACACAAACACACACACAGAAAAAATCAAATGTAATCTTCTATAATAATTATACTCGATGCAGGAAGTCATTTTTGCCTACCAAAAGACATTTGGAAAGAAAAGATTCTTTGAACGATCCAGTTTGCCCAGACTTGCTGTATAGACTAGTCAGATTCTTAACTCTGTTCTGTGCACCAGCTTCCACTGTGTGATTATCTATAATTGTCCTGAAAATACCACTTGGTTGTATAGCCTTTTGGAAAAATAACTATACACATTTGTGCGTGGCTTGTTTGTCTGTTTTAGTTTTGGGTGTCTTCTACAATGGAGTCAAAGTCCAAGGGGAAGTGTCCTGTGTTTTTTGAATAAATTAAGGATGATTTTTTTTTTTTTTTTTTTTTGTGAAACCTGAAATATTTGCACTATTCATTAGTAAATGAACAAAGCAGGAGTGACTGGGATTGTACATAGCTTTGCTAACTTTATTAAAATAAGCAAAATTTTCTGATAAATGTGTTGTAATAAAACCATATGCGCATATGTAATCAAACCATTGATGCAGCTCAGTTTGAAACAAAGAAGTAAGGGTTGTGAAGCTCACCAGAGACAGCTGTTGATTAAAACATGAGATACTTTACCTTTGTTGTACGTACAGTGATGTTCAACACTTAACACTACCAGCTATCACAAGCTAACATCACCTAGTAGCCTTAGCTAGCTAGCTAGCGGCCACCAATGCAGATACTTCCTTTGTGACGTTTAGGGATCATGTGAAAGATGAAATTTGTCAAAACCAAAAAAAAACGTAGACAGGTTTTTTAGATGGGTAAACACTGGAGACGAAGAGACTGCTCACAGCTCCGCCGAGTCAACAACATAAGCCCAGCCTCGGGTTGCTCCCGGTAAAGCCATTGGAGCAAGAACAGCTGCCGGGCCTGACAACTTTTGTGGTGGAAACTGTGATGTTTATCTTCTGGGTATATGAGATATTTATGTTTTTACAGTCGCACACTCTTTTTAGTGTCAGTGCTTGTTACACACAACTAGGCTTGTCATTTTACACGCAGTTAAACCCTCGCAGAGGTAGACAACTGAGCAAACAGACATAATGGCTAATCCATTTTCTTATCTGTCAGATGGTGTTGTTTGGGGGAGGGGTGCGGTAGTTTGTTGTTTTCTGGCTGAGGACGTTCTCTGGGCTTATCCCTCTCATTACATTTTGCTGGATGTCAAAAGCCTGTCTGCCAAAAATAGAGCAACAGTCCACATTTCAGCAAGAGAAATTGGAGAAGCAAGTTAGGTCATGTGTGAGGCTTCCTCTGCACTCCGTCTTGCCTAAGAGCCAAACCGAGAGGTCAGCCTCGAGAGCAGAGCTTTTACACAAGCTTTTCTCTAATCCAGTGACTATCATGCCCATTTGGAGCATAATTGAATATCATCTGTTTAAACATAAATAACTGGCTCTTCTATATTAAAAAGAATTTAGCCAAACAGAGGTCTTCTACTTTCTCTTATGACAAGTGTGCATTTGAGATTTGCTTTATGGTGTGTGTGTATGTGTCAGTGTGCGTGAGAGTGTGCATGCATGCTTCCAAGCTTGGAAGTACAGATCTGAGATGAAAGGATTTTCTTTCCCATTCTAATCCACACAGACAGCCAGGCCCTTGTGATTATTCCTGCCCCCTTCTCTCCACTCATCTCTTTGAATGCAGGGCCTTTCTAATTCACCCTAAAAAGGGTTTCAAAAGGGGATTATACCGCTGATAGAAATTAAAGGGAGAACACGTCCGTCCTTTGGGACCAATGTCAAACATTCATGATTCGATGGATGCTTGGGCTGTGCACAATGTAGGACTGAATTTGGAACAGTTATAATTAGTTTGTATTTCACAAGTCTCTTTTTTTTTTTCAAAACCAAACTGCTGATATAATGATTTATTAACAATGTATTTGAGAGGTCACTCTTGCAAAATGTAGTTTTTTTTTCCTTAAGATTTGTTGATCCATGACACACAGACAGCAGCAGCAGAGATTATGGCTGCATGTCATTTGTTGAACCACGAGGCTCCTCTTTATGTACTGTAGATAAAGGAATAATGTCAATTGAATGTTCTGTGATTTAAATTACACAAATGGAGATTTGATTATAATTATGCTAGAAATGACATTTTTATTGATGTCGTCAAACAGTGTCATTAAAATTAAAGGGACAAATTATGTTCCAGTCAATTTAAAAAATATTTTAAATGATCATAAATTACAATGTCATCATGAGAGTATAAAAGCAAAACATTACCCACACTTCATTAAAGTGGGGGGGGATACAGGCAAAGTGATGCATTCAAGATGTCTTCTTGTAGCTCTGCAGTATTTGCCTCCAATTTACTGATTCGGCAAAGCGTGATTCTTGTTGGAGCATTACATTGGAGCCCCTCATGTTAAACATTTTGTGAACAGAGAGTGTTTGAGAATGAGGTAAAGCATCGGGCGACTCACTGACCTGGGCCTCAGTCCAACAACTTAATGCTCCATTACCACTGAATCCCTTAAATCCTCACCCCAATCTACTGCTCTTCAAGAGGAATAAATAAATAAATAAACAATATATGCATTAAGTGTACAAACACTGTTGGACTGTACTGTTCCCCTGCCTGAACTAAAGTTTTTACTTTGCCTTCTGCCAAGTCCTTTCAAACTCAATGACATGGAACTATTTGACTCTGGCATCAAGGAGTCGGTCACTGTTTACATGACATTTTAAATTTATGCAGCCGGCAGTGGCCCTTTCATGAGGCCAGACTTGGCCCATGGAGGGGCAAGTGTATTAAAATAACAATATATAAAGAGCTACGATGAAGTTATTATCAGCAGAACAACCATATAAACTAGCTCGCCACTGCAGATTGCTCCATTCTAAAGTGCATGTTGAGTTTGGGAAATATTCATTGCCAAACAAGAGTTATAACTGCCTAATAGAAGTCCCACAGACAGTGTGTGAGTTGTATGTGAAAACCTTTAAGCTATTAATGGGCTAAATGTTGAATATCAGAAGTAACACCTTGTATCATGTTTTCTGGCTTTACTGCAACCGCGCTTTTATTCGTCCTCTTTGTCGAGCATATCAAATTTTCTTCACAGTACAGACTTTTGATCCCTGAGTGTTATAACCTATTTGTATTTGCATGATTTACTACATTAAAAGCCTTAAATGCCATCAGTGATAAATGTAGGTTGTCCTCTGCTTGTACCTCTCCTCAAACATTGGTTGTGTGCCAATGACTTTTATAGTCTCCAGTGTATGAGGGTTTGATTTTCTTGCGCTGTTTCCTTTCCTTAAACAAGACTACCACATGCATCAAAGTCACCCCTGCCACAGTAGAGTGCTCCTATGAATGCTGATATGCTCAATGGAGACTGCATCAGCGTCCTTGAATACAGAAGTGTTATATTATCTGTAGTAGACAGAGAAAGAGTCTCCCTGTCAAAATTGTGTCCATTTTATTTTGCTGCGTTTGTCTTCCATCCCTGCTCCAGAGCCATGTGGTCAGCAGTCCTGTCAGTTGGTTTTTATTTATTGCTGTTATGGGTAAGGCTGTGATGTGGGTTGTGCTGCTGGAAATGATTAAGTAACTACATAATTGAGCAAAAAAACAATATTCAAGAATCCAGGTGGATATTACTCTTTATCAGACTCCTCACTCGCCGACAATTTAACAACTATTATTCTTCCTGGGGTCCACACTCACATTTATAATGAATGGCATTTTATTTTCCCCAATACTAAATTAATGCCTCTGGATTGGGAGGAAAACGAGAGCCACATGGAAGAAACTCATGCGAACACACAACTCCACATTGAAAGTGCTGGTTAAATATCCTGGGTGCTTTAAAGCGTGATTCATTGTGATGGGACCGGGGGGGGGGTTGACATTGTGGGGATGCCAACTTGGCATATAAAATGAATTTGGCCCAACTTTTTTTGCAGCAGTACAATGCAACATTAACTTCCTCAAAAGGACGATGCTATACATTATTTAAGCGTTAAAGTTGTTTATAATGTTAGCTGGGGGTTGTCTTTGTTTCAAGCAAGTATATCGCAAACTGGCTTTTTTGGGGACAGTGTTTCTGAGTATTTCCTGTGTTAACACAATACTCTGAAACCCCAAGAGGAAATGCTTAAGTGTGTTGGCAAACAGCTGCTTATTTACACATCCAGCAGGTGCAGGGCATCAGATCATTATCTTTCTTTTAGTCTCCCAATATCCTACATTAACTCTTTTTGCTCTGTTTTTGATCTGAACAAAGCTCCTGAGGGAAATATCTGGCTCTTTAGCTGGTAAATGTTCCACGGTGTTCACCAGCTAGTTTCTCACTGTGTTTGTCTGCAGTTTGGTGTCGAGTAGATGGTGTACAGTGGGTGTTAAAAAAAAAATAAATAAAAAAGCTTTTCAAATAAACAGCTGCTTCCTGTGGCTGAAAATGGGACCATGGCAGTGGTGAGACAGAACCAAAATAGTTAGTCATGGGACAGACCGCTTCACAATGAGCTGAAACTCACCATGAAGCTCCACGAAGCTGAGGAGAGCTGCAGATTCAGGTGATAAGTCTCTGTTGTGCCCTCACCGTAAGCCTCCCCTTTTGCATTGTCATTTGAGACATTGCTATTAATAAAATATTGTGGCATGGGAATGTAAATAAATGAAAAGACAGCCTCCTTTGCTGGTGTACAGCTGGGATGAGTGGTTGAAGGCTATCACAAGGCCAGCAGACGTTATTCCTCTTTAACTTGACAAGCAGGGAAAGCTCCCTTAAATCATGGGCCATTGTTGTTTCGCTGAGATGACTTTTCACCCTCCGCCTAAAGAATTTACACAATTACCAACTATGCACTGTTTCTTCTGATAATTGAATATTCCTGAGTTGATTTCTTCCCCAGCACCACTGTTTCCAAATATCCCAAAAGGACTTCAGGGTGTTGGTGTAGTGGCAGGAGGAGAGGATGTGTCAGTGGATCAATAGAGGTGAAGTTAATATGGAAATGAGCTCCTCTTTGTAGTGGAGGCTGGGGAGTTGTTTAGTCCTTGGTGATGAGCTGAGCTCACACATTCAATTATGTTTTGTGAGTGGAGCCTCTCTGTCCATCTGGAAAACTAAATTATGTTTAATCATATCCATTAGGTTTATGTATCCTTGAAGAGCGAGACATTTTGCTGTTGAATCCATTCACTTCAGTCATATGTCACAATTATTATGGTATTTTTATTGTTGATAATATAGCTGAGGATATTTCTCTGGAGGTCCTGGCAATTTGGTTATTGCTGAATAATGGGACATTCAGTATACTTAAAAAATCGTATGCAAGAATTCATCGACTTTGTTTCTGTGCTGCATGACCTTCAGACTATACTTTTTTTTTTTTTTTTTTAACTGGTTAAGATGAAACAAATTAAGTATTCACTTGATTTTTGTAAACTAGGCTCATATTTTGTACATTGTACTTGATATGTAGCTGCAGGGCTGGATTGTTCTTGGTGGAAGTCAAGAGTAAGCATGCAAAAAACCACCAGTGACTTGTCAAAGGAGGTTTTCACAGAATTTCTAATATATACTGTGAGTTTAAATATTTATTTCAGTCTTATCTCAAATGTAGCATTGGACATGAATTATTAAGTTTAAAAAAAGGCAAAGTGTTATGAATAAATGTACTTGAAAAACCCTAAAATAAAAAGTGCTGCAGGAATGAGCCCTGAAACACTGAAATTAGTTAACATTTTAGCACTTCTGCTTACTTCGCACCAAAGTCGATGGGTTTTTTGAATAGGAATTTGGTTAGATGACTGAAATAACACCTGTCGTTAACACTGTTCACATTTAATTGTACCATTTTGTTCTCATTTTCAGCAGAAATTCTAAAACCAATTGAAAATCAGCTTTGTGGGAATCAGGGTGATGCTAACTTCCAGGTTGGCTACAAAAATAGTAGCGCAGTGTGAAAAATATATTTTTGCTTGCTGTTTTGTGGCTGACTAATCTTGAAAATACACCTAGACATCAATAAAGCTTTGTGGTTTTTACAAAATATGAACTGTATGTTTGAAAATCCGTACGTCCAAATGTTAAGACATTTAACTTTAACTAACAACACATAATGCTGACCTTGCTAGCTCTTAAGACTGATACTAAGTCCTCAGGATAAATAAAGATGGAGGTATCATCTGTGTTTATGGATAGCAGCTGCAGTCGGGGGGGGGACTACAATGACTGCACTGACTGTTTATTTTTATCAGGGCATTAGCAGATTAGGCACTCAAACTAACAAGGTCATCAAACTCTGATGGCTGAGAGCAGCAGACCTCTGCTAAGCAGCTGGCAGAGAGAGGGGAGATTTGGTGCGTTATAGTGGGTTTCACTTTACTCCTGCTCCCTTGACATCCCCGAGGCCTGACCTATTAGTGGTTTTAATGAGCTGAAGGGCACAGAGATATAAATTGTTTAGAGATTCCCCACCAGTGGCTGCAATGTGATGGCTGTACTATACTCTGTTGACACGTCACATGTCCTTTGATTAAACGAGCCTTAGGAACATTTGAAGGCTCTGTCTGCTTCTGTTGTTAGGGCAAAGTTCATCCACTGAGTCCTTTTTAAACCTTTTCAAACAGCTTTTAGATTGATTTGATTCTTGGTAAAGTAGATGTATACCTAGGTCAGCTTGTTTTGGTAGGTGTTTCACTCTAGAAAAGGCTTCTCACGTAACTCCCTGGATTATAGCGAAGTCTCTTCCAGACTATAATTATCAAGCAAGTCACACTCATGCTGTGTGGATCAGAAAATAAACTGTGGTGTAACTTAGCCTCCTACTCTCTTCGACTGACCTGCCTTTTCAACTATTTTCCCCTCTCACCAGAGAGAGTGTTGAGATTCGTGTGGTGCCAGCTCCAGCATTCATTGTCCCAAGGTGCATTAAGGTGTAAAAGTCTGTAGGGCTTTGAGGCTGCGGTGTGAGAACTACTGGCACTCAGTAATAGTGCACATCACCGCCCATTAAGATGGACATGGTTCAATAGGAGCTCTGTGAGACAGCCAGCAGTAGAGGTCAATCAGAGTAGCAAGCCCTAGTGAAAGTAGCAGCATGAGGGACAACGCAGTGAGTGCAGTTCAGGCCCTACCTGCAGAACAGAGCACAGTCCACTCCTTCACATCTACAGACATATTTCTACTCCCACAGCCCTGGCCTCACCCCCTGCACTTTTATCATCTGCTGTTCAGTCTGAACAGCCACAGTTTTGGATGCAGGTTGACAATGTCAATAGATTTTGGAAGCTGTTCAAGAGATTCCTAACGGTTATCTGCTGACTGTAGTCATGTAGGTATATTTAGCGTTTCATCTGTGTTTAATTATTTATAGTTTGCCATGTTGCCCAATTCAAGTGAATATATCACCTAGTACTGCAGTTCTGATGTTGCACAAGTTTCTGGCACCTGCATTTAAAGTGAGAAGACTGTGTTGTGCTAAGTATAATATTCATTGTTTTTGTTTGTTTGAGGCATGCCAACAAACAATAGAAAGTAATTTGGCATCATTTGATTTAAAAAAAAAAAAAAAAAAAAAAAAAAGTGTGTTGTTACGATTGTCTTTCTAGTGTTTGCAGAAGGCACCGCCCACAGAAGAGCGCCAACACAAGGGAAACAGACTAACAGAACATCTATAAATAGTTTGAGGTTAGGAGCTCTAGGGAAATCTCACAGCCTGAATAACAACTTGTTTTCCTTGTATAATGTGTGGGACTAGTAAAATGTCAGTTGTTACTTAGCTGATAAGGTGTCTGGATAGTATGTCGAGGAGAATTTATTTTTGCTCTGCTGCTCTAGGCTTTTGAATCCAGGAAGGTAGATACCTGAAAGGAGAGTTTTAGTCACAGCTGTCAACATTATGGTGAATCGTAAACACTGAGCCCACAACACTTGGAGCTAGATTTCTTTTCCAGTCTGATCTCCAAGCCTTGGTCAAAACCACACACTTGTAAGAAGTCAAAGAGTGAATCATTGGTATTTGGGTGGGAATCTAGGTGGCTGAGCTGTTGATGACAGCCTCTCAGTGTGTTGTCAGGTTTCCCTTTGCTGCGAGATAAGATTTATGAGTATGGAGAGGGCTGGCGAGAGAGAAATCCTCATAGGCTCAGCTTAGCTTATCTGGATTTCTGCTCCCAGCACAGCCTCTCTGCCTGTCGGACGCAAGTGGGTGACCTTGACAAGAATGTGGCTTATTGTTGTAATAGATACTGTTGTTGTCAACTGACCTATGGTCAGGGTGGGAGGATGAGTAATGGGAGACAGAGAAAAAGGAAAGAGAACCACCGGTAGACCCTCACAGAATCAGCGTCTAGATAGGACTAAGTTCAAATCTGTCCTAGCTGATGACTGTGTAGCTTCTGGCACATTCACAATGTCAGAATGAATAGTTGTACCAAGGCTGCACTGCCAGTTAACTGTGCTGCAATATCGTTGCTGAGAACATTCAGCCACCACCCACTAACAGTATAACCAAGCTAGAGCGGCAATTATTAAAAACAATTGGCCACTATTTTGATGATTCAGTCAATCTTCAAGCAAAGATTAGGGAATCAGTGCTACATACTTGTATTTAATTGAGAGGATTCCCTGCTTTGTTGCAGTAAGTATTTTGGGGTATTTAGGCTTTTGGTTGAACAAAACAAGACATGCAGATGATACATTCAGCTCTACTAAGATGTGATGACAGTTTCTTTGACATTTCATGTTCTATAATAAATAATAAATCAATTGAAATGGCCTATCTTCAACTATTTTTGATTCCAAACAGTGGTTTGCTTTTCCTTGTCCTACGTGATTAGATATCTCCTGGTGCTAGACTGCCAGACAAAACAGCATCAAGCTTTGGGAAATAACTGGCAGTTTATACTTCTGACATTCCTTAGGCAAATAAAAGTGTGTAACTCACAAGAGAGAACCAGGTTGCCTTGCCTCTACGAGAAGAGCTTTTACTACTCATGACACCCAACAGCCCACCCGTGTGCAGTTATACCCCAACCCCCACCCTGTCATCTAGCAAACAATACCAGGCGTGGGCTCAAGGCAGCCGGCTGGTCCAGGGGGAGAAAAGGAAGGAACTAGGTTGACAAGGTCAAGCTGACCCAACACTAGGGAAAGTGTTGCAAACCACCTGCCGTGTATAAGCAGCCAACCAGGTGACCATCTTGCCTGCCAAATCTCTGAGCTAAGCAGGTACAAATGAACTTTTCTTAGAAAGAAATGTAGTTAAGACTTCCATTCCACAGCCTAATTTGGTGTACAGAGCCTGGCTTCTTGTAATGGTGAAGAGAGCAAAGGCCACTGAGAGTGCAAAATAAACTAAGTTAACTTGATTGTATTTAGCATCTACTATATTGGGCATAGAAAATGTTAACTAAGTTGGATAGTTTCATTAGCTAATGACTGTACGGACTGAGAATAATATTAACATAACATTAAAGAGAAACTTAAGAGTGAACTCATGATTGCCAAGAAGTTTACTTTAGATATGTATGGAGGATTTATCTCAATGTGTTTTTGATCAGCTGAATTTCCTCAAATGTTGACATTTATGGTTTTGAGTAAAATGTTTCAACACCTATTGGATGGACTGCCATCAGATTTTGTACAAAACTAATGGTATTCTTATTTGGGTTGGGCAATATGTTCAAATTTCACAACCAGCCATCCTCAGACCAACAAACAGGAATTGCCAGTTTCATGGCAGGTGTGTTTACTGTGCAAGTACGTGCAAATGGCAGGGATTATTTTCGTTGTAAAGCAGATGCAACCAGCAAATTGAGGACCTACACAAAGCAATTTGCCAATTTGTGCACACACTAAACCATGTCACTAGTGGCCCTCTCAACTACCACAGTACAAAACAGCTCATAATTTCCCCCCAAAAAAACAACTGCCATTGGACTCAACTATTGCTGGCATATTTCCATAATTCCATAATTCCTGTCAGTCTCTGTAGTCTTTTCAAAGCTAATAATTCCTAAAACTAAATTAGGAAGGTAAATATCTTCTCAGCTAAATATCACCATGCTAGAGTTCAAACTGTGAGGATGGCTTGGCTCCAGTCTCTTTAGTTCTGTCTGCGTATGTGAAAGAGGGCATGTTCAAGCTTTACCAAAATACAGGGACACAGGGATTTTGCCAACAGAACAAAATATGAGTTGTCAGGCAGTCGGGGTGTAAACAAACCCCCAGTTTTTCCGAAATACTGTTCTAGTTTTGCTTTTGCTGTTTGATAGTAGTAGTAAAAGGAGAGGAGTTTTTCCTCTGTGTGACTTTGCTTTAATAGGAAAATTAGGCCACTGCTTCATAAGTGAGGAAATTGGTAAGCTCCACTTATCTTGGCTCAGTCCTCTACCCCGCGGTCCCCCGTGCCTTCTGTCTTTTTATATCGCTTTTACTTCCCATCATGTTGCTAGTAGCGTTAGGAGTCGTCTCTTGACTAATGTTTGTCGTCCTTTCATCAGGGAGTGCAGATGCCTCCACAGGTAAAGCCTCTCGTGCTCTCTGAAGAGGTTTCTCTTTGAAAAAAGCTTTGTGTACCTTTTTTTTTTTTTTTTTTTTTGCCTCAGTACAGTCAAGGGCCTTGGTAGAATAGGAGCACTGATTTGCAGCATACAGCTATAATATGTCACGCTAAAAAGATATTACATTTGATTACTAGTGAAATTTACAACAAATGTGAAAGCATTCCTTGTCTTCGTAACAGTTAGGCTGTAATTCACAGCTGTTGCTATGGGTTGCAAAATGAAAGTTTACCCTGCTGCATATGAAGCCGTTGCCTTCACAGACGTGTTTTCATGTTTATGTCTCATCTTTCACTGTTCTATTTCCAAACATGGAGGTTGTGTTGTGTCATAAAAATGAGATGTAGAGTGTGAAAATGTAAACTGTGTAAAACATTTATTTATTTATTTATTAAATTTATTTTTTTTGGCTTTCACAATAATGTGTTTTACATCAGTGCTACCTTCATTTTAACTCCCCTAGTCTGTCATATGAAAAGTGAGTCATTTATATGCAGGGAGTAGGCCTGCAATGTTAAAAAGTGATATGGCAAATGAGACAATAACTATTTCGAGTGAGATACTGGTTTACTCATGGAGAGATTGTAGGTCATGGGTGGCCGACTTCATCACAGCTTAGTTTCCTCTCTGTATTATTAATGTGTGGTTATGCTTTCCTGAAAGCACAATTAGCAACTAAAACCAAGAAGAGTTGCCTAGAAACCGAGTGCCTTTTGCCAGCTGGCGGTGTACAATAGATGTCAGGTGTTCCTATTTGTGTTTTCTCTTTCAGTTTCTTTGATTATTCTGAGCATCAAAGAGAATGACAATGTGGTTTCAGTAAAGGAATTAGGCCATTGTGCAGTGTTTGAAAACAATCGAGTGGTCTTTCAGAACTTGAAAGGGAATCCAGTCTTTTTTTTTTTTTTTTTTTTTTTCTGTCCCTTTGGCGGATTTGAACATTTTTGTAATCAAATTAGATGAGGCTTGTGTATTTGTTTTCAATTGTAGCTTAATGCTAATAACCATATTACTTCTGTGCCCCCAATAACACGGCTCACTTTAAAAGCTACGCAGTGATGTGATTGCGTGCTGATGACTATAAGTCCCAGTTAGAATTTAAATGCTGCTGCTCTTTAATTAATCGTGCAAATTCAACAACTTTGTGCAGTTTACCCGTCTCCATATCATTTGAATGTCAGCGTTTTTTTATGTTTTGTAGCTGGTTGTCAGTGGTGGTGAAAGAAGCACCAACCAGAGCCAGCAAGAAGTGTAATCTCCACTGGCCTCTGACCTCAGTAACTCACCAAAGATGTTCAAAGACTTTGCCCCCGGAGTCAAAAGGAATTACATATTGAAGCGGAAACACTGAACTCAGCCAACTAATAGCATTTCTGGAAGGATTCATTTTTACTTAATAATGGACCTCTGTGTCAGGAGGAATAACATCTTCTCTTTTCAAGACAGATGTTTTCTTTCTTTTGATGTTGAAAATGGGGTTGAATTTGCTTTATCAGACCGGAAGATCCGCACTGTTCAATGGTTTAACAATCAACCGGTGCCAGTTTAAATCAGTTATATTCAGACGAGGACTGGACAACTCTGCTTTTGATTCCGGTTGCTGTGAGATCATTGCTAAACAATTCTCCGAGCACCTTTTTATGCCACTACTTTTCTGATTTCCAGATTTTTCCTTTTTGACAATAGGGCTGCAGTCAACAGTCATTGTCATTATCAATTAATCTGTCAAAAATTAATCTGGATTAATTGATTAGTTATTTAGTCTAGAAAATGTGAAAACAAAAATCAGACATTGGAGGATTGAGAACAAGCAAGTTCAGCAAAATTTAATAAATGACTCCTACGATGATTTGATTATCAAAATGGCGGTGGATCAGTTTTCAGTTGGTTGGCTTATTGTTTAAGATCCAAATCACCGTTGCACTGTACAAGTCAGATTAATTGGCAATGCTGTTCTTCATTTCCCTTGTTCCAGAGCTATAGGGGGCATATTAATATGTAATGTGTAATGTGTGCTGGAGGCTGTTGTATAACCTTATATTGGCAGCATAGTAAAACGCCTATCTAATAATTTTAATGTCCTCATATAAATTGTTCTTATTATCGAGTAATATGGTATACTAATAGACATTATTTATTATCTTACACACAATATACAACATGTATTAACATTTATTAAATGTTCATTCTATAAGTAAAATGTTAATCAATGTCTATGTCCATTATCACTTACTAATACAACAAAGCTGCAGAGGTATGTGCATTTAGAGTTCACCACATACTCCATTGGCTTCAAGGTGTCTTACATGCATTAGCTTAATGTTATGTATTATATATGTTGTTATTGTTGTGAATTATTTACATTTCATGGCCAGAGACCAAGATACTAAAGCCACATCTGCGGTCAATCTGACTGACCTGGTGTGTGTTATCTGACCTGACTTCAGGACCCTACATTGCTTCCAGCTAAGGTTAAATGCAGGTCTCCACTGTGGTATGAAAGGGTGAACACAGAAATCTGTCAAGCATGGGTATTTCTCTTTAACTAGCAGTGTGACTGGTTATCTAACCAGTCCTGGAAAAAAAAAGCAAGACAGACAAAGCCAGGTAAGCATGTGGAGAAACCCCTCATGGTGTTTTATTACAGGCACTAATGCAGAAAAAGCACCAGAAAAAATGTAATGCTATGGTTTAGCAGTGATGTGTATTGAACTACAGTTGCAGACACGATTCTCCTTGACCTGTAACAGCAGTCTCGTAAGAGTGACTCAACCATGACCAGAACACGCTTTGATAATCCAGTGTTGAGCATGAGGTTTGTGTATGAAAGTGATTTTAGTCTGGAGAAGATCCACTACTAAGAATGAATGTTGGCTTTCTACCATTTTAGAAACAATAATGGCAGAATCACACATCACAAGGTCAAATGATTTTGTTTTTCACTACACAGTATTTGTGATGCAGGACTAACAAAGCTTGTGTACAGATGTCATGGGAAATGCAGTGAATAAATTCTACCGGCCTGTTATTTCGTAATCATTTGGTGAAAGTCTCATGGACAGACTGTCCAGTTAGTCATGTGGAGCTCATTATTGATGACCAGATGAAATTCCATGAAAAAAAAAAACCGCACCGTTTAACCCCAGTGAATATTTATTACTCATTCATTTATTATTGACCTTTCCATATGCAATGAAGAGTATGCTTGTTTGTAGACACATTTTGCATGTTTAGCTCACATGCTGTCCCCTGAATTCATACCTCAAGGTGGTGCTAGGTTAGCGTTTAGAGATAATTGGAAGTGTACCAACTGCTCTTTCTCTATTTAATTGTTCTAATTGTTACCAAATTTTTTATTTTTTTTTTCCTCGGGAAGGTCTTAGGAAATTAGTTACAAAAAATCCACACCATTTATTAGTGACATTAAAGGTCATGTCTTTATTTTATCCAATATAGTATTAAGTAGAGTAGTACAGTAATAGCTGTTCACACATTTCACTGGTTCTCAGAGTCAGGCTTAGGCACTTCTGTTACTGACTTAACTAGGGAGTCCAACAAAGGGCCAAAGCCTAATTTGGTCAACTGTATTGTAGCCTCACACCACCCACCCGTGTTTAGCCAAGACAGGTGTCTCAGTATGACACTGCAGTGTAATCCTCTCTTAATCCTCGTCCGAGCTCCGTGCTCAGTTTCTTAATCCCAACTCTAATAAACAAGTTAAAGCTGAAGTTAATGTGTCCAGTAAAAAGTGCAGCACATATCCGTCTGCCATGGTCAAGTTATTGTGTGATCTCTGGAAATCTAGGCCGAGTTCCCCCTCTGTCAGCACCGTGAGGTATGCTCCACACCAATCCAAGATTCGTAGGAATTTTGTCAGCCAGTTAAACATTATTCTTGCCAGTGTGGCTTTCTCAAGGAGTCGGCATGGGGTTTTAGTTAAGAAAAGGTTTGCGTGACATTCAAGCATTGTGGTTTTGGGGAAGATTTCAAAATCCGTCTGTAAAGTCTTGCAAGGAGGGAAGAAATCTTGGAATTTGGCATCAACTGAGCGTCGGGTAGAGCCCTTGTGTAATCTGGCAAGTTGTGTAGCTCAGTCGCATGTGGTTTTTCGAAACCCTGGACAAGACGTCAGGCATTTCACTATGTGGGTTTGCATTCTGCAGCCCAAGAGTGAAAGTCCTTTTGTTCACTCATCCATTGATAGAACTTGGGAATGGGGCAGCATTGTTCATGTGCATTGTAAACTGGTCTCATTTCCATTTTGATTCTATTCAAATTAGTTTATACCATGACATAATAAGTGGTTCCTGTCGTGGAGTGGCACTAGACTGGCTTGTCACTTCCATTTGTGGCTATTGAAACAAAATAATTCTCTTTTAAAGTCTCTTTTACTTGATGGTACAGAGAAGTGGAAAAAAATAAAATCTGATTCAAAAAATCAAAGAGATTGATATAAATTCTGAACCTCAAGAAGTGTTCTGGGAATCACCAGTATTGATTGTGTTAGGAGTTAGGATTAACAAAGTGCCTCTGATCTGAAGGCTTGTAATCCAGGGGAATCCTTGAACTTCACTCTACCTTGACACTTGTGCTGTTAAGGACTTGTCATTTTAAATTTGAGTTTATAGCTCATCCCAAGGTTCTCATGAATGCAGTTTCTTGATTGTTTTGAGAATGACTTTAATTAACCATTAACCGTTTGTCCGACAGAACAACAACAACATTAGATGAAGTTTTGAAATATGGTGGACATGTCACTATATTATAATTAAGTTGTGAAATATGGTGAGCAGATTAGGTCAATAATGAAAATAATCGTCAGTAGCAGCCATGGTCGAGGCTTTGCTTACTCTATTATAGAGTGTGCAATTGTTTGACTGAAAGAAAGTGGTAGTAGCTAAAGGAAACAAGCTGAAGGTCTGGCTGGCAAGGGGTTGTTTTTGTGCAATTTTTGTTGCTTGTGGTTGGTCAAAAAATGGGAAACATCTGGTGGTTGTCAACTTAACAGTTTTTACAAAAAGACAAGTAGCCAAACACATGAAGGGTCTTTTTCGTTCCAACAGTAGCTCAACAAAGTCAACAACCCTGAAAACTCCTGGGTGTCTGAGCTTATTGATAAGCGCAGTCCATCAGTAGGTAGCCAAAAGGAAGAGGGAACTCAATATTGGGAATCTAATAATATGAGCTACTTCTCAATTTAGTGATTTGAATGTGTAAGGGATGTTTTTTACCAAGTCATTATCACCTTCCCATAGTCATAAAAATAGCAAAAATGTCAGTTCTCAAATGTCGACACAAAACAGTTTGAGGACTTCAGTCAATTTAGATGAGCCTCCTGTTTGCACCTTTCACCGTTTGCTGTCACTCTGAGGGAGGGCCGGTTGTGTGTTCATGTCTGTGGCCCACCGTGTCTCCATGAGGCCCAGGAACAGTGTGTGGTGACAGCTCGGGTGATTACCTGTCCTGTCTCATTCACTCAGCTGGCCTGCAGCTTGGCCACATCATGCATCAGAAACTGACAGACAGTGATTACAATGTCGTTAGGCCTGACTCTGTGCTGCTCTCTTCATATATTCATTTGCTCGTCCTCTGAGCACTGGGAAAAATGTGCCATCCAAGCTCATTTCAGTAATCCATGAAATATGACGCTTCTTTGATGACAAGTCTTGAGCTAATATTAAATGTCATTATGAACTAATGTGTGGTTTTCAAAGCACTCAGCTGATCACTGATTCAGATTTCTCATTCAGCGACTGATCCAAGCCATCTCACGCAGAATAATTCATAATGGTAGTACTTGATTAGGTTTCTAAATTTTAGTTTTCTAAATCATGACAGGTCTATCAGGTTCTGCTGGGTCTTTCGTGAATCTCAAATAATCAAATTAATTAAAAAGCTAATTAACACTTAATACAGCTGTACACTAAGAACAACTGGGAATGTAATTACTTAAGATTTTAGGCAAAACAAAAAAATCTGGCCAAAACGAAAGCTGGATTCATCATCTGGAAACCATGACTGTAAATTCTTCTTAGATGTTTCTAACGAAAAATAAAATATGTGAACTACTGTTGACATCGGAGGACACGTATGGGGATCGGCGGAGTCGGGTTTTTTTACGACCGTTAAGTTCAGCAGTACAGTATAGCTAAGATATTTCAGTCCAGACGAAAGTAATACACTTAACAACTGAGCGACAGGCCAACATTTCCACCCGTAGATGGATCAAAATTAAGTAGCAACTCCAGTATGTGCAGTGATGAGCAGTTTTAGTTCTCTAGGTCGTACTTTGGAACAGTAAGTAGATTATAACAATTATTTAAAGGGTGTACAGTCTTATAATCCAACGTGTCAATTGTTATTTTGTCTTCCAAGTCTAATTGGATCCAGCATTGGCAGCATATTCCCGAGCACTGAATGGTTTATGCCCAATTAATAAATGTGTGGTGTTGGCTGCAGCGCAGCATTCGTTCCCGCAGTTCAGTGCTAATGACTTGGAGCGCTTTAATGTTGACTGCCTTGAATAAAGACAACTAAGCCTGGTATCACTCTGGCCCTTAAATCACCATCAGTCTTCCTCTCTCCGTCTCTTTTCTGCCTACACACTTTTCTACCTCCTGCTCTCTCTCCTTCTTCCCCCTGAGTTGCTCTCATCATCTCCCTCCCTTCCTGTCCTTTTCATTTTCCTTTTCCACGTAGGCCCACTGTCTCTTCATTGCTGTCACAGTGTGTCAGAACAGGTGGAATCAATTACTGACCCTCAGCAGCCCGCTCCCTGCCACAACTACCTCTTTAATTGAGGGAATTAATGAGTGATCAGTCTGTGAGATTACTTGTGTCATGGATCTTGCTCGGCTGTGTGTGAGGGAAGAAAGCTGGGGGAGGGATTGTTTGACCAACCCTGCATAACTAATTCTGTCCTTCCACAGTGGCAGTCAAAGCAGTTCACATGTCCCTCCCTGCCTGCTAATCACCTCTAAGGTTGAGGAAAGACAAAGTAGCACATTACAACCATCCAACTGCTACATCGCCCTTTCTCTGATGAAAATTTCTTTGAAGGACCACTGAAATACCAGAATGTCTTTCATGCGCTCAGTACTATTTTTTTTTTTTTTTTCACTTCCTCTCATTGTGGCATCCGTTGGCTGTATCTCAACATCTGCTCTGTACATGTTTATACAGTGGTTCTGAAGTATCTCATGTGTTTCTCTTTCTCCCTCAACCCCCACTTCTTTCTTCACAGATGGAATCTCCTGTCTCCACGCCAGCCCCTCCCCCCCTCCACCTCCTGGCCACAGTAGGCAACAGTGAGATTGCCTCACCGTGTGAGCAGATAATGGTGCGTACGCGCTCAGTAGCAGTGAACACATCCGATGTGGCCCTGGCTACCGAACCTGAGTGCTTGGGGCCCTGCGAGCCTGGTACCAGTGTCAATCTTGAAGGCATTGTGTGGCAGGAAACTGAGGACGGTAAGTGAAGTGGTTTCTTAGTCGATATCTTCCCTGTGAAACATATGAGTACTGGAGTTTGGTGGGAAAAAAAACCTACTAACACATGAGATAGATATTTTGGTTTTATTTACATAGCCAGTGTGGCTGCATTAAGACATCAAAGAGGTATTGGTTTTTCAAAGCATTAGTGAAGTCTCTGTCGTTTAAAAGAAAAAAAAAAAAAAGATCTTACTCCATACATATTCTGCCTGCTAAAATGTAATTGGATATGCCCGGACTGCCTCAGGAGCTGTGATGCTACTAATGTGTGCTTTAACAGCATACATGCTGCATAATATTGCCAACAAGAATAGTAGTTGGCAGGCAGTTCTTAGGTGGCCTTGATTTGTTTTGTGCTCAGGAGCACGCAGGCAGGAGTTTGTTGCACAGAGATATCTGCTCTGAACAACAACATGCCTCATAACACAAAGCACTTTTTTTTTTGCAAGCCTGCCAGTTGGGAATAGAGTTGGCTCCTCTTCTGCAGTGCAGTCCGAGTGAAATCTTAGACCCTCTCAGTTTTCCTCCCTTTGATCGAAACCGCATTCAGCTTACTTAATTTTAAGATGTATCGCAAGCACTATCAGGTTCTGCTGGGTCTGAAAAACGGCCCCCTTTTTCTGTCGTGCATGTGAAATAATGCAAACACCTAATCTTCAAAGCAGCTCACGCTCAGTCGCTCTGCGGGCATGCTGAGTACAAATCGCCCACACATCCACAGTGCTGCTTGTTGGTTCACTTGGAGGAACTGAAGAGAAAAGGTCCCTGCCTCATCAACATTCCCAAAGCACAGTCCCTGCTATTGAGTGGCTCCCACCCCCCTCCAGCCCCCCTCCAACCCTTTTTTGATTTTTGCTCAGCCCTGGGCTGTGTCTGATTCACCCCTGTTCTCCTCTGTATTGCAGCTCTTTTCTGTTACCAAGCATCCAGCCAGTCACCCCTTGACTCTGTTTCCAAGCAAACTGGGAGAGAGTGAGAGCAAGGCAAGGGGTTGGGGCAGGAGGAGGGGGGGGGGTAGACAAGGCTACTTCTGTTAGTGACACAAACATGGCTCAGAGCCAACACCAGTACTATGTTTGTGCTCCCTCATTCTCTGCCTCCCACAGAGTGATTGACCCTCCCCCTCGCCCTGCCCCCTTCCCTTTCACCGTCCAAGTCTGTCCTTTGCCTGCACTCGCTCCCTCAAAGCTGCTATTTTGGCTGAAAGAGGTAGTGGTTTGGCCTGATGGAGCTGTGTTTTCTCCTGATTCTACTCTATCTGGCTCAGTGGGGAGGAGGCTGGTGGGAGCTTTTGAGTGGTTTTAAAAGTGGTATGGAGGAGAGGCAAGGTAGGGGTGTGTGCTGAGGAGAAGGTGAGTGGGGGGGCACTCTGCAGGTGTAGCACACTGGTTGTTATGACCATCAGAGCTGTAGAGACCAGCAGGGTTTCCAGAATCCATCACCCTTTGCTCTCTTTGAAGCCAGTTTTTCTTTTTATTTCAGACAAAATCTGTATGAGGTAGTCACAGTCAGGGTAGAAAATCATGTTTTGGGGGTGAAGAGATACATTTAATAAGTAGCCTCTCTCAGTGTTGTGATACACCATTATTCTTCTCTAGTTTTCTGGAGTTTTATTTTTTTTTTATGCTGGTTAGAGACATTGCAGCTTGTTAATTGCTGACGAAATCAACAGATCTTTAGTGTTTAAAGTCGGAGAGTGCTGCGGCTGAAATGTGTGCAGTTTCTAAATCCTTACTTGATGTGCAATTGGCAGTTTGAGGTGTCATATAAACAGCTGTCAGTGTAGCCGGAGCTGTAAGAGTGAATCTGGACTGGAGTTTCGAAGAAGGCATTTCTCAGTAGCCGCTATTGTATTGGATTTTGCACACTACATTAAACAACACAAAGATGTGTATTCCTTCTACATCATTTTAATGGTACAAGCCCCTAACAACCCACTGGCTGGTCTTAAAATGAAAGAGACCCAGATGCTGCTCACATCATACTGCACTGCCTTTCCACTGTTTTTTTTCCCAAAAGAGACCGACGAGAGCAGACTTCTCTCATTGTGGGGCAACTGAACAAATGAGAACCAAATGAGGAAATCAAGCAAATCCAGGCAGAGTACCAGGGAAGAGCAACAAACAGAGGCCCCAAAGACATAGCAGAGGCATCCTGATTAGCAGTGAAGTTGAGCAGTCCCCCACTTCTCTGCATGACAAGTCTCATATAGGGCTGTTTAGGCATGCACCGCGTGTGTGCGCGTTTTCATTTAGCATGCCAACCAACAGCTGCTTCATCACCTCCGCCTTTCGGCCTTGTGGGAGTAAATGAACAACAGGCTCCCAGTAATTGTCTGTGCCTCACCCGACTCACCAAGTGCCAGAGAGAGGAACAGATGAGGAGGAAGCAAGCGACGACTAACAAAATGCGATCACAGAAGCTGCACCTTTGGTCAGAGCTGACAAGAGTCTTGGCTGATGAGGCCACATAAATTTTTCATCCTGTGTAATCTGAGCATAGATGTCGCAGTCCTTTAAGCCGAATCTTCGTAATAGCAAGATTTAATCAGCAGCCTGAATGTATATGTGGATGGCTGAATGAACAAAATAACCCATAAAACCTTGAGAGAAAAATATACAATTTGATCCATTTAGTTCTGTGTGGAAGAAAAAATAGATAATGTGAGGTGAGGTAAAGTGAGTCTGTGTCATGCAGTCAGTCTGGGGGCGAGTGGAGTGTAGACAGAAGGAAAGGGGGGGGCAGGGCCGTGGTATTTTAAGGCCCGGCACTGACACAAATCCCCTCAGCGCAGACAAGGCAGTGGCAGCTCCCAGGGTCGTGTCGGCAGAGCGATGGGCCAACCCCTCCCAGGCTTAGCATGCTGATACCTCCAAATGTCATCTCTAAAATGCTGGAGAAGTTTGTTGCTCTTGAAACACAGCCCAGAACGCCTTGGCTCCTGCTCCAGGGTAGAGAGAACACAGAGGGGGCCCCTTTGGCCAAACACTGCAGCTTCATGCCAGTGCAGCCCCTCCTCACCCTCACCCCCACCCCCCTAAAGCCTCACACACCGACCCTCCTGCACACAGCAGGCTATTTCCCAAGCAGGTCCCACAGCTTCTTAAGCTCCCTAATAGACAAATAATACAGTCTGTTTGTGATAAATGTTTGTCTCATGGATTATTTATGCAACATGCATTACATCATTGTAGCATTACGAGAATTGGCTTTATCACAGGAGTTAAAAGCTGTTAGGCGTCTGAATAGAAGAGAGGTCAGTGTGAAACGGATATTCCTGAATAAACGTTGGAGAGATGTGTTTTTTGTTTTTTTTTTACTTTATTTCCCTGAGCCTGTCAGGGAGTTGAGAAGGGGAATATTGTATGAAAGGAGCACTTGTAGCTCACTAGCCTACTATGCTTCCTTGCTCTTTTGGAGACCACCTGTCAGTGGCCTCATTGAAATGTTTTTATAAAGCCGAGCAGTGGCTGCTCTCTGTGAACTTGCCATAGAAACTGTCCTTGAAATAAGAGTGAGCATTGTCAGGGGGCCTGTAGCTCTGTGCCAGGCCAATGAGCAACAAGAAGATGGAGTGAAAAATCAATCACAAAGGTCCAACTTCTGGTAATAATAGAGGACACATTGAAAAGAAAAGAACCAAAAGTGATGTGCCCTCTTCTTCCCACTCTGTAGATTTTAATTTGCCTGTATTGTAGCCACGTTCACTTTCCACCCTGCCAAGCCAATCTTTAGCCTCATCAGTGTTCACTGTGCAAGAGTGGAAGTGGCCAATTTCCAGAGGGAAAAAAAGAACAGATTCGTGTTGTAACGAATCCACCAGTCTCCCTAAATATGTGGTTGACATAATACTCTGGAAGGAACTTGAGATATAGAAGACTCACTAGGAGGCTTGTCTTGTTAGTCACAGATTCACTGCAAGATGGCACCTGAGTGAAAAACTGCATTTTTTTTTTTTTTCAAGCACTTAAATGGTCTTGAAACGTAAATCATATGCTTTGAGGAACTGTAAGCTTTGTCAGCGGTTGTCATAAGATATCATGTTTTCTGTACACGTCAACGGGAGCTTGAGTAATGCACCTTTGGCAGACTTGTCTCATAATCTCGGCACCATCTTCTTTAAGGAAAAACACCAGAGGGTTTGTTTTAATGGAGAGATTGCAGATTTGCTCAGATGACATTTAAGGAAACTGCTCCTTACCTCACTACAAATTATTTACAGTAATAAATGCATGTAGAGTTGGTAGATATATAATATTTATTTTTTAGACGGTTACATGCATGGCTGCTGCTTTGTGATCTACTCCCACTGTAAGAGTAAACATGTACTGATTTTTGTGGAAGGAGAAACTGCTGCATGCGGCTGATAAAGCTGCGTCGATGTGGAGAGCATACTAATGCTCCCTTCCTTTGCCTCTCAGTGGTATGAGAGAATTGACCTTCTCACAGGCTGTTATTCTTGTCAGTGAGAGTGACTTCGCACTTTTACCTCTTATGAACCGGGATGCAGCCTGAACTGTTTAGATAGGGTTCACTTAAATGCGCTCAAGTCCAAAATAAAATCATCAACCGTACCTGTGTCTTATTTGCTCTTTATTGACAAATCTTAACTATGAGCAGTTGAGCAGTACTCTAAACTAACTTAGTTATCTTAACCAACTATTACTAACTATTTATCAGTGTTCAATGCCTTGGCTTAATCTTTGTCATCATTGGTAATAAAAAAAATTACCAATTTATCTGCTAATTATTTTTTTTATATATACATCTATTAAAATGTCAGTATTTTTGTTTTTTGTTTGTTTTTTTGTAAAGTATTTACCAATTAATTTACCATTTCGGCCTTCGTTGTGTGCACAGCGATGCAGCAGAGCTTAACAGACTCACTATAAAGGATGAAGCATTGAGCCTTTGAAGTCTTGACCAGAGGCAATTGTGAAACTGTGAAAACAACAAATTCATGATAGGTTTTAGAAAGTAGAAAGAGATGAGATACCATAAGTGCCATTCATTATACATTGGAAGTACTGAAAAAATGTGACGTAAATATCAAGAAATTCATTTAATCCTTAGTGTCCCTGCTATTTTTCAACTCTACAGGCATTACATCAAAAAGGTCTTAAAAACCTTGAATTAACTTTGAACTCAAAAACCCTGAAAATATAATAACAAAACTGCAGCAACTGAGCACTTTTCATCCAAGTTCCAGTTCATATAATTCATCCACGACCCATGTCCAGGTCTAATGTTGTATGTCAGTATGTATTTAAAGCACAACACTGGCTAACTGTAGCTGTAATATGTGCGCCTCACACATGACCGGTGGCATCAATAGTATTAGCAAGCTTGATACGGACTGGTGGGGAAAACAACATTGTACATGAAGGAGACATTTAGATCATGATTTATTCCTTCAGACAACACACACAGGCTCTCCGCTAGCTGTGCTCTATTCACAGTTTAAAAGATATTTAGGATTTACGAACAGTAACGTTAACCACGATAAACCACAGGATTATGGGTACGTACTGACACTCCCTCACAGACACTGCCACTTGTAGTAAAGGCAACACCACACTCCTTGTGTCTCCAGCAGCGATGGAGAGTCCGACAGTGGCTTCTCATGGCTGACTAGCTCTACGTCACCGTCCTGCTACACCGAGTGGCGGTCAGCGTGTCCCCTGACTCTGCACATCACACAGCACATAGCGACGAGGCCAAATCATTGGTAGCTATTTTCACCTGACCTCGCCCCTCTGTTGCATTTTGTAGCTATTCTGGGTGAGGGGGTTTTAGCAGAATTTGAGGGTGTAGTTAACATTTCTATCAAAATAGTTGCTGATGAATCTTTGTTGATGAACTATTCAGCTGAAAATCATTTCAGCTCTACATTATGAGCGCTTGCTTGCAAATCAACACAGCATTTAAAATACTGCAAATAATACATATTACCACTCCAGTGCTGTTAGTGCCTCATACAATTCCTGCCTGCCCAGGTTTTCAGATAAGGCCAGTCAGAATACTGACATAACCGGACAAGCTCGGCTTCATTTTATGCACCGTGAGTGCAGAAACACTCTTAAAATGGACTGTTGGAAACATGCTCAGACACTTGAATGCTCAAATGCTTCATTTATCGATGTTGCAGTTATTGCTCATGGCAGCACCCGGCTATCTTTTATCTTCTCTCCATAATGAATACTGACACAATTTTTCTCATTGTTCTCACTTTCTTGTCTACATGCAACCTTGATGAGTGGTGCTTTTAGTGCTGAGAAAACAGGGATGAGAGAAGAGCTGTTTTTCTAGCAAGATTCAAAGCGGGTTGTAAAATTTGTTGATAATTACATTTAAATCTGACTGTGTATAAAAGATGATAATTGCAAGTGCTGGTAATTATAATATATAAACATAATAGTTTTTTTCCCAGGCCTTAACTTGTTTTATTCATAAATATGATCTATTTAAAGACCAACAGGAACCTTTAATCTGCTGTTTTGTTAGAACAGTCATATAATGTCACAAACAATCATTACGCAAAAGTGATCTCCCACTTTCAAAGATAACAAAGGCATTTTGACAAGGTCAGTCAGTGAAAATGCCATTAACCCCACTGAAGTCCTGTTGAGTTGGAGCAAAGCAGAGGTCAGCCAGTGAACCCACGGCCCCCACCAGCGCCAGAGGACCTGATATTTTGCCCCCACTGCAACCTAATGAAATGTGTTAAGGAGGGAGGAGGGGAGTTTTAGGGCTGAAGGGGGCAGTCACCCATGCAGCAGACAACCCACTCCTGACTTAATTTTCCCCATTACATTAACCTCTTGTTCAAGTAATCCTACACAAGCACGTAGTGAAGCTATGCGCCTAAGGAGGTCTGCCATTTGTTGTTCGACAGCACTGAAAGGAAATGAGTGGTAAAATTACAGGCCAATTCTTCTCATTAATGTGGGCTTCACTCAGCTGTCCTGAGTGACCCTAATAAAGGCTGTCACAAAGGGGGGTTTACTCCAAATCACTCCGACCCCTTTCCATCACTCTACTAGAAAACAAAACCTAAATGAAAGAATGAAGTGAACTGAAATTATGGTTCACAAACAAAACAAAAACCAAAAGTTAACTCGTGTAGAAACAAATGATCATGCATGGAGAGTCATCTCAGTTTCTTGTGTAATTTGGTTTCTGCCACAGGGAAATTTGTTGAGTTGTTTATGACAAGGGCTTTCCATTTTTAGGCTGACATAACGTTGACATCTTTGTCCCAACAGCTTGAAAATTATTGCTGAGATGAAAGTGTACAGAGCATTTCAAAAAGCTTTTAGCACTCAGACCTAATCTTGATCTTGAGCATATTTTTATGATATTGCCAAGAAGTTTAGATTCCCACTGTAAAGACGCTGAAGTAGTCTGGTGGAAACACTGCGTTTCACTTGATGTCACATGCCACTTGAATTCCAATCTGACTGCTTTGACAGCGGTGGCAGAGATCAGATACGAATCAAATCTAGGACCACATGTGCAAGTGGCATGGATGTGATATGAAAAAGAAATCTGATTTGGTTTGTTCACACGTGTGAAAACAATCAGATCTGAGTCACTGGGAGGCTGAAAAATTGGCATAGAGCCCCTTCAGCATGTTATGTGAACATGGCCAAAGCATTGCATCATTTATAACTCCCAACCCGCTCCTCCTTTTCTCAAACAAATTAATGGTTAATAAACATTACATTGTTTGATCAGTAGTCAGTAGTCAATGCAATAAAATTGTAAAATGATTTCATAGTTGTCATAATTGTGACTAGTCTGTATTTACCTCAGACCTTTTAGAGTAAAACTATGTGGCCTGGAAATTTAATTTCAAATCTCTGATGCAAAGTCTTAAGTCAATTGAAAATTCTCTTCACTTTCACCCGAGATGAGTATGATATATTAACTCAATGTGCCATTTTCCCTTCCGTAAGCCATACAGCATATACACACTGAAGGGCTTAAACAACTTAAAATTTGAATTCAATTAATTAAACATGAAGTGCAGCAATATTTTGAGTCAGTCAGTATTTATTTTTTAAGCACCATTCCCATTTGAGTTAAGATGAGTCCAAATTTCTTTTAAATGTCCTTGAGATGTCCTACATAACGTCAAAGGAACTACTTTATGAACACCCAAAGAAAGTATTGCAGAGGCAGAGATCTGAGGTGACCCAGAACCAAGGGCCACTTTGACTGGATTACAGAGTTCCTTGGCTTCAACGTGGGAGGGTGCCCAGAAGGAAGCCAAAAAAACATGACAGCCAGCATAGAGACTTCAAATAGGCATGTCAAAGATTCTGAGCCTGAAGCAAAGAAACTGATGAAGTGAAAATGGAGTCTTCAGAAGCACATTTCTTCGTGATGGAGGATGTGCATGTCCATCAGCAGTATATTTTAGTACTTTTCAATTTGGAAATATGTCTTCTACAGACTTGTAGAAAACCTAGCTGCCTGTCGTGTGTAAATAAACTTTAAGAGATCCAGTCCAGGTGGGACCCAAGCACTGCCAGACCCAGCCTGAATTGACCCAAGGATCTTGACTCAAAATGTGATTATAGTTCAGGGAAATACAGGGGAATTCCTCAGAAGCCAAAACCAAAAACAAAGCAGCCATGATGTCAGACGGGCAAATGATTTATGTTCCACCAGCACAGTGATTCTCATCACATACACTGAGGAATTTCTTCAGAACAAGACTGTGAAAGTCCTTAAAACTGAACCAGAGTTCAGCCCAGAGTCATGATGAAAAATCTTTGCAGTGGCTTGAAGATGGGTTCTGAGATACTCCTCATTCATCTTGACTGATGTTGAGTAAATCTGTGGCTAGAATTATAGCAAATCCAAAATGCTGGACGTGCTCACTTAACAGTTTTATATTTAAGACAAGGCAAAGCTGTATAAATTTAAACCACGGTTCAAACACCAACTTTACAGATTTATTTCCATTAAGTCTAGTTTTAAAAAAATGCTGCACTTTGTCATTGTAGATTAAGGTGTTATCAAAATCAGAAGTATTTTAATGTGTACTTTATTTCAAATCTACATTTCTATACAGTCTTTATTAAATACAAAAGCCTACATGTATTCCCAAGTATGAAAATTAGGTCCCTAAAGGAACTGTGACATTCTGGTCAATACAGTCACTGTTTTCTTGCACAGAATTTGAACAAACGAGTCTTGTCTCTTTACATTAAATACACAGCTACTCCCAGCAGCTGCTTATCTGAGCTCAGCTTAAAGACTGGAAACTGGGCAGGGTTTAGGGCAAGTGAAGGTAAAGGTTTAAAAAAAAAAAAAAAGGAAAAGAGAAAAAAATTAGGTGTATCAATATTCTCATTAAAAGAAAAAAAAAAATTCCCAAAATGCTGAGCTATTTCTTAAAAAAAAATGTTGATTAGTATTTGCAGCGGTAATAATGAAATCCCAGTCATGCTCATCCATTGTCACAGCTACTTAAGTGAAGAGACAGTTTAACATAAAGACCGAATGCTAATTTAAAATAAAATCATTAAAGGCTTTTAACAACTCACAGAATAATTTCTAAACTCCTCGCTAGAGAAAGCACATCATGAAAGCCTAGTCATTCATTTGCCCTGCCTTGATTTACATCCTGCCACCACCAGCTGCCAGAGCCATTTTGTGTTGGAGTGTTTGGAGAGCTTAGGGGGGCGGGCTGTTGAAGGCGTTTAAGAAAAGGTCTGGGTTCTTTTAATGTGACAGAAAATCTGAACTCGAGGACCTCTTCACTACCCTGCACGCACACAAACGACATTTGCAGTTGGATCTAGGCATGACCGAGCACTCGTGTTTTTAGGCCACAGAGTGAAGGAAGAGACTTGTGGCCAAGTGTCAGCAGGTTCCTGTAAACATATATAAATACCTTATACACTCGCTGCTTTTTGCCAGAGGCAGCAAGAGAAAAATGAGGTCTAAACTGTGACTTGTGTGTGGGAGGGAAAAAGATTGTAAGGCGGGGATGGTTATACCATTGAAAAGAGGAAATGAGGGTGAAGGAGAGAGGGAAAATGGGGTGAGCAAGAGAGGTTTCCTAAGCTAATAAAATGCTTGGAGGGATGGAAGCTGCCAGCCAGCATTCCTGTGCCATTAGATAAGTTAGCTCACTGCAGCCTCCAGTTTCTCTGCAGTGCTGAAGTGGCAAGCTGAGGTCACCACCGGGGAGTGAGGGGGGGTTGGTGGGGGCAATAAATTCAGAGTGTTGTTCTGCACTGTCGTTGCTCTTAATCCTCTGAAGCTGTTTAGCTGATGATTTACTTTTGAATATATGGGCAAAATGTACAAAAACCTGCACATTGTTGCAGTGCAGTTAAATGTTCAAAATGCATGGATTTAGTTCAATCATTTTGTGACATTTTGTGACTTGCAAGCTCTTTCCAGGTGAAGAGAGAGAGATCCATAGAGAGTGGTGTGATCTTTGGGAACTAATTTTAGATTTTAAATACAAGGTCAGATATCGCACACAGTACAGGTCGGATTGTGTAGCTCACACCGAGTGCTACCAAATTCACACTGGCCAAATGGCATCACAGAAGCCTCTAAGTGTGACAGATTGCAGCAATTCCAGTGAAGTCAAGGAGTTTTTCTTGCACGCTCCGTTACAGTCCGTCTAACTGAACAACTCACACTGAAATCCTTCGAACCCAGTAGCCTGTTGTTTGTTTTTAAGAAGCTGTAGTGGTAGATCTATATTATCCCCTGGATAGCAAATTCCTGGGTTGCAAAGTGAGACGGAGGACTGCAAGATGTTATTTGCCTCCAAATAATTCTCCTTCAGGGAGATCTCCTGTACTGTGAGATGGCTTATTTAAATGGAAAGGGTGTTCAGTGAGTGTGTATTCCCTGGTAACCTCCGAGTGATCGTTCTTAGTGAGACCTTCTGCCAGTATTTTATACAGGTTTTACAATACTGACTGCAGCTGAGTCTGTTCCAAGTCATTTAGAAGATATCAGTCAGTCCAGCCCCTACGGCTTCACTGTCTGAAGAAGATTAGAAAAAGGATCTTTCACTTGTATAACACCCTTGCATATGACTCCGTGTAGCAAAGATCAACACATTAATGCAGAAGATGTGATGCACTTTTTGCTCACATCGAGCG
Organism: Rachycentron canadum; assembly: GCA_038496675.1. Lineage (NCBI taxonomy): Eukaryota > Metazoa > Chordata > Actinopteri > Carangiformes > Rachycentridae > Rachycentron > Rachycentron canadum. Next base: position 18,478,858 of record CM076648.1, read on the forward strand.
GTCAGTTAAATACAAATCTCACTGAAAAACAGTGCCTTTTGTATTTTTTTCTAAATACTGTGTAACTTGTTATTGTTGTTATTGTCATAGTCTACAAAAAACTGACCTTTTTGGTTCTTTCTCTTGCAGGCATGCTTGTGGTCAATGTAACTTGGAGAAACAAGACATATGTGGGCACCCTGTTGGACTGTACACGGCATGACTGGGCTCCCCCCAGGTAAGGAGCATTTTTTATTTTCACTGAGAACACAGGAGGACACGGATTTTATTTAAATATGCATCATCCAGTCTGCACTTGTTATGTTAATGATATGTCACTTGTGTGGTGTTGTTAAAACTAAGGCTACATGCACAGATTTTGCATAGTATTTGCACTTAACAAAGAATTTACTGTCACACATGGTAGTTGTAGATGTAGAGATAGAAAAGAGTCATGATTACTTTGAATTATTTATGCATGCTCTCTATCTAAGCTGCACTTGGTCTCTTAACCTTTTCATATTCTGCATGATATGAATCTGCTGCTGTAAAATCAGCTCAAGTATATATAGCTGAATGCACCGCCTGTGTGCATGTGGACCCTCCATGTTAGTCTTTATCTCGAGCCTGGGGAAAGGATTCACTGGCAAACGGCTGACGTCCCAGGAGGTAGCTGTGGAAATAGAAAGCTACTCTAACAAGCCAGATTGCAGAATCCAATTATTGGACTAATAGCTTTTCCTCAACACTGTATAACATTCTCTATCACAAAGGCTGCGATTTCTTAGATCAGTGTTATGTGGGTGGTAGCTTAAGGTGTTTGTAATTTCTGGATATTTGCCTTTGTCATGCAAAATGCACAGGTTGTGTAAAAAATATTTCCAAACACTTGCTTTGATTTAGATCACCTGCACTGTATCTAAATGTAAATGTAAATCTATATTTGAAATGCATGGTTAAGTGCCGTAGAAAAAAAAAATCAGGATTAAAGCAGCGCTAATGGAAAACAAGGACAGGCTGTATCTCACTAATGTATCACAGTATAGCACAATAATGTTCAGTGAGTGAGGTTTGCACAGTAAGTGAGGTTCGCTGGGCTGTATTTGCACCAACATAGTCTTACAGTTTGCAGCACAACTACATTAGGGACACACCATGAATAATTCAGAAAGCTTTCAACGGACTGAATATAAACTTGGGCTTGTAATGAGTCTAAATTCCTCTACCACTCTCTGACTACGGATGTATTCACATCCCCTGCTGGGGCTGAAATTGTTTGGAGAGACTTGTAGAGGAAGCTGTGAGTCATAGCAGCCCAATGTTTCTCTTTGTCACAGATTGCTAACCTTCACTGCTGTGCAGAAAGATAATTACATTACTGTTATGGAGAGATAAGGCCAAACTGCTATTTTAAGTATTTGAATGACTGTATGTTTTGATTACATAGAAGCTGGAATGTTCAGTGCTGTCTTTTCCAATGATGTTTACATTTTCATTTGGAAAGTCGTGACTATCCTTAGAGTGCTCACTTGCTTCATATCAGACTGGTGTGTAATGAGAGGACAGGGACAGAATAATGGTATACATATTCTCTATCATTGACTTTACTATTTATTTTGGGTTCAGGAGGCAAAAGAACTTAAACTCCTGTGCATTGTCAGTGTGACATGTTATTTGGTATAATAATACAGTAAATAACTGTATCTGAGACAGTAATGTCTTCAGAAGTGTAGCAGTGTTTCCCATATGTTGATTTATTTGTGGCAGTCTGCAACAATATCAACACTGACTACCACATAGTGAAATTTTTTTTTTTTTTTTTACCATTTCAAATTGGTAAAATCGGATTTCATTGTAGAGCTCTGCACAGCGCATTGATTCACCTCTCCTTGCCCCACACTCTTTCTTTCTTTCTCTCAAACACATTGACAACGGACCCGTCTGTCATTGTTGGACTAGTCATTGGTGGATCGTTAAAAAATCCATAAAGTCTTTACCGTCCCAGTCTGTCTCTCTACCGGCTCTTTCTGTGTCTGTTATTCAAAGGAGCCCGTGCTTGCATTTGCTGGGACTGGGCTCACTGGCCAATTACAAGATGCAATCAACCCTTGTTATTTGTTTGACTTAACATGAAGCTATAGAGCTGTATATATTGGTCAGGTATTTATTTGTCACATATTATTTGGGAAATATTTACCCCTGTCAACTGCTGCCACATATAGAATCCAGTTCTGTGGGTAATACTGCATAGGTATAAAAAGGCCTAAGAGAGCATTACAATTTTTCATTTTAGTTTTATAATCAAATGTTTTGGTTCTGCGTAGTTACTTAACAATAAATAATGAGGTTAAACTGTGGTTCGCTACATAGCCATGAAACACATGCAGCACACTTAAAACAATGGACTGCATCAATGACCATTTTGGTGTGTGATAGTAAATGGCTTAAACACTTGTTGGAGGGACTGTTAAGATGATTGTCTTAACGTAGCGTAACATCATGTTACTTAACGCAACATGATGTTAAATGAATAAATGACAATGTTCATTGGGGTAAATCATTGTTACATTTCAGGATCTAAACTGACGTAGAGTAGTATTGGAATCAACCATTGATACTGTGGCGTCACTAATTCTTACATGTGATTTTCAACACGACCGCAGGTTTTGTGAATCCCCTACAAGTGATCTGGAGATGAGAAATGGCCGCGGTCGAGGTAAGCGCATGAGACCGAATAGCAACACCCCTATCAACGAGAACAGCAACTCATCGGACAACAAGGGCACCACCAACAACAAGACACGTGCTGCCTCTAACAGCAAGGGGCGAAGGGGCAGCCAGACGCCTTCAGAGCGCCGCACTCCACCTAACAGTAACACAGAGGACATCAAGGCCAGTCCTTCCTCAGCTGGAAAGCGCAAGACCAAACCAGCCTCGGATATGGAACCAAATTCCAGCTCAGAGGACACCAAAGGCAACAAACGTATGCGGACAAACTCCAACAGTGGAGGGGTGGGAGCAACAGGTCTACAGATCCCTTCTATTAAGACTGAGCCACTTCCACCTCCCCTTGATCGCAGCTGCCCCTCACCAGTTCTTATTGACTGCCCACACCCTAACTGCAACAAGAAGTATAAGCACATCAATGGTCTGAAGTACCACCAAGCCCGTGCCCACAATGATGATGATATTAAGTTGGATTTAGATGGAGACAGTGAATACGGAGAGGATTCAACTCTCCACCCTGAACCAGGGAACTGTAATGGAGCCTCTATCTCTCAGAAAGGATCCTTGTCTCCAGCACGTTCAGTTACTCCAAAAGGCAGGAACTTTGATGCTCAAAGTCCTTCCCCATCTCCTGGCAAGTTTGGTTCAAAGCAGAGTAAAAAGAAAATTGCTGAGACAGATCCAGAAGCGGGAGGTACACCAATGGACGGGTGTGAGGATGGGCCATGCCTCACTGATGAGGCCAGTAATGATGGTATAGATGATAAGAGAGGATCAGATAAGTCTAAAAAGGCTAGCACTGGCACAAAGGCTGACAAAATGGCCCAGAAAAACATGAAGTCACCACGGCCCATTGGTCCTGGCTCTACAGCATCTCAGCAAATGTACTCTTTTCCTCCTGGTAACCCCAATTCTTCCCCAGGACTTACCCCAATGATACAAGGTATCCCTAAGAGTCCGCAAATGAAAGGCACACAGCCTAAACCCCCTGCCATTGGAGATCCTGCCTCAAGTAGTTCCAAAGACAAGAAAAAGAAAGACAAAAAGAAGAAAGACGGTGGAAAGGAGGCCGACAGTCCGAAGCCTCCGGGAAAGGGAGGAAAACTCGAGGAAGGAAAGCTTCCCTACCCTGAACCATCTGATCAAGGAAATAAGGGGGAAGGACTCCTCAATGGCTCCTCAGATCCTCATCAGAGTCGCTTGGCCAGTATCAAGGCAGAGGCTGACAAGATTTACAGCTTTTCTGACAATGCCCCTAGCCCGTCTATCGGTGTAGCTAGTCGGATAGATGGCACTGGGATGCCACAGCCTCTCACGCCACTTCATGTGGTGAATCAAAATGGTGCTGACAATTCATCAGTCAAAACTAATAGCCCAGCATATTCAGACATTTCAGATGCTGGTGAGGATGGTGAAGGGAAACTAGAAGGTGTCAAAGTCAGGACAGAGGACCAAGCCATCAGGGAAAGTGTCAAAAAAGCACTCTTTCCAAACCAGACACCCAGCAAAGATTCCCCATACTATGCCGGCTATGAGACGTATTACTCACCCAATTACGTCAACCCCAGCCCAAGTGGGCCCAATCAAGGCACACCAGTGGCTGAAGGTCAGGTTAAGATCAAAAGGGATGACGACCAGGACCAAGGTGAGGAGAAAGTCAAAGTAGAGGTTCATGAAGACCGCAAACCTGACAGCGGTGCTCCTGGACAGCAGCAGCAGCTGCAGCAGCAGCAACAGCAACCCTCAGTCATCCAACAGCGATCCAACATGTACATGCAACCTCTTTACTACAACCAGTATGCTTATGTCCCTCCATATGCATACCATCCTGATCAAGCCTACCATAACCATAACCACTTGATGAACACCAACCCAGCCTACCGGCAACAGTACGAGGAGCGGCAGCGACAGATGGCTGAACAGCATCGTGCTGCTGAGAAAAAGTCAGATGTAGCCATAAAAGAACGAGAAGCCTCCATGAAGGAGGAGTGGAAACAAAAGAGCCCAATGCCGCCAAGCCTCTCCAAAGCCCCAAGTCAGTCAGACCTCGGAAAGACACCACAGCCGTCAGGAAAATCAAGGGACTCGCCCTCTGAACCCTCATCAAAAACTATTGGAAGCATTAAAGGGGAGGACCAGAAGTCCCAGCAAGCTGAGGGGCTAAAGATGAAACTGACTGAAAGCAGCCACCATGGAAAGGAAGACTCCAAGCAAACAATGGAGTCCAGAGGTCAAGCAGGGATGGAGCAGGCCATCTGGTACAGACAGGTAAATAACAATGTAGAATAGCAGTGTATGTGCTTGTGATTTTGTTGTATGTCTTTAAGTGTTTTCAGTATAATGATATGACTTGTGTTGATTTGGACCTTCTTTACCACCCTCAGCAGTACCCCGAGAGCCAGAAGCCCCAAGCAGAAGACGAACACCAGCAACAACAACCTCGATGGAAAGACGAAAGGGACAGAGAACGGGAACGTGATCGTAAATTAAAGGACGATAGGCCCAGGCCCAAGGACAATCAAAGTGGGCCCAAGGAAGATGGCAAAGAGGGGAGTGATCCCAGAATAACTTCTGAGGACCACCGGGCTATGAGCAAAGACTCTCGTTCTAATCCTCACATGCAGTTTTCAACACCACTAGCGCAGCACCAAGGCTACATGCCCTACATGCATGGTTACCCCTATGGACAAGGCTATGACCCCAACCACCCTGGATACAGGGGCATGCCCTCAGTCATGATGCAGAACTACCCAGGTATGATATTAGATTGACTCCAAATGCATGTCAAGGTTTTTAAATACAGTCCTATTGAAAAACAATATGCAATAATGCGGTATGAAAAATAATTTTCTTACATCTTAAATTTGTTTGAACTGGTGATGTTTGCAAACGTAAGTCACCTAGTTTATAAGATTATTTTGGCTTGTTAGTTTAGTTAGTCATTGATGTATGTCATCAGTGGTTCCTGCAATGATGGTTTCAAAATTATAATGAAGCTGTTCGCCTTACTAATATTTTAAGATGTGTACAATGGTCAGTTAGAGTAAAAGGCAACATAGTCAGCATTACTTTATTTAATGCATCTTACTTTGTAAACAAAGTGACTGTAGGAATATGTTAGGGCAGATTGTTGTCTATCAAAGCTGTATGTGCCAATCTCAGGATCTCCTAGTGTTTTTAAGATGATCTCAGTCAGAACTGAAGGCATTTTCTGCATAAAAGGTCTGTAATTTGCAGCAATTGTTGTGCATTTAAAGCAGCATGAAATGATTGTGATCATTTGGTGGAGCTTGTTGGGGGCAAAATACAGCATAGGGCATTAAACAGGTCAAGTCAATCAAGAATTGATTTTGTTTGACCTCCATTTAGTTACTCTGAATAGAATGATTATATGTGGTGTGATTATATGATTATATATATTTTATTATTATTTCATTTACATTTCTTTACTGTAAATATTGAAAGTGTTGGCAAAATTGTACACTCTTATATGTTCTTGAAGTGGTGGATTTCTTTGTTAATCCACAACTTTCTTAGAGGATCTGAAATATGTAGCCAAAAGAATTTACTCAACGTGTATAGTAACATACAATTCATCGACAGACACAGTAACTGGACTATTAAAACAATACACAACATCCATCTGGGCACAATCCCATGTAAATTAAATGAAAATACTATAATCTGCATTTAGGCCCAATCTGTTTAACCACATTGTTAAATTTCCTGTGTACATGTAAATTTTTGAGATCAAAATGAGACCAAGCAGATAACATAGACAGTCAGTACCTACCTGGATATAGTGAATGATGTGAGTCAAATTGGACCAGTTGGTGACCTAAAATATCTTGCAAGTTTGATTGATGTGAACATTAATTAAGAATAATCAATCATTAGTCATTGCATTTTTATTCTGTACAAATCTAAATTTGAACCATCAATTGTCTTCATCACTCTTAGGTTCGTACCTACCCGGAGGTTATCCGTTTTCTCCATATGGCAGTAAAATAGCCGGAGGTGAGGAAGGCAGCGACAAATCTCGTGCTAGCCCCACAGTCACCAAAACGGCAACAGACTCCAAAGCCTTGGATATCCTGCATCAACACGCCAGCCAATACAAGAGCAAATCTCCCACAGTAGGTGACAAGCCACCCCACGATAGGGAGAGGGAGCAGGATAGAGGAGCTGCTGGAGACAGAGACCGGGAAAGGGAGCGTGAGAGGGAAAGAGAAAGAGACGTGGACCGGCCGCGCTCCTCCCCCTCCCAGCGCATCATGCCCTCTCACCACCACCTGGGATATCCCCTGCTCTCAGGGCAATATGACCTGTCCTACGCCACAGGTCAGTCCCATCTCTCCTGTTTGACCTTAGATTCACTACACTAAATTTTATACCATTCTTCCTTCATTCCATACCAGCAAAATAGATTACTGCCTGTTACTTAAATAAAATAAGCCCACAGAACATCAAACTTGCTGTAATTGGATGCAGATTGTTAAAATATGGCAGACGACCAATCAGCAATCTAAATTCAGAAGTAAAGTAGCCATACATTTACAACACGCCATAGATCTGTCCTCATCAGCTATCGTTGCTAACCAACAAGCACCAACCCCCTCACTCTACCCACCAGCATAGAGGTGGGAACAGTTAGATCCCTCCCGAGCCTACCGAGACACATAGGTAAACTGAAAGCAGTGTTTGCAAATCTGACAAATGCAGGTGGCAAAAACTCTTCTTCACATGAACAATGCACTAAGCTCTCATTAAAAATATTTAGGCAATGAGTTATGAGTACTAGTGCAGCTGTAGAACACCCTGTAAAAATAAAACCTTGTGTTTCTTTGTCCTGGATTGATTTGATTTAAAATGAAAAGAACGCCCTGCTCTCCTTTTTCCTTACAACATTTATGTTGCAGACTCGGAGGCAGCAACCTGTAATGAAAACAAATCCTGGCCAAACAAAACCCTTTTTATTCTGCTGCAATCTAGTACAATATGCATTGCAGCATTTAGCCTCTCAGTTCATCCATTCTAAGTGGGTCCTCTGAGGACAAGTGGATCAGTGTTGATAATAGAGACATGGGGTGAGCCCGCCAAGACACAAATCCACTGCAGCCTGCACTGACATCTAGTGGGAGCTCTGTCGTATTACAACTGATACATAAATACTCACTCAGCTGCCAGTTTATTGTGGCAGCTGAAACTACTGTAGATGAATGCAGCAGTTGTAATAGGTTAGGGTTATATATTTTATATATATTATTATTATTATTTATGTTATGTTTTTATATATATATATATATATATATATATATATATATATA
>CM076648.1:18491779-18538208 GCA_038496675.1 Rachycentron canadum
TTGGTGCCTAGTTGAACATTCTTCTGTGAAAACGCAGAGACACTTGCTCGTTTGTCCTTTCCTGACCCACCTACTGTCACACAAACCCCCTCCCCCCACCAACCCCTCCCACCCCAACCCCCACCCCTCCAAAGTACCAGTACTGGTGCTTGCAAGGATGTTTACAATGTCTTCGTTTTCTTTCTGTGTGAGAAATTCAGAACTCTTCCCCCTCTTCCTCCTTTCTCCCTCCCTTCAGGAGTTTGTGTAAAGTGTACATTACCATGGTTCTTTTTTATACAATACTCTGTAACTTGCCTTTGTAAATTTGGGCTGGAAAAAATAAATCTTTTTATGAGACTATCTGTCCTGGGAACTGCTCAATGGCTCCTGCTCCGTCATTGTTGACAACACTTTTATCCAATTATCCTGATTTTGCTCCTTTTTACAAATTCTACGGTGATAAGAGGACAGTGCAGTGGTGCAGTGGTTAGCACTGTCACCTAACAGCAAGAAGGTTCTGGGTTCAAACCCCTGGGCCTGTGTGGAGTTTGCATTTTCTCCCTGTGCCTGCGTGAGTTCACTCCAACTTCCTCCCTCAGTCCAAAGACGGGTTGAGGTTCAACAGTGACTAAACTGTGAGTGTGAAAGGTTGTTTGTCTCTGTCAGACCTGCGATGGACTGGCGACCTGTCCAGGATGTACCCTCCCCTCCCCCACTGTCAGCCGGGATTGGCTCCAGCCCTCCATGACCCTGATGGATAAGCGCTACAGATAATGGATGGATGGTGAAAATAAAAACATCTGAAAATCCATTTCTAGCTGACAGACGATGATCCACCGTTCCTCATCCCATCGTACTTGTGCAGATGTTAACCATAAATTAGGAGTATTTATTGGATGTTTTAATCCTTTTTCAGTTTCATACCAGAATGCAGGAGATATTAAAATATCTTAACCCAGATTAGATTAACAGGTAACGGTAGAAATACGTCTGGGGACATGGAAAGTGCACTGTGGGCTTTGGCCACAGGAGAGCAGTGTCTCTGAAGAGGCCTCAGTCAGTCCCAACGGACGAAACATTAGTTCATCTCAGTGACATCGTAAGAACCAAAAGTTGATTGGCAGAAAATAAAAGTTCATTTCATCATGAACTAATCACTTCAAACTGCCCCTGACCTCATGGTACTGTTGGATGTTTGACTCTAGAGGGCTGTTTTCACGTTCATCACCAAAGGGGGAAGTTTTCTCTGCGCTCACACGTGTTCGGGCCGATCATCATTTACAAACTTTTTTTTTTTTTTTTTTTTTTTTCAGTTGGGGACAAGGAGAAGCTGTTTTATCTTAATTTTATTTATTACTGGAAACACCCCTATCAAACAAATAATTATTTGAAGATGAGTGTTAAATGGGCTGTGTTACGTCTTGAAGCTTGTCTGGGGGACTTAGATCAATAATCCTGTAAAAATGCTCATTTGCAGGAAGAAGCTTCTCAAGTTATTCATATGAGGTTTTGCTTTTTTTTTTTTTAACTTAAACTGTATAATTTTAAATTGAATACTCTATCTATTGAGTTTTGGACTGCCACTCAGACAGACTGAACAACTTGAAGATGACCTTAGGCAGTGGAAAATAATTTCTTCTCTAATGAATGATCATTTCCAGACAGTAATAGATTGGAAAATGTAATGATCATGAGCTGCAGCCCTGGCAGTATGTTTGCCCAGCTGTCAGCAGTTCATCACTTAGCACTGTTAAAACTTTATCTGCAGCTGCTGTGGCATTCACTTCTATCAGGAAGTTAGGGTATTTTTAACTGCCCCTAATGCTCCTGAACTGAGAGCGCGCTCCGCATTAGCATAATGCAACATCAGTGACGAGGAGTGATTACGCTGGGGATGATTTTGTTGAGTGTGAATGTGAAATCTGATTATCCTCTCTGCTCTCAGCTCTGCAGAGGGAGGAGGGCCGGCGAGGGAGAGAAAGAGAGAGAGGGAGAGCGAGGATGAGGCTGGCTGCAGGATAGATGCAGGAGGAAGGAGGGGTTAAGATAGCAATGTGCTGAGCCAGTGGCTTTTCCACAGAGCAGCTGGCTGGCATCAGGACAGGACAGGCCGCTCAGGAAGGATACCTTTAGGACGGCTCTCCTCCGCTCGCTGTAGGACACTAAGGTTGACTTCCAGGAGGTGTTCATGGGATGCACTATCTACGCAGCCAGCCCTAAGGCCCTGCCCGCCGACGAGGCCCCAGGCCAGGACAGATACTACCAGCTCCCCCACTACCGCCAGCCTCATGGTAACTGCAGTCAGAGGATAGCAGCCAGCAGAGCCAGGTCAGTCAACAGCAACACAGCAGCAGCACTGGAAGGTGCTGGACGTTTGGCGTGTCATGAGTTACACTGACGAGGTGAAGCCAGGTAAAAGCAACTGATGCTTAGTTAGCAGCCAATCACAGAGGAGGAGGTTCAGGGGACCGGGAGTAGATGTGGATTTAATATTAGGAAGACGTCCCTCTTGTCTTTTTGTTTTTTTATTCTCTCTCTATATATATATAAACAAGACTGATTATTTTGAATTAATTAAAACTAAAATGCTTTTTAAAAATTATTATTATAAACCGTAGCAGTTAGGACACCCAGCTTTAAGCATTTGAGGTGTTTTTACTCCTGGGTATTAAATGAGTAGAAACATGGGGGCCCGGCCAAAATAAACACAAATAAACACAAGTCCGTGAAGAAACGAATTGAGCATTGCAGATTGACAGACATCACAATGTTGAGCCCAGCACAGTCACATCAGTAGCCATGGCCCAGCCCTGTTTCCCCAGATTTAAATTGTTTTTAAAGTTTGTTACACCTGCAGTTTGGACTCAGGTGATTCAGCTCTGACAAAGTTTGATTCCCAGCTGACAAATGCCGCTATGTGACATTTTGAACCGAATATGACCCACATTTCCAGCAGTGTTTGTTTTGAGAGGATATGTTTTGAGTTGAGTTGAGTTTTGAGTTTTTATCCAACAAATACGATACAAATACAATATTTTCCTGACACCATGTGCGAACTGAAACGAGTCCTGCGACAAACTTAAAGTCAAAGACAGCGCCTCTGTGTTTGAACCCGAGAGCCTGAACTGTCTTTAAAAGTGGCTGAATGTTTTGCGCAGTATACTGAGTTTTCTTTATTTCTTTTTTCAGTCATTATTTGTTTAATCGTTCATTTTGTACTTTTTGGACAGTGTTCAATTCTGGTTTTGTCTTTGTTTGAGCATCATGTTTTTTCTGCCTTAATTTAGTCCAAAATATGTCAAAAACAATAATTTAACCATCATATTTTACCAGTCCATGTCTGACAGTCCATCACATTATGAGCAAAACCTTAAAAGAATTTAGATTTTCACATGAAAAATTGTAGTTACCAAATAGTTTTCTGCCGAAAACTTCCAAAGCTTACTACCTACAACTTTACTTTTAACTTTCAACCACATTCATGTCGAGTGTTATTTCCAGTTTCGTGCCTAGTCAAGTGGCTCCCAATGTATTTCATGAGTCGATGATATAGTTTTAACGTAAAACTATTAATCTGCAAAGCAATCAGTAATAACAGCTGCCATATGAATGTACTGGAGTGAGAAGTAGCAAGAAGTTTCGTAAGTGGTCACAAACAAAGCGAGTGAGATCTGCTCAATCATTAACAAACCATTTCCTGTGATCAGAGCTTTAAATATTAGTAAGGAAAAACCTTCATCTGCCAAATCATCAGTACAAATAACTGTTAATGTAGCAGAGATTTGAAATGATCAAACTTTATTTACCTCAGTGTAATTAGTTACTGAGACGTTGTCTTTGTTATTTTAGTTGTCTTTGTGGAAGACAAACAATTTACAAGATCTTGAAATGTAAATGATGTAAATATATATAAACAAGTCCTAGTGATACATGATTTTATTATTATATCAGGAACGTGTCATCAATCAGCAGATTAGAGGTGAAGCAGAAAAGGCCTCGCAGTGTTGTTCCTGTTTGAGCTGCAGATGAATTTGATGAGCGCTGGTTGTGTTATTCTGGGAAGCTGTGGGAGAAAATAGCCTCCGTCTAATCCCAGTGAGCGGTGAGTAAACAGGCCACACTGGGCTGTAGGTGAAGCTCAACCCACCTCTCCAGTGTCGGACACGCTTCACAGGCGGCGGCAGCTCCGACTGCGCCGCCCTCCACTTCGGCTTCAACCGTCCCCCCCCCCCGACGTGCAGCTTCACCTTTACTTCGTCGTCGGTGAAGGTCGTGAGACATTTGGGCCGAGCTGCGGTGAAGGAGTTTGGACGAGCGACGAAGCCGCGGCAGCTCGTGGGCTACAGGTCGGAGACGGTGGCCGGTGTCAAGCTAGAGAGAGGAAGGGCGGCCTTTCCGGTAAAGATTTCAAAATAAAAGCACTGGTACGTGATCAGGGCTGTAGGAGCAAGATGGGCATTAAAATACAGTTGTTTTTAAATTGTTGGGTAATGATGTCTAGTAATTGGTGTCAATCAATCAGACACTTAATTGGCAATCATTTTGATAACGATTAGTGTGAGTGAGTTATTTTTAAGCCAATTTCTTAAGATTCAGCGAAAGTGTGTATTTGCTGGTTTATTTAGTATATTTTTGACAATAAACTGAATATCTCTGGGTATTACACTGCTGGTCAGGCAACAAAGGGGATTATAGAGTGTGAATGTGGACTAAACACACATTTCTTAATAAAATAATCATCAAATTAACCAATAAGGACAATAACTCTTATAGCTCTATGAGCAGAGTTAGAAAAAACAGTGAAGATGACTGCACACGACTAATCTCCCAATAGTTTAATCATAGAAGTGACACTTCAGCCATACACAATCTTTCCCAGGACTAATTCAATACTACAGTCAGTCTGATATGGTCAGTGTTATTCAGTTTTACTTTACTTTACCACATGTTAGTGAGGAATTGGTCTAATTTATTAAAATAGTGCTGTAGAATATTGACAAATGGTGAATTAGACCAGAAGACAATTGTGAAATTTCTGTTATTAGAAATTTCATTATATATTAAATCTGATTCAACATAAATCATTTTCATAATTTTCATTTAGCGATATGTTGAACTATAGACTATGTGTTTATCACATAGTCTATAGTTCAATAAAGTGGGGTCTATGTGTCAGCTTCAGCTTTTATCTTGAAGAATCGCTTCTGTTCAGACCTTAACGTGGCATCTGTCGACAAACTTGACGCTGTTTCGGGTTTTTGTAAATAAAAGGCATTTTAATAATAAAAGGGCCAGTGGTTTATATGCAGAGCACGTATTACATTACAGAAACCAAGTGTATATGCAGTCACCTGTAGAGTAAAATGTAAAGACGTGTTGCAGCTCACAGTTAAAACACAACACTAATGCTAGTCAATGTCAATCTTGTAATGTCACTTGAACTACAAGTGATATAAGACCTGATATTTTCCAAAAGAAGCGTTAATATATTTTATAAGTAGTAAAATGACTCTGATTTGTGTCCTCGTGATACACTTTGCAAGAAACTGGATTTTGACAAAACATTTCATTTGGCTTTGACACTAACCTGTAGGCTAATGAACTTGCTCCATGAAGTCCTCAGTGAGACCAACATTTGGAGCCTTGTGCCGGATTAAAAACGCACATCTGTCATCAAAGGTTGTTTTGAGGTTCTTGCACAATGGGAAGGTTATTTCAGGAGGTCTCAAACAGAGTATCTCAGAGTCCAAAGGCTGTGCTTCTGTTTCATAGACTGTCTGTCTGTTTGTGAAAAGACCAAACGCTCCTTCGTGGACCGCGCTGAGACTGTTAATGTTGTTAATGTTGTCTCATAAAAAGACAGACTTTTTAGACGTATTAAACCTTTACTGCTACACAGCTGCTGTAGACAAAGCTGTGTCTGGTGTCTTGCTGGGGATTCTCCTTAAGGTAAAGAAAAGCCACTGGCTGTTCGTGACCTTGTCTGAGTTAATGAAGACTCATCTCAATTATTGCAGTGTGTGATTTATTGTCTGTCTGGGTGTGGACAGTCGGAGGCAGAGCACATTTTAAGTGACAGTGTGAGTAGCTTGTACTGTCAGTGCACATGAGGTGTGAGGCATCACATTTATAACTGATATACACTAGAACAGTATAGCCTGAAAAATGGACTTAACTTGTTTGTGTAAACAACTTAGTGACTGGGATCTCCAGGAAATGAGTGACCGGACGCAGACAGAGAGAGAGTGCAGTGATTCTTCAGCAACAATCCCAGTGGCTAGCAACCTTAACAAGATTACAGTTTATTGGATTGGAGGATGTCTTGTGACAGCACAAAATGTCTGTCTCCAGAGACAAAGAAGGACAGGGAGGAGGAGAGAGGAAGTGGTCGAAGGTTTGAGTTAACACTTATGTAAAAAGTTGTAAGAAGCCAGAACCTTCCTTTTTATAAGGTAAATATGGCCACGTCAGCCCATTGGCCCCGTGGTCACTCATCTCAGTCAAGACTTGTCTCTGTTCTGGCCTCATCACAGTGGTGAAATGAACTCCAGCAAGATATGATGGGTTTCTGTGATTTCAGATTTCTTTTACCAGGATTTCTCAACATAAATAAAGCTTTATTTTAAAAACAGAACTATATATAGAACTATACATATATAATTAATCATCTCTCATGTTTATTATTATAAATATATGATATATATTTTCTAGCACATACATTTTCCAGATTTTACATATTATATTCTTCTGTGGAGCACATCTTTATAAATCTGACCTGAAATTAGCATTTCTTAACATTTCTAGTGGACCAGAAATTTAGGTATGCAACTCTAATTTTTAAGTAATAGTTTAATACATTTGCTCATTGAGTATGAACTCTCACTTTTCCCTCAGAGAAACTTGGTTACATGCACTAAACAGTTTGCCAATCAAATAATTCAGTATCAAACCAGATCACCCTGAAAATAAGGTTATTTGTCTATTAATAGCAGCATGGTATACTACAAAGCTTACATAAGAGATTCAAGTAGAGACAGTAACATACTGAGAGACACATTATAATCATATGAGTGACAGAAAATTGCAGGTTGTGGTGTAGGTCAGGCAACAATCATTGTTTATTTTTTGATGAAATGTTTAATTCCAGTTCCAGGAAACCGACACAGACTAAATAAGATGAATTTAGATGACTGAAACATCCTCATGGCCAGATTCACAGTGACACAATGAGTGTTTATCTCAAGGCTGTTGGTGTCAGTGCCTGTGTGAGCAGGGCTGGTATGTGTTTCATAACCTTTTTTATATTTTGTGAATGAGGTTACCAAAGAGCCATACGAAGTCTGTTCCCTCGGCCAGACAACAACACTAGTGTCAAAAAAAACATCTCATCTGTCAGATAAAAGGTCACAGAGTGTTTTTTCCCTCTCTACCGAAACTGAAAATAAGGTGAGCAACTGTCTACAATGTCGTGTAAGTTTTACCTCTCTGCAAGCTGATTTTCATATCAGAGCAAATGAAAGTGAACCAATGACTGCTTTTACTCTGCTTTTGAAAACAATCAGTTGTGGTGCTTTTTTTTACATTTTGCAATTTATACCTGCCCCAATTAAATCTGACTTTTAGTTATTTTTGTGCAAATTAGTTAATTGCAGCTTTAAGAAATATCTTTTATTACAATACTCCTTTCAAAGAGTAGTCAAGCACAACTACTGTACCCTTTGCACATAGTTTTCAAGTGAACTGTAGCAGCACCACAAGACTTCGTTTACCCCTAAGGCTCAGATCTGGGATCAGATACCCCTTAACCTCAGGCTTAAGGGGAATAGACCTCACAAACAAGTTCTTATCTAATATAACAGGTCTTTTATTTCCCATTCAACCCTCTGTGATTACAGATAAAGAGTCAGATGTAACCTCTTGCTCCAGGAAGCCCCTGTTGTTTGAACAGGTCAGGGGCTGACGTAAGGCTTCTGGCCAATTAGAGATAATACATTGGAAAAACTGCATGCAGGGGCCTATTTCCATCACCACCTGTAATTATACCAGAACAGGTGGTAACGACTTCCCCTCTCCCAGAGGAAAATGTGGCACAGGGCAGGTGTGTGTTTGTATATGCATTTCAAAAGGAAAGAAACATGTGATGCAGGTGAGAGGAGGAAACATAATAGTTAGTTTAAAACATATGGTATGGTAACAAAACTAGCATTTACAGAGTAATAAAATCTTTTCCCTTCTTAGGTATCACATAGATCAGTGATTCACAAACAAGAGTATGCATACCTTAGGTCTTGCATAGATCTTAGGTATATATGTTATATAGGTCATATAGCATAGGTCTTATAGACTAATCGTTTGAGAAAGTAAACTAGGCTTTGATTAAAAATAATATATCTTTGCATATTTGTGAATGATCTTGATGTATTTATCAGCTATGACTGACTAAACCATACCTACATACAGTATATGTAACACATAAGCACCATGTTGAGAGTGTGTGAAAATTGTTATAAAGCCTTGACTACAAGTAAGGAATAAATTACTGAAATTATTAGCTAAAGGATGAATGGTTAAAAATAGTTAACCAAGGTTAAAATAAATAGTTGAAAGTATTATATAAACGTTTGAACAGTTAGCTAAGCAATGGATGGAAGAAGTAGTTGGTCATCTGTTGAAATAGATGATAAAAGTATCAACAGTTGGCATAATTAGCTAAAACTAATAGACAAACTTAATTGTTGGTAAAACATGGCATGTTTAGGTCAAAGTACTGGATAAACAGTTGAAATAGCTAGTTTGCTAAAAGTGGCGGATTAGTCAACATAACTAAAAGTAATGGCTAAGTTAAAACAGTAAGCTAACACTGATGGACAAAACAGTGAAGCACTCAGCTACAGTGTTATATGGCTGCAGTAGTAAGCTAACAGTTAAATGTACTGGATAAACAATTGAAATGTAGTTAGCTGGGATGTAAAATAGAAGTATTACATTAACAGCTGTGACATAGTCTTGATAAACAGATAACAATATATATACTGGATAAAGAAATGACACAGAATACAGTACTGGTTTGCTAAAAGTAGCTAAACTGGTGAAATTGTTGAAATGGAAACAGTATGTATCTTGTAGATACATTAAAGTAATGGATAAACACTTGAAATAGATAGCTAACATTAATATCACTGACTTAAACATTACACGTCTAAAACACATTACACGTTGACAAAGGTCAGCTCAACTTGTCAAGTGTTCTACATCACATCTTTTTTCATTGCTTTTAAGGTCTCATTGTAGATGCAGGTTGCAGGGCTTGTTTTCCCTCCCACAGGAAACTGCTGTCATTTCAAACAGAAAAGCATCAAGTAGCCCTTAAAACGACCTGAGCCGCATTCACCATCACAGTAAACATTAAGGTGTTATTTGGTTCCTGTCGATTTTCAGATTAATCATTCCTTCACTGAGTCTGAGTCTTTTTTTTTTTTTTTTGTGTGTATATATCATACTTTGCTCTACTTATTGTCAATCACCACCCACAGGAAGAAATGTAAGTCTCTGCTAAAACGACTCTCCTCACAAAATTTATGCTTGTATCATTGTTTTTATTTTTATTCTTTTGGCTTTCGTAGCATTTGTTCCAGTTTCAGTGTGAAGTGTAAAACATTTTTAAAAATGTTTGGGTCAGCTCACAGTGGTACATCAGGTCAGCCATCTGCACACCCTCTAAGGTGCTCTATTTCTTTGTAGACATCTGGATGAGTGCAGGCACTGACCCCATTTACACAAGCATAAGAACACAGCTTCATTTTGCTGAATAGAGATTTTTAATGTAGTGTAAACCAGCAGAATCAGACTTTGAATGTTGTATCACTGCCGTGTTGATTTTGAAGACAGAGTCCACTTATTTGACCCATTAACTATTTGTAGCCAAAACTGGAAACAAACACAAACATTGTTTGGTTGTTTTTTTTTTTTGCAAGTGTACATGAAAGTCCAGCAGAGAGGTGCCTGCTGCTAACACAGAGCTGTGTGTTTGTGTATTCAGGGCCAGGAACATGACTGAGCAGCAGGAGCAGAGTGAAGAAACAGGCCTGCTCTCAACTCAGGACCTGGACCCCTCCAAGGACGAAGACACACACGGCCACTTCAGGCAAATATTACACACACAAACAACGCACTGCTCTTCAACATTTGCTGTCTTTCCAGGCTCTTTTTGCCCTACACACCATCTGTATCCTGTGCATGGTCATGGGTTACAGCCCTGGGAGATTTATTTTCACAGCACGTATTTTGTGCTTTTGTTTGAGTCGTTTTTGATGTCAAACAATGGTCAAATGAGCGCACATAAAGCAGCCACAAACAGATTTATAATAGACATTTTTTATTTTCCCTCAAAGACCTGTGTCTTTGTAACATGTCAATTGCTGTAGTGTTAAGTGTTAATCAATTTCAACATTTTTTTGTGCAAAGTCATTATAAACACAAATTTTCTGCATGTTTGCCGACAGAGTGAAAGTGTGTTATGTAAGAAGGATTCAAGGCAGGAGCAGTGTAATCCTGCGAATCTGTCCTGGGATGGGATTTAGCACTGAATCATGGTGTGGGCTGGGATACTCAGGGGAAGGGCGGGACTTGAATGCCTTATGCAAAGGTCAGTCACTCCGCAAGCAGTGTGTCTGTTTCGTGCTCACCTTGACACTCCCTTTGGTGCTGCATGCAGTATTTCAGGTTGTTAATGTTTGTTTCAATACGTGTCTAAAGCTGCTTTTATTCATTTATGGCCACAAGTGAAAACAAGCTGACAAAGACACATAACCACCACGTATCTTTGGCTTATAATATTGTTATAGCTTATGAGTTAGCAAACAGACGACCATTGACACATCCAGGACACACAAAGCAACATTAACATTAACATTCATTCTGAATCTGGTCTCCGGCCAACTGCTGATGAATAAATGTACATCTAATATTTACTCTCCTTTAAGTTCTGCTTTGGTCTCCAAACAGCTTGGTGCTGGGCAAGGGGCCTACGAGTATCAGAGAGGCTTTCTTAGAAATAATTGTCTACAAGGGTTAGAAATCAAACATGAATTAAATGTTATGTTATGTTGCAAAAACACAAGCTAAAAAGGCTTTTTGGCCTTTCGTATGTTGAAAATAGGAAACCAGCCTAAAAAATACAAAATATCCTCAGAAAATGAAAATGTTCTGCCTCTAATTCCATCACCATCACCATGTTTTGTCAACTGTCAAGTTCCTCAACACAGTTTGTGCAACATAATAAATGTGCTGTGGCCACGCTTGGATTATGTTGCATATAGTAGTAATTACATTGTTGGCCAAAAGCGCTAGAATTAGAATCATAATTTCCTCACTGACAATGTTTGGATTCCTTGTAAGCTACAGGTGCATTTTGCAATATTGGACTGAACAACCTTGACTAATACTTCAGAAAAGTGACTTCATTGTCACATTTGTTCAAACCTTTTCTTTCAGAAAAAATAAGTTTTGTTTAAAATGAGAAACCTGATCTATGAATATGATCATTTTGAAATTCTTCTACTTTGTCCCCATCCCTCTCATTGTCTCATAGTGAGTCTATCCACATCTCTCAGTACACTCGGTCCCAATTTCTCCTCCAGTCAAATTATTGACTGGGAGTGCACTGCTACACCGGCCCACCGATGGGAGGTGTTCGCTTTCTAATTTAGGATTCAATTTAGGATTCTTTGAGCTAGTAATTAGTTTCACTATCCAGCCTCACAGCCAAGGGCACTGAGATACATGGACAAGGCGCACGCGTATACCTATGAGCACATACACAGACATACATTTGTAGAAGGAAACATTATACTTTGCTCATGGGGGCAATAATCTGATGCACACAGTAGGGATCAAAGTCAATCACACGCTTAAAGGTTATTGTGCCTCAATATACCTCATGTGCAGGAACTAGACAGGTTCACTATATGTACATGATGAAATCCAGTCCACCAAGCCTCCTGCCACCTGCATACTTTGTTGCTGTTGCCATGTGAAAATCTGTTTTAATGATTTTCATGTTGTTACTTCAGCTTGAAAATTTGATGGTTCGTCTTGGGCCTGTGAATTGATTTCAAACCCTCGGAATAATGTCAAAAATAAACATGAAGTGACACTTCATCGAAGTTGGATTTCACCCGTGTATCTTTGACAAGTGGCCACTAGCAGGACGGTGTTTTTACACGTTAAAAAAGTACCTCACCTTGATGAACTGCATTCACACCTCTCCTAACGCCACAGTGGGGAATTGCCTGTGGCAGTTTTCTTTATTCACTCACCAAGATGCATCAGCAGTATTGATTAAGACCTGGATCTTGTGTAAAAGATAGAGACAGATGGAGAGTGAGAGTGAGGACTAGAGAGCAAGTTAGTCCCCACAGAGCCTCCTGTGTTTTTAATAATCACTCTCTTCTCCTCCACCTGGGAATGCAGAGCCACTGTGGATCCTATTTATAGGCAGCAACCAGCAGGCAGGAAGAGCAGCACACATGCACTATTGTTCATAACATGGTCACAAGATAATGGGTCTTTCGTAGGAGGGTGGTTTTAAAAGGCAGAATAGATAAATTTGGACATAAACATGAAATAATCAAATGATGAAAATGTTGAACAGTTTTCGACTTCCCCAATGGCCTGATTTCTGCTGTAAATTGCCTTGGTTATGTATTACCTATGATACAGCCTGTTTTCTAAATTCACTAAAACTCATTTGCTTCATATTCTGGACACAATTTTTTTTTTATTTTACTTATCCATTTTTTTATTTACTTACTTATTTACTTATCCAATGTAGAAATTGTAAGTAAATGCTCCACAATATGATGTTCTAGTGGAAAAACAACGTGAAGCAGGTATAATTTCAATATCTGATCTAAAGGATCCAACAGATCCGGCAGGAGAGCTGGCAGTACTGTCACAGCTGCACTGCTCTGCTGGAAACAACAGTCCCATCCTGGGCTGACACAAGCAGGCACACACACACACACACACACACACACACACACACACACACACACACAGACAAGCATAGCATCTGTCAACCCCCTCTGCTCCCTGACACTTTAACCCTGCTTGAATGGATGAATGACTGAAGAAATGTTCACCTGGACACAGTGAAGCTTCCAGTATAGTCCTGTATGAAATGCACACATTTTCTAGATGAAATGTGTACATTTCATACAGATGTCAATGTGTAACGGTCACCAGTCTTTAATAGTTTGACAAAACAATATTAACTTGTGGTCCCTGTAGCTTTTAATCATATCACATGACTTTCATCAGCAGATTGAATTTTCTCAGTTGTCATTGAAATAGATCTGTTGTAATGTGAGCTCAGTAGATGTTTTTATCCATTGCACTATTTGTCTTAAACTTAACTTCAACATTGAAGAAGAGTCCTAATATTATGCATATATCAGCTTCATAGCTACTATTTTCCTAAGTTCCTGTTGTTATGTCCTATTTTTATCATTTTATTGATTTGATTTATAAAATAGACATTTATTGCTCTCTGTGTGAATAGGTTGTGGTGTATAGGTTTGAATAGTATTGGTATTTATGACTTTATGACATTAAAGCACTTTGTGTTACAATGTTTGTATGAAAAGTGCTGTACAAATAAAGTCTGACTGATTGCTAAAAGTGCTACAGAGCAAAACAAATACTGAGGTTTTATGTCAACACGTCTGTCTCCATGTCATACACCTGCATGGCTGCACAGTGGACCTTGGTTGAGATCATTTTGTCAATCCTATGTATGTTGGACACAGAGGAGTTGTATAATTTATGCAGCGTTTGGCTGTTAAATTAGACTAGAAACATGTGTCTCCCTTTTTTGGTTTGTTGTTTTGGAGACAATGTAAGTGGATTTTATCCTTCCCTGCTACTCTGCTCATCACTTTGGTCCTTTTTTAAGCATTATTTTATAACACCTCTCTGCCCTTTACATATCTCAGTCTCAATCTTACCATGGATTTTTTAATAGTCTCACTTTATGCCTCTTTTTACTTTGCCCAGCTCTTGTCTCAGCTAGAACCTAATATAAGTGTTTGACATCTTTAAATGGAAGAACTTTGAATATAAGCAATGTTAATATGCTAAGCTCTGTTGACAATACGTTTTCTATACTGCCACATGTGACTTATTTTGTGCATATTGAGTTCACAGTGAGCTTCTATTTCTGATGATCATGATTTCTCACTCTTGATAAGCACAGAGAAGACTACTTACAGTTTCCTGACATAATTATCTCGATGTCATCGTGACAGACTCATTTCCACAGGAAGGAAGAATAATGTGGAAAGAAGCAGCAGAGTCAGGGAGGGTTGTTTGGGGACAGAGATCACACTATCTTCTTACCCAGAGGGCAGTCTGACAGTCCTGCTGCTACAAAAGCAACATTGAAGGGTATTTTAACATAATGGTACTTTGCTGTAAACAGCTAAGGACACTGTTAAAGGAGAATACAAATGGGGTTCTGCGATGATGTTATAGCTTCTTGCTGAAAGGCCATGTTTAGAAACAGATTTTCATTGAAAATATTGTATAAAAACTAAGTAAGGATGAAAAGTAGGATATCATTATCTTGTGTTTATACTTTTCACTTATGCTGCATTTGCGTTAATTTAACATTTTAATGGCCCTGTGCTAACAGTTAGCTAGCAAGGGTTATTTTTTAAAGTTTAGATTAGTAATTTTGGAAACAAGGCTTCAGATTTGCAAATTAAGTGACTTTCTCTGTATTTGTAAGTTTTATTGTTGTGACAGGTTGTTGGACATTAGTTAAACTATTAACAATGTCGAAACCCACATACCCATGTTTTTCAAATCTTGATTTTGATCAACAAATGCAAGAATTTTGCAATAATTTTTATTCCTCTATATGACATCAGAGCAAAGAGCAATACATTTTGACCTGCAAATCTAAATTAAAGTAGCCCATAATAAATTATCCCAGAGAAGCTAAAGATCATTTGTGACACAGTTTCAGTTTAAACCTCATCTTTTATTCTGTGAGAGACAACACAACAAAGAAGAAAAAGAATGCTAGCTAATCTAACATTAGTTAGATTGAAAACAGTGGCTCCAGCTGACTTTCCAATTGGCTTGATTTAAAAGGGCAGTCCTGTATAAGGTGTCTTAAATATGCACTCAATTGCAACACATATGATCCTGTGCTAAAAGACTGAGGCTTAAGCTAAGGCTAGCTGTTCAAGGCAAAAAAGTCATCATCCTCACCACGTACTGATCAATGCAGTAAAGAAAATAACATATAAAAAAGATTAGTAACAACAACATAACTTCCTGAGGCCTTCACATTATTCCTGTTGGATTCTGTCCTCTCTGATTTGATGGCTGTCTCTCTTTCTCACTGTGAAGAACAGCTTCTAGAGAGAGACATAATACATCACAGTACACAGGAGGCTCAAGTTTGGCTCTGCCAGTGCTCCTGTTTTATCAGTATCTTCTTGAGTGTTTTCATATGAGCGTTACGTTGTCTCCTGCTCACCATCAGTCACCTGGCACTCACAGAAAGATACAGGAAGAGAAGGAAACTTCTGTCAAGGAATAATCTCTCAAACTCGTGCTTCTGTAAGACGTTATTATTGTGCACAGGCCTTTTTTTTTTTAAGCGTTGTAACTGTGACAGCAGTTCAATTCAGTGACATTTTCCTTAAAGGGCTGATTATTTGCTGCACGCTTCTGTCTGCATCAGCTA
This sequence comes from Rachycentron canadum, assembly GCA_038496675.1. Classification (NCBI taxonomy): domain Eukaryota; kingdom Metazoa; phylum Chordata; class Actinopteri; order Carangiformes; family Rachycentridae; genus Rachycentron; species Rachycentron canadum. The sequence goes on from CM076648.1 coordinate 18,507,519, forward strand.
TAGATACGAGTATCATGCTGTGACATCTGCCGCACTGCTCTGAATATTTCTCCTGAGGCGAGCGTGACGCCAGTGATGTGTGTGTCTGTGTTTTTATGTATTCTGACTATAAAAAGAGCAACATGGATAATCTCCTGGCATGGTCACTATTTGTGTTCAAACAACTCAATATTTATGTTTGATTGTGTTGTTTTGTGACAGCCTTCATCTCCCCGCAGTTATGCACACACTGATGATTAACTTGTCATGTGGAAGCTTTGACCCAGCTGGGATTTTTCATGCAATGTACACACAGACACACACAGATACACTCATACTGTACACATGCACACAGGCTCACGACCAATTTGGTTTGCTGCCAACAACCATTTTTGCCTTTTTAAGGCCACATGAAGGTGTTAATCTGCCTTCAGTTGTGATTGTATAAATATAATGATGTAGATTTTTCTATTTTAATTTTTTCCCTAGTAGTACAATGACAAGACAGATGCATGCTACATTTTGCATTCAACAGACTTATCATTATTAAGCGGTACACATGCGAAGAAGTGTCATTTTAAATGTGTATTTTTTCTGTTCACACAGGTTTCAGCTGATTGAAGACCTGTCCTATGAAGATGTGAAGAAATGTTACAGGGGCTCGGTGAGTCTGGTCACTTACGTGTGTCTATGCCTGGGGAAAGTCCATCCATGTGCATTCATTTCAACCGAAATGTTTAATCAACAATAAACATGGCCCTTACCCGTTAAAATACCACTTTCCCTCTGGGGAGATTTTATGACAGATTTTGTGATATCTCTCCCATTTACGCTGCAGTTATTATAATAGATTTCAAAATGATATGTGGCATAACATTTGGATTCACAATCTGACAAAAGGCTGCAGAAAATATGTCCAAATCTGACTCCAATCTGATGAATATTTTATTCACCTATTTGTCTTTTGGAAATCATCCATGATTATGCTAACAAGCCAAAAAACAAACAAACATGCTGTCGAAATAAATATGTGGAAAATGACTAATGTGGGATTTTTCAAGCTCAGTTATCTGTAACAGTTCAGACTCAATTTATAAAACTGAATGGAGAACAAATTATATCACTGACAATAGCTCAACTGTGCTTTTGTACCCATTTGCTGTTAATTTGTCATTATCTCATAATGTAGAAGAGATCCTGCATGATTTACCTGGTTTCCTATGGGTTACCCTTCTTATTTTCTCACCTATCATCACCTGTTACTCAACACTATAGCATGAGTAGTTTTTTTGTAATTGTAGTTTTTGTTTTTGTTATTAAACTACAAATAAGTCGCCATCATCTCTGGGCTTTCCCACTATGGTGACTGAGCCCTCTGCATTACTGTAACCTACAGTAGGCACCATATCACCGAGGACAGGAGCTGCTCTCGCATGAGCTATTAATAGAAAGACAAAAACAGGAGCGTCAGACAACAGCAGACACACAAGTGGAAGGAAAAATAAATGAGAGACAGGATGGGACAGATAAATAGGGACAGATATTGTGGTGGCAGGGAAATCAAGAAGTGGAGGTGAGTTTGAGAGGTGAGGGAAGAGAGCAGGGAGTGAATGAGACCTCTTGTGTGTTCAGGATGGAAAAGTGTATGATTTTCCTTAAAAAGCCAGCACTTCTAGGTGTCACAGACTGACAGTGCTACAGCAGGAGAAGGAGATATAAGGAGGGAAAGGTAAAAGGAAGAGGAAAGAAAGGATTTAGGCTGAGAGTAGTGCAGACTACCTTTGTGCACCAGTGTGTTGTTGTTTTCTTTTTTTTTTCAGCTCAGATTGATGAAGGGCAGAGTGTGTGTATGTGTGTAGAGGAAGGAGAAGGAGAGGGAGGGTGTCAGCTGGGTGCTGCAAAGTGTAGAGTCACTGGTGGTGTATTTGAGACAGAGAAAGGGAGCCTTGTAGTTCCTGAGAAAGAGCTCAGTGACTGTAAACTGAGGCGCTGCTGCTGTAACTCTTTAGTAGTCTATGTGTTTGTGTGTGTGTGTGTGTGTGTGTGTAGGTATAGGGATAGAGCCGGTCGTGTGTCTGTATGTGCATATAGAATAGAGGTAGTTGCACAGAGGTAGTCCTGCACCTCTGCCCCATACTGACCAGCAACAGGGGAACAGTGTGTGTCTTGCAGCGGCTTGCTCCAGGCCTTGGATGTGCGCGAGTGTGTGTGTGTGTACGGTGCCAACGTGCTGAGCCTGGTGCAGAGCTCACGTCCTCTGAGGGAGAGGGTGGTGTCTGCGACGAGCGGCGCAGGAGTGGCCGGTGGTGGCGGAGTGGCTGGTGGTGCTGGCGGTGCTAGTGCTGTGCAGGCAGGCCGGTCCACCAAGGAGCTGCTCATGACTCTGCCCTGTCCCTCTGCACAGACTGTCAGCAAGTACAACTCCCAGTACCACAAACTGTTCCAGTGCGTGCCCAAGGATGAGATACTCATGAAAGGTACTGTCTTTTTCTTATACACTGTGTTTTATACTGCAATATCTGTCTTATTATTCGCCTCATTGATATTCCTGAACATTTCATGCTTCAGTTTCACTCATTTCATTTCAGTTATGTCCATTTGTGCTGATTCTATTTTTCTCTTATTGCAAGATGTGAACATGAGAGTGACATTATTGAATATTAGATGTTGTCTTTTAATGTGATTCTAGACATGAAATGATTGAGCTGTTGGTCAGTTGACAGAAATGTTGATAACTGATTAATCTTCTTCGCATTTGTCAAATAAAATCAATCAAAAATGTTAAAGTTCCCATGTTCCATCTTTGCATTTGTGAGGCTTTTCTGTTTCATTGTTTCATATCGTTAAAATTTAGTTTATTTATTTTTGCATCTGAGTATTTAACCAATTTTCTGAACATGTAATGGCCAATTAACTGATTAGTCATTAGTATCTTTACTGCCAAGGTGTCACTTCTATCTCTCCATCTTGGTTGGAAAGAGTAAAGTTTGTGGTGGAAATGTTCAACAATCCTTACAATATCTGCAGAAAGCAGCAGTGGCCTGGTATCTTTAACAATATTCATGCTCCATTTGTAAAGCAAAAGCCACACTGAGCAAATGCTTTAACGGTTCTACAGTGTAGTTTTCTTTTTTGTAATTCTGTGTTTGTTGTCCTTCTATTGGTTTGAAGTGGCTGCCTTGACTCTGTATCTAATTTCGATTCTCCTCATTTTGGGCCTGCACAGTATCAACAGTTCAATCTGGTTTATCATAAACCGATGAAAATAAAACCTATGATGGGAAATTAGAGAAATTAATGATGTAAAAATGATTCTGAATTTTCTAAAATTACAAGTGAGGCAGTATGAGGGATCAGAGATATTGTGGGATTAAACCTGCGTGTTTTGCTTTATCCAGTTTACAGAGTAATATATTTCTCTCTCTCCTCTGTCTTCAGTGTACTCCTGTGCTCTTCTCAGAGATATCCTTCTGCAAGGCCGGCTCTACATTTCCAGAAACTGGCTGTGTTTTTGTGCCAACCTATTTGGCAAAGACATCAAGGTACGAAAGACTGACAGGCAGCTTAATAAACTCAAACTGACTGACAAACTAGACCCAAATAACTGTGGGTGACAATCTGACAAGCTGAATGGACAAACTGGCAGAGCCAGCGTTGGTCAGGACTGTGGACTGACTTCCAGTGTCACCGTCTTAATTCTCCCACATAGAAAATATCTCTCTATACATGTTAGTGATTTGAACTTCAACTACCAAGAACAGGTGGACTGCTTGAACCCTCAACCGCAGCCAGCTATGTGGTTTTCTTTTTGATATGCTATGAATTGTTCCCTTTCTTTCATGTCCTTGAAACCAAACCTCTCCTGTCATTTTAGTGACAATAAGCTTCTTATTCAGGCTGCATTCCTTAGATTCTGACTGAAATAAGACACGTTTCATGTCCTTTACTGATTTAGCTGTCGCCATTTACTCAAATTGTTCTGATGTTTCTCCCTTACCCATGATTTTCTTGCTTTTGAGTTTGCCTCTGACCGGAGTGTCTCCCTATAGGTGTTATTTTTGTGCCTTTTTTCATCTTATCTAGGTGGCTATCCCTGTCGCTTCCGTGAGGCTGGTGAAGAAGCACAAAACAGCGGGCCTCGTGCCCAATGGCTTGGCAATCACTACAGACACCGGCCAGAAGGTAAACACTTCCATCGCAGTCGCTGTGAATTAAAATGCTTATGCTGATTAACGCAGCATACGAGTGTTTTCCAGGCAAGGTGTGATGGAAAAAACAACCCCCTATGCTATAGATAGACGCAGAGTAGAGTCCCAGCCTGGCAGCACAGGAGAGTGAAGGGTTTTTCCACCGTTACAGCAGTGTTCAGAGAGCCTCTTAACTTTCTACCACGTCAGAGTCAACCTGTCATCAGATGGTGTTTTCACAGGCGTAATGTGTCTTTCAGCCTGTTCTAGTCTCAACAACCCATGAATAATGTTCAATAAGCAATATTAGCATTTGGTAAAGTCTGGGTGATTTAACTTCAGTACCACTTAGTGTTGCACAGAAATAAATCATTTGAAGCTATGATTCATCTTAAATCGATCATGGTACAGGTGAAATTGGCAGGTGAAAAGAAGCAGAAAAATGAAGCTCTTTTTTTCTCAAGCACATGATGCAGTTCGGATTCCTGAAGTAGCTTTTTATTCATATCAGACAGGGTTTTGTAGGGCCTTGATTTTTATGCTAGTTGTTTTTGCATACCCCACTGGCAAATCTTTTAGTGCATAATTCACGGGAACAGATCTCAGAATATTCTGCCTATTTTTAGGTGTAGTGCTGGATCACAGCTTCATGTAGACTGTTGCCACATCACACACACACAAACAAGCAAGCTCAGCATTACGGGAATCACAGAGTTCAGAAATAGTATGTTACACTGTGCAAGTGTATGTAGTACATGTTTTCAAGTGCCCAATTAATTATTAATAAAAATGATGACGGTTGATTTTTTTAAACCAGACGTAAACAAAAAAAAAGAGATTTTCGGCAGATGGATGTGTCTGTCTTCACCTTTAGATGGTCACATCCCTCTGTACTCTCTCCCTGTTTAAGGTTACATGTTAACCCAACCAATGAGTCCATCACCCAGCAGTGTGAAATAGTTGTTCAGAAGTTGGACTATTCCTGCTATAAAATGTGTACATAAATCACTGCAGTAAAATATTACACAAATATTCAAAGCCATTATCCCAAACTGCAGTCATCCACTGGCCAACGAAGCAGGGCAGAGCAGCAGTTTTGTCAAACATGAGACAAACATCATGTGGACATAATGTTTCATACCTTACAAGGACAAATATCTATGTCCTTATACAGTGGGGTCCAAACGTGTGAGACTACTTTCCCATTTTGGACTGCACTGTATGTCTGCATGATTATGTAATATGCATTACATTACAACTACGGGCACATACATGCGCCTGTCCTGTATGACTACACTGCATAGGTCTGAAAAAAGACCAGGGTCTCCTGTTTTTTCAGCTCGTCTAGCCAAATGACTGTGATTGAGAGACACAACGGAGCTGTTTATGAAGTGACATGGACAGAAACATCTGATAAAAGTCCACACACAATAACACAGTGTGCAAATACTCCTGAATAAATGCAAATGCACGTTTTTTTAGATTTATCCGGGTCAGAGGGATATTTGGGTAAGCTGTCACTGACCTGCCATTCATAATTTTTCACAAAAAAATAAACTGTAGCAGAAATGTGATTAGAGAAATATCCTCTTTGTGCCCCAGATTAAAGTTCTTGAATCCCTAAATTGTTATTTGCCCAAATTATTTCTAGCAAATTTTAACCCTTTCCCAGTCATGGTGATGTTCTGCAATGTTGCAGATAGATATGAACATATCTCACTACATCCTGTCGAGCATTATATTTATGTAACTAATGATGAGGAGCAGGATAAATTCAAAATAATTTCAAGAGATTGTTTTATGTAATTTTTTTTCTGTTCTGAACAATAACATTTATAAATAGAATGTCAACATGATTGTTACATGACTGTTGGTCTTTTTTTATTTCCTCAGTATGTATTTGTATCTTTGCTATCAAGAGACAGTGTCTATGATGTCCTTCGCAGGATCTGCACACACCTACAGGTCAGAGGATACACACATTTGTGCACACCCTTCATTCAGACTCTATACTCTATACTTGTACATGTCAGGTAAAGAGGTGATTTTCTTCTCCCTCTCCAGGTCAATGGGAAGAGTCTGAGCTTGAAGCAGTTCATGGAGGAGCCGACCTTATCGCTGGTCAGTGACAACTTGTCTTTCACAGGAAGAAGCTCTTCTGAAAACTAGTGTAGAGATCAAAGTGGCTAGAATTTCAACATTTGATAATCCAAATTCCTTTTATGTTTCATTGTCATGTTTGATATTGGCTTAAGGGCCTCTGACAACTCTCACTTACAACTACCCCTGACCTGAAGGCTGACTTACCTCCTTACACAGACAGGATCAATAGATCATTGTATTACAGCTGCAGCCTTGCAGTGAATGTCGACAAGATGCTATCAAAGAGCTCTGTGAAGTCACCTTGTGTATGTACCGTCGGCCGCTCTGCAACAGAGCAGCTTTGTATTGAGGAATAATTAATTTCCTTTCACATGCTTGTCCTTGATCACGCTCTAATCTATGCTGATAGCATTCAAAGAAAAACGGGTGTTTGTTCATGTTGCTGGCAAATTGTGATCAAAGGTTTATAGAGCAATAGAGCTTATAGATCCATAACTAGGTAAATGTTAAACTGGTTGAACTTCATTAACAATTGTCATATGAAGAAAATATAAAGAAAATATGAAGAAAATATCCAGAATATTGTTGAATATCTCTTTATACTGAAGCTTTCGCACAGACTCACATTTTTTCTCATGCTCTAGGGGCCAGTTATAGATTAATTATTTTAATTAATTAATTAAATAAATTTTATTAATTAGTTATATACATGTATAACTGCAGTCTTACAGCTTGATAGAAAATATGAAGTCCAGGTGCTTATATCAGTGGATTACCAACTATTTGCCAGTACACACCAACGCTGGCATCCCAAGATTGTTCTAATTCATCTCCTGCAACTTTTTGAAGCTTTAGGAAACTAGAATGAGTTCTACCGCGGCCAAACAATCCTCCTCATTTCTCTCATCCACATTATTAACTGATCCTCATTATTATCTGGATCTGCAACTGTACAAAGTCATAAATGTAGCATGTCTGATTTTTTACATCAAGATCTATACATTATTTTCTGAGAGACTGGAAAAAGTGTTGAAAAAAAGGTCTGGTCTCGCATTGTTTAGGAAAGTGATTAAAAAAATATTCCTGTATTCACCTTTTTAACTGGGTCAACACTGAATGGAGCAAAGTGCAAAATGGTTCAGCACTTTTTGTGTGATCCTGCTGACAAACAGATAACAAACATGGCTGAGAGCACGACCTAATAGTAATAGTAACTAATAGTTTTAAAGCCATGAAATTTGACTTGAAACCCTCTGTCTTTCCAATACTTTCTCCTCTTCCCTCTGTGCCACAGGACGAGTTCCCGACTCCAGACGAATTCCCAGTGGTTGATGAATTCCCATCAGTGTTAAAGTGGAGAAGGAAACCCTCAGTGGCGTCTGTGTCTTCCTCCCTTCCTGACCTCCTGGGAAACTCCACCAGCAGCCTGAGCGCCACAGACACACCCTTCAAATCAGAGCAGCTGCTAGAAGGTGATAAAATGATCCATAGTATGACGCTGCAGTGTCTGTATGGATACAAAGTCCAAGGCTTTTATCCAAGGCCACATGCTTTTACCTTCTTGTAAAAACTGACTGGCTGAAGGTTGTACATGGTTTACTGAAAGCTGTTGCTGTGGCTTATGTCTATTATACTATTGTCTGTGGAGACTGAGGTAAATCAATCTGCACCTCAAAAGCTGTTCAAATTCAAAAGCTGTTTTGAATGTGATTGACACTTGGTTTTATTCAATAATCAGTTTGAAGAGAAATCTGTTCTCTCTTCATCTGATCAGAAAGTCTCTATAGGCGTTTCTGTGCACCAACATTTATTAATTGAAGATAGTATTAACATGAAATAAAAGATAAAACTATGTTGAATTTTCTGTCTGTTAAGGGGGTGGTCATTCATGAGGAGTTTTACAGGTAACAAATCACAATAAGTAATAAATGAGGACAAAATTGGTGCAGCATCTTCAAAATGTCACTTACATTGTAAGATAATTGCGTGAATGTGTCACTAAATCACAAATATTATCTGAGACACGGATGTCGTTAAGTTGTCTGGATGCATATATTTGTGTTTGCGTATTTTTTATGTTTCATTTCATTTGAATTTTGTGTGTGTCAGAGAGTGAGAGAGCAAAACACAGAGTAATTGCTTCTGGATGGCAACAGCTCTCTTATGCAATGACACACATTAAGCTCCAAATGGAGATTAAATCATGTGGGGGGTTTGTATTAAAAAGCTTTGGGGCGGATGCAGATTACGTGGAGATTATTGCAAACAATGTCTTCTGTTAAAGTTGTCTGAGGACAGTCAAGCCGCTGTATGCTGACAGACCTCAGATCGTTTTAAATGCTTGCCTACATTTATGTTGTTCTCATATTACATGTTTGTGAGCTTTTGTGTCCATTATCATCACAGCTGAAATGTGGAATGGAAAAATGGGAAGTAATGTACTGATGTGGATGTAGGGAAACAAATGGAGATATAAGGATGTAATAATCAGCTCAGGGTGTACCGTTCACTGTGATATTTTTTAATGAATATTGAATGAAAAAAACAGTAAAAATTACATAAAATTCTTAAAACTTGGTTATTTTTGCCCCATGGTGCCAACTTTGATTCATTTATAGAAAATCAGCATGGCAGCCTCTGCAGGCAGCAGCTGGGGTCTGTCAGCTCAGTGTTAATATAATTTAATTGCACTCTCCAGCATTACATGTGTATAAACAGCAACATGTAGGCTTTGGAGGGCATAATTGATCAGATTGACTAAATACTGTGATTCATTTTTGAGCTCCAAAGTGTATATTGTCACACCATTAGCTGTGAGAGAGTACGCTGTCCAAATGTGTTCAGATGTAAACTAACAGGTGGGCTAGCACTATTAAAACTGAAACATGTAGTGTAGTCAAGCCAAGCACTGTTAATGGTTTTGTGTGTGTGTGTGTGTGTGTGTGTGTGTGTGTGTGTGTGTGTGTGTTACAGAGCGAGCTCTGCAGACAGACAGAGGTCTTTTATCAGAGCCAGTGGCAGAGCTGGGCCAGATGGAGTACCAGCTGCTCAAGTTCTTCACCCTTCTGTGAGTATAGAGGGACACACAGACAACGAAAACAACACCTTCGCCTCCTCCAACAGCTGACTCACAGCTACACACGCACAATGGGCATTAACATGGAGATATAAACAGTGGATGATTCAGTCAGTCAGTCTGAACACAGTGGAGCAGAGCAATTAAAATACTTTTTACACAGAGAAGTTTCCCACATGAGACTTAACTTCATTACTAAGTTTCATCTCAATCTATCAAATAAATTGTCTCATGCTCTCTTTACCCCACCTGCTCTCTAGCATAGCAGGGTGACTGTCCTTTGACCAGAAGGCACGAGGCTCCCAATCCTGTCTGGTATACCACAGATTATAATCCATATAAATTAGACTGAAAACTCTACATACATTTGTTCTCAGAATTGAAGACCTAATACTCACACTAAAGTAAAACATTGATATATATTTAGATGCTCTTAAGTAAATTAAAAGACACTAAAATAAATGTGATGTTATATTATTGAGAGAGTGCAGGATTACTTTCAACAATCTGTACGTATACTGTATTACCATCCAGTATCATTTCATATTATTATTTCTATGGTACTTTCTTTTTTTTGGGAATTGATTTTCTGTGATATCACAGTACTTGAGAGTTTCAGTACATGAGACAGCAACGGTCCTTAATAAATTTAAAGAGGGTTGTTCAAGGACAGTGTAGAGCCATGATCCATTGACGGGGAGTCAAACATTGCCTCCCAGTGTTCAACAAAAGACACTGCAGCTCTCTTCCTCCACAACAGAGGCTTCAAACATTGTAATAATCTGTGAAATAAAGATAATGTATCTCTGTCTCCTCCTCTTTTATCAGTATTATTCTCCTCATCTTGTCATCGTGCTACTTGGCCTTTCGTGTGTGCAGTCTGGAGCAACAGCTGTCCTTCCTCAGTAACCCAAATCTGCCCCTGAGAGAGAGGTAACACCACATCAGCTACATCATCAAGACCCAATATGTTAATATGCACAAGACAAAGGCTGTTCAGTGTTCACAACAGATGAGATTTAGACACAGGAGACAAAAAGTTGCGATGCAATTACCAAAAAAAAATTGTAATAAAAGGAGTTATGTTGGCTATATTGTATTATTATGTTGTATATTGTATGTAATAACACTGCAAACACTGCATGAGGGCAACACCGTGAAATCACAGTTGCTTGAAAAAAAAAGCTAATAGCTAATTTGCTCCTCATGTCTTTTTGAAGGCTTTTAAAGGAGCAAAACAAACAAGGTTTGGGTTCAGTTAGTTAGATATTTTGCTGGTTTCCACATGTATTGTGTAGGTGTGAGTGTGTGTAATGAGATCCATGTAAGGCTGAAAAGATAAAAACAGCTTTTTATGCTGTTGATTTAATTATTAGAGTTCACCAACCTGGCTGCTTTCCTCTCATCCAGGTAACCACTGCTCTCCACCATGACCCATCTGATTGGCTGCTCTTTTATTCTTCTCATGCTTGGAGCTGTTGATGCCCTTCTGCACAGATCCAGGACCAGCTTAAAGCCCAGAACAGATCAAACCAGCTGCAGCACATTGAGGAGCAACATCAACCTGACTCGGGGCATGTTACGGACCTTCCCACCACGGAATGAGTTCCTATTCAGTGATCACTTCCAGACTATGCAAACAGACTGTCTATTTATTTTTGAATATAAAAATAGCTTTTACTTAAGATAATGATTGTCTGCGACAGCCTGTCCCCCTCACAGACATTTCATCTTTAACCACATGACCCTGCAGTGTTGAGAGATGGTGGTGGTGGTGGAGACTAGAAGTGAGGATGTAAAGTTAAGACATAATTCAAGACACTAATTACTTGAGAAGACTGACAGCAAAGATATTTCAGGTGAGTGGTGAAAGCAGTTATTAATTGATATCTGACATATACTCTGACTGACAACATGTGGTCTAAACTGAATGTTTTTCTTCCTGGTGACATCCTGCTGCCTCAGCCTTCACTAGGAAGGCTACAGCTAACTGCGACAATGCACTTTTTAAAATATGTCCACATTATTTCAAATGTATGTATTTCAACTGTTTTAGATCTGTTTCTTTTTTTGGTTGTTTATAGGTACTCAATATTTATGGAAGTTACCTGCCATTTAACTGTAATATTCAAGAGTGATAACACCGTGTGTGTGTTAACTATAATGTCAATGAGAAGGTTAGACGACATATAGTTTTTGTTTTTAGTTGTACTAATTTGCTGTGTGAGAGGATTGTTCTTTCTTTTGTACATTTCAAATGAAGTCAACAAAAACTAAAAGACAAAATCTTTGTCTCAAGATGTTTTACTAATTTTGCAAAGATGGGTAAAATGTAGTCTAAGGCTAATTTGCAAAAACCCTATGAATTAAATTGGCAACAAAATGTAGATGAACAAAAAAAAAAGTTTTGTGGCCTTTAATTTATTATTTTTTTTATTAGTTTGGGCGCCAGGGTTTTACTATGTATACTTGTCATATTGTCACTATATACAGGACCTCCATGAAGAGGCTTAACTCCCATGAGAAAAGCAAAGTTTGTGAACCTGCTCAACTAAGGGTAAATAATAAAACAGGAACACAATGTTGGCAGAAGCAGAGTGCTCAATAACTTACATATGGAGGGGCACTGGTTTTCAGCCAGATGTCTCAGTTTATCCTTTGGCGATTTTTATGTGTAAATAATTTGTGTTTTGTGTCTAAAATGTCAAATTAAGTTTAGAAGCTACAAAAAACAACCTTAATTTTAGTCCGATACATGAATACAAACATCAGTTTGACGAACTCAAGATGCTTGCGCTTTTCCTGTCCAGCTCCTTTTCTCATTACTCAGAGAGAACGTGATATAAAGGGATCTGGATTTGCACACTTTCCAAATGACAACAGTAATAGTTACATGCAATACAGTTATTGTGTAACATGCAGTGTTTTCACTTATAAACTGAGTAAACAGTCTATGAGAGTAGGTTTGGGACAGTTGTTGACATTTGGCGTTGGTGTTGGAACCTTTTTAATTTTTAAAAGGAAATAAACTGTACAATACGTAGCTCAGCTAACAGAGAGAGAAAGTTCATGGGTCTAATTTTATGGATCAGTCCCTTTTCCTGACAAATGTAGTCTGGTTTAAAAGGACATCTGCAGCCCAAACTGGCAAAATCATTGTCAGCAGGGTCGGTTCACACTGATTCCACACTACAGTCCAGTCATGGTCAAAAAGTCATGCTTTTGAGTGAATGTTTATATTTATTTAATATTTTTAAATCATATTTACACTGAGTCAAGTGAGTGAAACCCAAGACTCCATGTTTTTATGGCTGCACCTCTTCATCAGGAACCATCGTCCATCATTTTAGAAACATTTCCCACCAAATTAGTATCTGGAGTCTGCGGGTTTCAACAGTTTAGGTGCACTGGATGAGTGTGCACTGACTCACCCAGTGGTGAGTCCCAGTTTGAAGGAGGAGTGAGTCTGTGTGACATGTGGACATAATATGCTGTAAATTAAAAACATTTAACAGAACAACCGCTTATTTGAATGAGACAGCTGAAAAACACATCTTACAAAAAATTCTGTAATCTTTGATTAATTTCCAAAATGAGTCAAAATTCTGAGGAAACTTTATTTGAAGTTGTGACAGAAACCTGTTCTTGCACATTGAACTCATTACAAGAAACTACACTGACATCTAGTGAATATACCACACAGAGCACCTCACTTCCAAATGCTCTCAGACACTCCATGCACATCATGTAACAATGTCTTGAATTACCTGAATAACAGAACACCCTGAACGACTGATCGGAGGCTTACTTCCTGCAGTAATGAGGGGGTGGGGGCGCATGTATGGAGACGCTCGGTTCAGAGGGTCAAGCGATCGTGTCTGAGGCACTGTCTGAGAAATAAGGCCAGGGATCAAACACAATCAACCTACTAATGGCTGAACTCAGTCCAACAATCAATCTATAAACCAAACTTTATTTATTTGGAGAGAAGCTGCAGCTATACCAACCCTGTTATAGTAACTCATGAAATATACAGTCCTTGGAGTGACCATGCAAAACTCCAGTCTAAAGATGAAAATGGACAGAAGGACAAAGAAACTTGGCTTTGAAAATACATGACATTTTCTGCCCTCAACCAAAACCTCCACCAGGGGCCATGAAGAAAGATTGTCATTGTTTATTCACTTTAAGACTAAAGAATGTGTGTGCTGAGTACATTTTTCCACTAATGAGGTATTTTTTTCCACTGTGCCATTGCCGTTTTTCTTGAATAAGGGATCTGTATACTTCTACCACTGATGCATGCTAATTTTGCAGGAATTTTTAAACTTACTCTGTAATAGAAGTGAAGAAACTTTATTATAATTATTAGCTTGTGCAGCTTCCAGTTTATCAGTCTCGGTTGACCAGAAAGCCTTATGGAGACTTTTAAGAAGCACAAAGGTCAGGGGCCAACTACTGTAACTCCCTGTGCGTGAACATGGAGTCAGTTTTAGCTGTGGTGTAATGGGGGCAGGTCAAAGCAGATGGCCAGACAAGCCCCAGCCTCGTCCGTACCTCCAGGGACCCATATTGTCTGTCCTGGAATGCTCTCCAGGTAACCTCTGACCTCTCTGGTGTGAGGGAGAATGCTGACTGTAACTTCACGGTAATGGTCTGCATTACACACAGTAAAATCATCACACCCAGGCTGCATTACTGGAGGCTTTCCAAGAATATCTTACCTCACTGGTGCATTAAATGTGTCCATGTCTGCTCGGAGCACAATCCAGGCGTGTTACAGTTAATCCATTTACGAAGTGCTGTGTTTTTCTGCAATACACTGGATCCAATATCCAGAGAGAATTTCATTGTAAAAGCCATACATCTTATGGAAATCTTCCACACTGGGGCAATAAAATCATGCATGTTTATGAAATCAGGGTTTAAAAAAAAGAAAAAAGATGAATTGAAAAAAAGACGTATTCAAAAAGACGAATGTATATGCCGTATATCATATTTTTTTTTTTTCTTAAATATTATATAAAAAGAATTAAGCGCTGTAAAAAGATCAGTGCTAACTCTGTGAAAATAAAAACAGAGGAACATTTGCTTAGAAAACCAGGAAAAATTACATCATTCTAGGCTACAACTGATTTTGATGGTAAAAACATAGTCATCTGTTTCAATGGTAAAAGTCTGGTTAAACATTTAACTTTTAATTTCTCCCCTACCCGAGGACCTCAACGGACCAGAATGCAATGCAACCACATGTAAAACAGTGTTTTGATTAATAGAGGTTGACTGTGACCACAGACACACCCCAGTGCTCACAAACAAGTTGGAAAGCTTTGCTATATTTATACATCTATATGCCCACCATGAACTGAGAGCAACACATTCACACCCACTATCAGGAGAGCTGCTGAAAGGCATCCTGGGACTTTCTGAAAAGAAATGATACGTTTTCATTGGACAAACTCTCTCTTTGGTTTAAGTCTGCTTTAGAGTAAGTCTGGTACCACCATTGTTACAACTACAGTCCCTGTGGAGGAGAAACAGCCGTGAATGATCTTCATGGTTGAATTAAGTGTTGTATATATGAACATTACCATGGAATCCAATTTACTGTACCTTTTCATATTCTTCTTCACTCTCATCTTTTCCTCTCTCTCTCCCTCTTTCTCTCTGGATTAGCATCTGCACTTCATCAGCTCTTTCCTTTCCCTTCCAGCAATAACTAATTCAACACAGCATCTCCTTTGTTGAAAGATCTGTGGTTCCTCATAACTTGGTGTGTATTCACTTTCCACAGAATCAGTGGCTTTGGATATAAGAGTTCACCAAGCGACACAGGCTCCAGTTTGTTTACAAAACTGAACTATATAATACAATAACTAAACTTATCGTTGTTGCATTAGCTTTATGTATGCTTTTTTTTTTTTTTTTAACACAGAAGGATTATTCTTCTATCTTATTCAAAGATGTAAGTTCAAAGACTTATAGTAATAGTTGCACATTTGGTGGGAAACGTGCTTGTGCTTTTTCTTGCCAAGAGTTTGGTGAGAACATTAATCTCACTCTCATGTCTGTGCAGTAATTGTAAGAATACTGCCAGCAGCTGTTTAGCTTAGCGTAGCTTAGCACAAATATTGGGAATGGGGGAAACAGCTTGTCTCACAAAATCTGTCTACCTGAACCTCTGTAAATAGTTAACACATTATATCTTTCCTGTGTCGTTTGTACAAAAACTAAAGTTGGTGCTTGCAGGTGGATTTTGTTACTGTTAGCTAGCTAGCTAGCATAACCCTTACTAAACAAAACAGGTACTGGCTGATTAACATGAAAATGGGACTTGGGGGGTTATTAATATCAGGAGCTAGCAAACTTAATTTAATTCTTTAAAAGAGATGTGGCTCCAATTTCCTATTGCCAGTAGAGGTTGATCAAAGTTAATCATGACGTCCACCTTATTAACTGTTCAGAGGTTTCTCCAAATGTGTCTCAATGGTCTTGCCTACTGTTTCACATCAGGTTCTAGGATCAGTGTCATACTTCCCATATTGGACTGTACAGTTTCTAACTATCTGCAATGTCTTTTAAGATTTGTAATTCCCACTACTACACTGAAGTGAGAGAACTCATATACAATGACTAATCCTCGTGACAAGGAGGTGAGATGGACAGGCCTGGCTGGCACTCCTGAGTCTCACTACAGTGTTTTAACATGGAGCACAATGGTGAGCCATATCTCAGAGGGATCATGCTGCACATAAAATAGAGCATCTAATTCTTGCCTTCTCATTTCACTTCTGATGTGATGCTGTGATTTGGACCTGACCTACTTTACACCCAATGAGCAAGAAAGATGTGTTGTGCACACCTGGAAACCAGGATGTAACTGTGCTGGTGTGGGCCTCTTGATAGGTCGTTGCTTGTTTTAATCAAAATGATTCTCACGCATGCTGATGTAAATGAATCCAAAAAGGTTCCAAGTTGTTTTAGTTGGTTGCAGATGTGTTGTGACAGGACATGATGTAATGTAAAAAAAACTCTCAACACTCCCAAAACAGATTTTACTTTAACATGCCAGTGAGTGAGTGAGTGAGTGTGTGTGTGTGTGTGTGTGTGTGTGTGTGTGTGTGTGTGTGTGTGTGTGTGTGTGCGTGCATGTGCAATCTCCAACTCCAGGCCTGAGGAGATCTATCTGACGAGTGAATATGAACCACCTGGAGATCCTATAGGAGAAACCTTGGCTGCTGCTCCTGAAGTCAATTACACACAACACTGATGAAGAACAGTGGTGAGTATGTTGACTAATGGAGTATTTGTGTGTAGATTTATGTTTATAAATGAAGATGCGTGTCTTCACATGGGGTTATAAATGAAATCCACATACATACCAAATTTCTCCTGGGCACTTATAAAAGATACTGATACTTAGTTTCTTATGTGTGTGTTTTTCAATATGGTTAGCTGAAAATGGTTTTATCAAAAACATTTGAAGTCTTTAGTCCATTTTGTGCAGTCCATCGTGGTCTGTAAATGTTGAACATTTAAAAAATTTGCTTTCAAAGCTGTGTTTTACTCTTTAGACTAATGTGTTTTTTTTTTTTTTTTTCCCCCCAAGTCAAGTGTTTAGGGTAATAGGTCTAAATTGTGGAGAACATAGCATACGATTCCCATCATGTTCATACTCATCAAAAGGGATCTGTATTTATTATATTTTAACACTTTTAATTTGTTGGCCCACCTCGGGTCACCTGCTGAATGAAGACATCCAACCTGTACCTCTACAGCATAACCAAGAGTTTTGATATGTTCAAAGCAACTCTAATAAAATACTTCATGTAATACTTGTTTTCTTTTCTCTAAAATTCATAGTTGTTACTCCTTTGTTTGTACATGTTTTCTCCCACTATGCCCACATTTAACTTCATTTTAACTGTCCATATTGTATTAGTAATACATTTCATAAAGCACAGGGTGTATTATAAAAATCAGTTTTTTCACTATTGTTTTACGTTGCCTTTGGTATCAGAATTGTTCATAGAATCTCATTCTTTTTTTATTTGTATTCATTGTTGTCAAATTTATTGTCCATCTGTTTTTCACAGTTACACAATTGCTTCCAGTAAAAAACTTCAAAGGTCTGTTGCTGTCTTCAGCCTTCATTTCACACCAAGGGGCAGAGGAGACACAGAGACTCAAATCTGCGTCTAGCAGGTGAAGAATGACCTGTTTTCTCATAAGAGGGAGATTATCAAAAACCCCACTGTTGATTTAGTGCTAAATTAAGCCACAGATACTAAGAAGCTTTGTTTTATGCCACAGAGAGATGTGTATTATTTGCTAAGAGAGCAAAGAGCAGGGTAGAGGATTTTGTAGGATTTTGGTTTATCCGTCTCAATTGAGATTATCCAGAACATTACAATATGTTCCTGTGTAATTACTTTTTATTTTCTTGTTTAACCATAGTCCTTTGAGATACATTATGTCTTTTACAAGAGAGATTTGGACAGGATGACAACACTGAACCAAATAGTTACATAAGAACACATATCATTTACCTTTACAACAATTATAAGAACAAAACAATATCTTACAGACATGAGTGATAAATCTTGACTATTTTAAATTATTACGCTTCTCCTGAAACATTTTTTGAATGTGATGTTTAAATGCCTCACGTGAAGGCAGTGTGCCCAGATGAAGCTTGTCTAAATGTTTCCAAGCCCTTACCCATCTAGATGATCTGGTCTGGCAAGTCACTAAACCACACTAGAAAAGGTTTAAAAAATCTGACAGAAAATCAAGTTCAGTTTCCTACTAAGTCCAAATGAAGTTGACTTGGTGAATTGGCTATTTAGAAGCAAATTGGTCCAAATTAATGTGGCCCTCCTTGGGTGCTTTGTCTCTCTAATGTGGTATGCTACCAGGGTGGTGAATACCCCAGCTTTGTGGCATTTTATGAGGACAATAGTAAACCCTGAAGGCTCGTCTGACTGGTTACTCCGGATGAAATATGCTTGTGGGTTGTAGATGAAAACAGGATGCCAGAGGAGGGAGAGAGAAAAGTGGAAACTGTCCAAGTGGTGTGAATTTAAGGGCAGGCTCTTTTTTCTGGCACACTATTCCCGATTACATGCCGCATGTGGTCAATTGACTTACAGACTCTAATTTCATGTACTTGCGTTTTTTTAAAACTCCACTTTTTACAATGATAATTCAGATTTTTAATCATCTTCATGTGAAATGTCTTTTTGCGTCCCACCCCAGGTCGAGATGTGGTCAACATGAATTTGCTGTGTGATGCTGTGTCTTCATGCTGTTCATGTAGAGCTCTAAATCCTGTTCCAGCTGATATAGTAATGCTCATAAATATGTCAAAGGACACAGTCTGATTCAGGAGAGTGAAGATGTAAATGAAGAATAGTTTGTCTTTCCTGCACATGCTCTTAATTTAAAGCACAATGCTGATGGATGACAGTTTGTAGTGTTGCCCACATTCTACTTGTGGATTCTTATGGAAATAGTGTTGGTCAATATTTTTGATGCTCTTCTAAAAATGAAAGCTGTTCCCCTTTATAAATGAATGTAAAACAATTTTTGAAACGTGCAAAGTGAAAATCTCTACTAATCTGCTGCAGATTTCATGCAGCTAGAACACAATGAGATTTACATTTTCAGATTTTTATTGCTCCAATCCACCATGCCATTTTTTTCCTGTCTTACCTATAAGACTGCACAATTATTAAAATATAATCAAAATGAAAATATGATCAAGTGCAATATCCAAATCACAGGAGCTGTAATTTTTTTTGATCAAGGTTAAAGTACTACAAATTATATTCTCAAAAATAAAGAAACATGTTTGTTTGGTACAAGACTCAACAAAAGTCGTATCATTCTATGTTTTTTTCAGTTAAAAAAAAAAAAAATGCAAAAACAACCATTCCAATTGAAATCACATATCCCAATCTCTGCCAAAATAATCACAATGTAATTTTTCTTTTTGCATTTGATGCAGCCATATTTTCCTATTGAATGTTGGTTCGTATCAAAACCTAAACCTGTGAGTTGTGTTTATCCAACCTAAAAACCATCACAGAAATTTCTGAAAAATCTGTATTCCAACATTGGTGCTTCAGTAAAAATCTGGTGACGATACTGTGTTTCCAAATGCTTATATAACTTGAAGTTAATGAAGAGAAAACAGCTGGGATGTCAAATTAAAAACCACAAAGCATATGTAGCCTTTTGTCAACAAAAATGTGACAACAGTAAAATTTATTCGGCCAACAAACAATAAGTTTGACACTCGTGTGAGAACACAACATACATTCCAGCACACAAGGCTCTCGGTGCACATCCCACCCTCATGCAGCACTTTCCTTTGAATTGTTTAAAAACTGAAAGACATTATGACTAAGAAAAAAAAAAGATTGTGACCAGAACAGTTGTGACATAAAGGAAAGTTAAGATACACATTCTTATTGTCAATTCTTGTTCATTTAAAATGACCCTGAGCAATAATCTGTGTAAACACTTCTACATTCGCTCCAAACTAAAGAAATGGAGAAAAGAAAAGTGGGGTCCTCTCTTCAACATGACACATTCTCCATCCTCACTAAATATCTACAAGGGCGAAATTCCTTTTACAGGCATGCTGGTGTTCTTGTTTACATACTGTATGTTGCTGTGCATATACAAGGGATAAACATGACACCAACTGTTCAATGAATCATTAAAGATTTGTAACATTGCTTTGTTTTTTAAACTCTTCTCTTATGGAGTATGATAGAGACTGTAATAGAAATATACTTCATATATAGTTAAATACTGTATTCAAGGAGTGCATTCAGATGCTCCAGCAGTAGATATGTGGGGGCTGACAGCTGTTCTGCATATAGTGAGTAGGGCAAACGTGCTAAGGAAAAGGCAGAGAGCAGCAGAGATCATTCTGAGCTAGACTCTGGATCAGTCTGCACCATTCAGCCCTCTTCTGGGTGATGTAGGCTGGGGTGATGATTTGCACAGGAAGGCGCGGTGAGCCCTCCACCCTGGCCTTCTCACACAAGGCCTCTGCAATACAGATAACATACATGCCACAGTCATAGCTGTTCTGCTGTGAAGGGCAGGGCTCCTCTACAAACAGTGCTTTTCTCCCTGCACCTAAGAAATGCTCTAAGTTGCTGGCGATGCGCCGTGCATGCAGTGAATTGCTGCCATTTTGAGAGTCATAGTGGGCAAAGTGGTTGGAGTTGTGATGGTAGACCAAAAGGCTCCAATGGGATCCCCCAGCGGTCTGGTTGGAGTTGTCATTAACAGCTAGGAAGACCCAACGACGAGAGGCAAGATCCAGTGGCTCCAGAAATAGTGCCAGCTCATCAGGGCAAGAAGCACACTTGATGAACTGGGTGACTTCTGGACTGATGAAGATGATGGTATCCCCCAGGGCTCTGAAGCGCTCAGCAGCAAAATACTCAAAGGCAAAACCAATGACTTGGTCATTGAGCCAGTAAGGTCCTTCCAGTAAGGACACATCAGAGCGCCGCAGCAGGCTGTCCTGGTAGCTCAACACTACAGGATCCATCCTCCAACACGGTCAGGGAGTGTCAGTCTGGAAAAAAAACACAGTGGAAGATTTTAGTGCTAAATGTTTAGCTGATTGATTGATTAAGCCAATTTTCAGAAAATAAATCAGCAACTATGTTGGTGTTGCAAAACAAGCAATCTGAAGATTGCTTCACATTGTGCTTTAGAAAACTGACCAAACAGATAATCAATTAATAAAAAAAATTTAAATTTTGGGGTAAAAATGTCAAACATTTAATGGTTACAATTTTGTAATAATTTTCGTTATGTTTGTCAAAGTATCAGTGTCAGCTCATTTCTCTAATTTCTTGAATGTTTTACAAACTAAACAATTGATAGATTAATTGAAAAAAAAAATGACATTCTTACACATTAATGCACGAGTAGTTTTCCTGTTCAGACTTGCCTATGTGTAAATGCATAAGTTTTGTTTGAGGTAGCAGCACTTTCACCTGAGTAAAGGACCAGGATACTTCATCTACCACTGACTGAGGCTAACGCAGAAAGATCCTGTTTTATCTCATTGGTGTGGATCCCAATCTGAGCTGTCGTCTTTAGAGAAGTGGTGTGACTTTCAGATGTTTACCATTTAGTGGCTAGAGCTGAGACACTACGGAGGATAAAGCCTCTGCCTCTGGAGAGTCGCATTGCTGCAATGCGTTTAGTTGACCGTTGAGCTAGCTAACCGCCACTCTCACCCTCACGGAGACAAACGACTCGGCCAAACCGCGGTTTTAGCCCGCGGCGTTTAACCCGCGCACTGTCGCATTCAAACAGGCGCCGTTCATTCAATGTCCGTACCTGTAAGAGACACATTCAAAGAAGAGGTACCACGAAAGCTGCGGTCTCGTCCCCCATTGCAAAGACTAACGTAAACCGCTGCAAGTTCGAGACCGTAAACATTTCGCGACAGTTGGGAGGAGACACGCTGGCCCGTGATTGGTCGGTTACATCCGGGTCCCTGCGGAGCGGCCCTGCTGACAGGGAAGCCGCTTCATAACACTGGAAATATAATGGCTGTAGTGGACCGAGTATCCCGATCCTTCAGTTCAGAAAAGGTTTTAATACAACACTGTAAAGAACATTTCATCAATTAATACAGGTCCAGCACTTATGTTGCTGAGTAGTAAATGTACGTTAGTATAATTAAGAAAATGTCCTCCCGGTATGAAGTACTCAATCCTGAAAAACGGTCCCTAATTCCTCATTCATTCCTCATTCTGCTGTTGTAATTTGAGTCAAGGCAATTTTCAATTATGTGATATGACACCGCAACTGGTGGTTATTTTCGTGCTGGATTAATTGTGCCATTAATTGATTAAAGTCGTCCATAATCTCAAAATCATTATAAAAACTATTAAAGTGATTAAAAGTTAAAGCAGCAAATCCTTAAATGTTTGACACTTACTCGAACAATTAAAACCTTAAATTTAGTTCATGTTTGCATTAAAAACTGGAGGTGATTTTTTTCAATTTAACTCATATCAGATGTAATTTCATGTACTATCGAGGGCTGTACTTAACATATGTAGAAGACCATAGTGTAACAGTTAGATTGGTGAAGGTTGTTAGATAAATGTAGCGAAACTGTATATACTATATATATTGGAGGAAAGACAACCACACGTAGATGTCACATCATCTCCGGTCACGACCGTGTTACATCAACTCAAAATAGGCGCTTATATTGTTTTCAATAATGATCCGGAAACATGAGGTGTGCGGTGTGTGCATGACTTTCTGTCTACTTCCTGTTGTGTGGCTCAGTCCGGCCCCTGTATCGTCTCCCCGCCCAGGACCAACGCGAACGCGCACGGCCGCGCGCTTGAGAGTGGACGCACTGATTAGCGAAGAGAGGAGTTTTCAGCGACCGTCACCGAGCTGCGAGGACTCGCAGTCAAACTCGCTCGGATATTTATGGTGTTAAAAATAAAATAAAATTTAAAAAAAAAAAAAAAAAATGCGCAATCCTTCAGCGCGGACTTGAATTTCGAGCAGTTGTTCGGGGGCGAGCGGCGGGACAGAGGAGAGAGCATTTTTAATTCAGCAAGAATGCACGGAATTAAATAGAGACTTGGACATTTTGTGTGGCTACAAGCTCCACAGCCCATCCTGAGAAGACACGGAAAACTTGAGTCCCACTTCCAGTTTACTTCAGCCTTCACGCCTGGAGGTAAGAGTGCGTGATGTTGAGCACTGGACGGTGCCGTGGTGGGGGCTGCCCCGCAGGGGGAAGAGGGGCTTTGAGGCTGGAAGCAGCAGCCGCTGAATCCACGAATCACTTTCAGCCTGTGCAAGAAACCTGTTCTTTTAATCTCCACTCATTTGCCACAGTGTTTTCACCTGCCACGCGTTTAAGGTGCGTTTGGGCTCAGCTGATGCGTTTGTTGGATTGACTAGTCACGGTCGGACGTGCGTGGTGTGGATGTGCGTGAGGAGGCCAGTAAAAAGTTTGCTGCTCGCTGTCATGTCATTTCACATTGCGACTGCAGAGTGGTCTCTTTACATCTAAAGGCACCAATGTTATCCTTATGAAATGTGCCACTGCTTGAATGAACTTCCTTCATTAAAACACATTCATTAGCATCAATATTAGGGCCGCAATTGATTAAAAAAAAAAAAAAATCTTAGTATTAATTAATTTGCTGGTTACTTTTCCAATTAAGTGATTGTCTATGAAAACTTAAAAATAAAAGGCCAAAAGTTAATTTGCTTGTTTTTTCTGACCATCAGCAGAAATCACATTTACAATCATATACAGCAGAAATAAGCAGCAAATCTCCAAATCTGAGAAGCTGAAACCAGCAAATATTTGTCATTTCTGCTTGAAAAAAACAAAAAACAAAACTGAAAGAGCCAATCGTTTAACAGAATAGTTGCATTGCTGTCCTCACATAATCTTGCAGTTCTGATCAGTACGGCACAGGTTGATGATAACCAAATAAGACATACCAAACGCAGATAAAACAACATCAGTGCACAGGAAAGGGTTATTTAAAAATAATCAATTTGCCAAATCACAAAAATCTGTTACTATGTGCAGGAAGAAGGGTTGTGCTGGTCTAAGTGTGAAGCTGCAGTAGGGAGAGATGAATGTTAACATGTATTATTTAGTGGAGGTCAAACACCACAGCTTATAGTGCAGTGAAAGCAATACAGACTGCAAAGTAGCTGTAATAGTATGGGGAGGTCTAATGGGGTGAAGAAGCTGCTGAATCATGTCCCTGTCTCAGTCAGTGGACACAGAGTCAACTCCAGACAGATTTTACAACATGAGACATCCTGCTTCTGTGCAATATGTAGCTTTAATTACCTGGATGGTTTTTGTTTTTATTGTGTGTGGTGGCACTTTAACATTTCTGTGGAGACTTAGTGATGTGGTGCTCAAAGGTGGATCTCCTGTTACTTTACTGTGTTGTGCCTGCTGCTGCCTCTCTCCCAGTAGAGAGATGACATCAAAGTGAGGGGAGGAAGAGGTTCCCAGCTGGACTCAAAGTGGGAACAATACCATGTCAGTGCCCAAAGCCCCAAACCACCACAGTGTCCCTGATCATCTCCCAGCTTGTGTGTGACTGTTATATAACACCTAGATTTAGAACTGGATTTTTGTGCTTTTTGGTGGATATGATGGCATTCTCAGCTAAATCTTTCTCTTGATTTATTAAAAGCATTTGTAATTGTTGTTCTAGATCAGTATTCCTTTGATAATGGCTGTGGAGGTTCCCCTCAGAGCTCATCCTGCCCTCAGATCAGCACAGGTGATGAGAGTAAAGTGGGCCTGTCCTGCAGGAATGTGAGGTCTGAGAAGACACAGCTGCTGCAGCATGAGAGGCGGCCCAGGCTGCGACTCCAGCAACTGGTCCCTGTCGACATCTGACACCCCACAGGCCCTCTGTCTGCTATTTCTAAAAGACCAGCCTGAGTTTGTACCACATCGGGCCGCGTCTGTGTTGGGATTTATCACCGACACCACCTGAAAGATTGAGGCCGTGGTTTAGGAGATTTGAAAGCTCAGATTTGAGTCTTTGCAGGAGCTGATTTGTGCAGAGATTCAGTGGTTATATGCAAAATTTTCAGGATTAGAATAACACAATCTGCCTGTTGTGTTATTCTACTTTGAATACTTGAGAACACTAAAAACCCTTTGAGCTCATTTTGATGAAGATGGACATGTCATGAAACCTCAAAGCAGCATCACTTTGCACTAAGTTTCACCAGTTCATCTTCACAATATGAGATTCAGTCACTGTTCACTCAGTTGAACTTAATTTATCTTTATCATGTCTCCCAGATAGACCTGGGATTTGGCCCCAGCCTTGCTCCTTGTGCTCAGCAGAGTTCAAACAGATTCATTGGTCTTTCACATTAAAGCCCATGCCACTAGATGAACTTGCTGTTGATCAGTCACCAGTCAAGATGGCAGCCATGAGACAAACATGAGTAAGATTTTGTAAGATGCCTTAGCAGTAAAATGTTTCATAACCAATTTTAAACTGTGTTGTAAGTTGTTATAAATGTTTTCAATTACGTGTCCTCATGGATCCTGGGAAGTTTGACATAAAATAAGACTGACTACAGCAATGGGCTTCAGAAGACACATCTGTATTTAAGCGTAATGTATAGCAGCATGTTTTAGATGTTGACCAGCTGAGGTATCATCATGGCATCAAGACCAAACATCTGTGAAGCTTAAAAAACGTTGACATCAGCACTAAAACAACTTTAGATTTGCATGCTGCATCATCTCCCGTTAAAAGCTCCCCACACTGTGACCCCAGGACTGTCTCTGTGATGATTCACCACTAACGCTCAAGTAAGCCTGTGTATGATACATCAGTACTTCTTCATAGCTGCAGCTTCTGTAGAAACACAGCCTTGACAAGAAAGCCACAACAGTTATATCCTAGAATGTATGTAATTGTTTTTTTAAAAGCATCAATATCGTGTTGGAAAAGTGCAGCGGCTCTTCAAACATGCTGTTTTATTCTCTTGATAATTGAGTTAACAACCCTGTGGGCTGTCACCAGTTCTTTGCTCGTCCACAGCAGTTCCTGTGAGCCTTGTTCCATCAATCTCTACCATAGTCTGTGTGAATGTGAATGACCCCCATCATCAGCCCCTGAGGTTTTTACCTGATGAGCTGAATCACTGCTTGTGTTTTTGGGTTCACGGCATGAGTCACGTGCAACAAGCTCTCATGATCAGGATGCTCTGGAAAGTGTTGTGGCTGCATGATAGAATTGTATGGTGTAAATGATTGGCATGCACATGAAGTCATTAAAGAGGAACCTGCTTGTGTTGCACCGAACAAAGCTCCCCTTTCTTTAGTAGGCTATTATATGAGGGAGGCTTTGGCCTCAAAGGCTCAGCTTCCCTGCATTTTGCATTTCCCCTCATTAACTCACTAGTGCTAACAGTAGCTGGAGTGAGACGGAGAGAAGAAAGTGCATTGTGTTGCTTTTTGCAATTTTGTTTATGTGAAATGAGCTTAACTTGTTCTTTTTAATTAATCCCTTAAAATGGGAAATACAGTTAACAAACAATACTGATCTGTTTGGAAGCTCAGTTTGCATCCTCTTAAATTAAAGTCTATCCTCCAAGGTTTTGTTTTGGACAGAGAAGCGTGTGTTCAGAGTCTTTTTTTGTTGAGTGGCAATTTAGTCAAAGCCTGGAAAATTGATTGTCACACAAAGAAAGCAGTTTGCTGAGCATCATCCTACTGTCCATCTGTTTTCTATGGTGGGTCACAGTGGCAGCAGGTTCAGCAAGGTAGTCCAGACATCCCTGTTCCCAGCGGTGTCCTCCAGAGCTTCCAGATGAGATATGTAATCTCTCCTGCGTGCTCTGGGTCAATGTTGTGGCCTCCTCTGACCGGTGGAGGATGTGCCCAGAAAAACCTCCAGTGGAAGGTGCTCAGGGGCCAACCTGATCAGATGCCCGATCCACTTCATCTGGCTCCTTTGGACACAGAGGACGATGGATCTTCTCTGAGCTCCCTCTGAGATCAAGTCCTACTGTGAACTTTTTATGGAAATTTGTATTTTGGAAAAAGGAAGTGAGTGGTTAGTGGCTTTGATGGGTGTATATTAACTGCTGATCAGCAAGAGAGGAATGTGTGAATTCCATATGGTGATAACAAGTACTAATTTAAGTTACAGATGTGCCATCATTATGATGACACATAGAGGTTCAATGACAGAAGCTTGTGATTTGCTGAATTTTTGTGTGTCACACAACTGTGACAATAACTTCTGGCCCCCCGTAGCCTCATGAAACAGACCGGACAGGGGCTGCGGTTAATCCTCAGGCATGTGCTGTTGTGTAATGGTACACAATGCTGTCCATTTGAGCAGTGCTGCCATGAAACCATTGGTCAAAACCATCAGTCAAAAGTGCGATTATCTTGTTCAGCCCTCAAATGGCAGCACTGACTCTCATGTGCGTCACAGCACCAGGAAATATTAAAGCATTGACTTCTTATTTATTTAACCAGCAAGAGCTGCGTTTTGTGCTGATTTTTTTCTTCACACCCACTCGCAGCTGGATATGATTAAAACCTGAAGGAAATGATGTGATGACTTGGGCAGGTCGAGAGAAAAGGAACTCTCTTCAGTACAGTGCTTTGCTCTTATCTGTGAGAAATCCTGGCAGTTTACAGTAGTCTGTGCACCGTCAGGATGAGACAAGAGGGGAGGTAGTAGCCAAGATTGTTGTGGGTATCTGACAGCAAACAGGCTGTGATAAGACGCAGCCTTAGATAGACTCACTAATAGTTGGAATGCTTCTCCCGTCTAATCTATACTGCGCTTATCAGCCAAGTAAATGAGCAGATGATATAGGCTACTTTGGGTCTAACCATTAGCTCAGAGGGTGTCCCATTAAGGTTGTTACTTATCTTAATGAAATTATGAGATGCACGATTAACATCTGATTTACCTCCTGTACATCTTTTAATCTCTGAAATGACGTTTATGGAACAAAAGATCTTAAAAGTTTGTAACAAGATTGTGTCAAAATTTTGTGGGAATTTTGTGAAAACTTGATCTGGATTCAAGTTTTGTTCAGACTTTCTTAACATCGTGACACATGGAAACTCTCACTATGAAGATTAAAATAAATCATATGTACAGCTTTAGCAGAGGTATGCACTCAGTAGTTAAGAGACACATGGTCTGTTAAAAGGCAGAGGGGTAGATTTTAGTTTGACCATCGAGCAACCACTAATATGAAAAAACTACATAATGGTAGAAGGTGCAAATACGTGATAGCCCTATATAGTCTCAAACAAATCAGTGATCATTGAAACATGAGGTTGTAATATTTATCATGAACCCCCCTTTATACCCCAGTGTTGAGTTTCAGCTCCCCAACTCTTTACTTGGAAACCCACCTGCATTCATGCGGATTTCACTGCTTTTCAGAGTTGGCACTTGTCACTGCAGTGACTTAGTAGTCTGGTTGAACGATTCTGGTCAGACACCTTGGAGAAGATTAGTGGGTCCCCATTGTCTCCAAAGTCTTGAGTCCTCCACTCAGCCTGAAAGAGCCTACTTAAGAGTGAAACTGTCTTAGCTTAGTTTCTGCTCTACACGTCACGCTGCACCACAGAGCAGGTGAGCTATGAAAGTAGACTCAAATGCCAACTGTAATGAGTTTTTCCCCAAGTCCTATTAATGAAGATGGAGAGACCCAAGCCAGCATGAGCTCAATAAGGGTTCAGATGAAGGATTGGACCGTTCTGACCTTCTCAGCTGAGAGAATGAAGTATTGTTCTGAGAGAGTGGACTAAGTCATTTTGTTCTCTGTGCTAATTCTCTGTAGAATTAGCTATGGCATCTTCTGGTTGAATGAAAAGTTTTAAAATGTGGATGTATTTGAAAGTATATCGTCCTGCCGAGTGTTGAGAGAAATCTACGTGCCTATTAATCATGGTTATTGTGCTACGCGACTGAAAGTTAATGTCAACAACATTTGCACTTTTGATTTGGCTCCTGAAGCGTTATGTGGACAAAGACGTCTGGAAACTTTACCTTGCATGATGGGAAATTGTGGCATTAAATTGGCATGTGATCAAAAGTTATGGACCAATGGCTAATGAAAAGTTAGTGAAATCTCTGATTCCAATCTTGTCTTTCTAGTCCATGTTTTTGTATATAAACACAGTATATATATATATATATGTGTGTGTGTGTATATATATGTATACAAGAGGCTCAATCCTTGTAATTTCTTCTACAAACTCTTATCTTTCTTGGTTTTCTATTACTACTCTTTTGACATGTGCTCTAGAAACCTGGCAGAGTAAAACAAGACCATGCATGCTGCGTACTGTTGTCACAAGGCATTCTGGGAAATGAAGGACTTCCCAAACTAAAGGAGAAGTAGGTGAAGCATGATGAAGAAAAATGGATTCTCTCCAACATCTTCCCCTCATCTCCTTGAAGCCTAAATCCAAACTTGCGTTATCATCACGCTGCAGCTCTCGCTGTCTGTCTCTCTGTCGGCTTGCGGCTCTGACTGCACCACCAGGCTCAGATTTCAAAAAGCCTGCGGTCTGCTGAAGGCAGAAAGACACCAGTTGTTCTCCATCCTCTGAGGAGACGGCGAGAGCCTCTGTAACACTGCCCTGTAATTACAGGTCATGTTTTTTCCTAATACGCTAAACAGATGTGCTTAAAATGATGCTTAACATCCAGAGTCCCAGTTAGATGTGATGACCTGTCATTACTATCAGCTGGTGGAGGCGTACACCACCATTTCTCTCCTGTTCTAAATGATTTGGTTGTCAAATTCTAATTGTTTCGCATTTTCAAAGTTTATTTGAACAAAAAATCAAGTTATAAAAGTATATTTTGAAATGAAATGACATATATGACATATATCCGTATATGAAACTGGGATATATTTAATGTGACAGCATCTTGCATGGATATTATTCATTTGTTTCCATGAACATTTCAACTATTCAGACTCATGAGTTACATTTTAAAAGAAGCCTAGGCAGGATTTGACCGCAGACTGCACTTATACACAAGGAAGTCAGTTTGTTTAACTTACCGTGAGTTGACATATGACAACAGATTATACATAATGTCTTAAGAATATATCCATGATTGTGCTTAAGCATTGCCAAAATCAGATACATGACATTACAAGACTTCCCTTTGATCACCGGAGCCCACTCATGTATCGCATGATTCATGGTGAAGTCTTTGAAATAGCTCGCTCTCAGTGAAGGTGCTAAATGCCCTGAAGGAAGAAATCTGCACTCGGAGTCATTATGCAATGCATCACAGAGGAAATACTTTGGCAGCTAATTTAATCAGATTCACTGCAGTTAACCGACCACGAAGACAAAGAGTGTGCGTGCAAGTTGTAAAGGAAGTCTGATTCTTCTTGTGTCGTTGGTGTGTATGCTCGACCTGGTCACAGGTATCCAATTTAGGAAACAGTTCCCATCTCTTGTTGCACATTAGAGGACATCTGTGCTCATCTCTGTGAGGTTGGAGGCATCTTGGCACGGTGCTGTGTGAGCAGCTACAGTCATTACTGCTCATCTCCACTCAGCTATGAAAGACGAGATGAGTCCTTTTGGCATTTGCAGCCTCTCTCACTCCAAGTGTTTGTATTTGTAAACTAGCTCTCAATCCCTTTTAGCCACTCCACTGTGTGTATATTTACTGCACCCATTTCTGCTCAAGTTTTATTATTGTAAGCACAGCCTCCCTGTTGGTTGGTGTGTTGTCTTTTACCCCCCCCCCCCCCCCC
>CM076648.1:18538590-18657043 GCA_038496675.1 Rachycentron canadum
CACCACCACCACCACCCCCACTCCAGGTCAGGGGCGGTTGGATGCGTCCGTTTGGCCCATCAGACTGTCTTTCTGAGGGGGAAATGGAGTGTGCATAATCCAGGTCAATGATACCTCTTCGTCCCTCACCGTCTTCCTCTTCTTCTCCTCCCTGCTCTTTCATCTCCGTCTCTGCTGTTTCTGCTGTTTGCTAACACCTCGCCACTTCCGCTGCCTTCCGTACATTTGAACCAGCTTAGCTAATTGATGCTGATACTGACATTGATATTTGCGAGTCTAAAAAACACAACTCTGATAAGTATTAATCCTCGCATGATATAGTTCCATTAAATAGTTTTAGTAAAGCTTCAAAACATATCTTTGTCTTTTCAGTAATTTGTCTAGCATACGCTGAGACCATATCTATGCACTGAGCTAACATTGGTCGACCTATCAGTCTACTATAGCACCTTTACTTTACAAGGTCCTGACACACTGGCTTTTTACATACATGTATCATGCATTTGTTTCAATTAACACAGAAGATTGTTTGAGTGTATCCGCCTCTCACACTGAAAACATCCAATTCATTTATCTGTAACTTTTAGGTAATAGAAGTCATGATTGCATGCAACCATGACTTCCCAGAGAACCATTCGACCTAAACACTTCAAACACTTTAAAAAAGCAGCCACTGATGACGTGTTGCGCATTTGCAGGCCTGTTTTATTGTGGGGTGGTGTACTTTTCCTATTCCACCAGCCAAATGTAGACTGTGCAGTGTCATATTGATATTTCCAGAGCTAGAACGGAGTCTGAAGGGAAAAATATTTTTCCACTCTCTAAAATAATAAAATGTAAATGTGAGGTCAGTGCAAGAGCAAGGGCCTTGTTTCAGACTGAACATTTTACACCAGTGCTCAATAGTCATACAGCACATGGCAAAACCAATTTCTCCACTTAACAGCAGCTTAATGAGAACATAAATCAGGCAGTTATGGAAACTGGAGTAAAGGGGAATGTGTTGAGAAAACTGCCCACACTACTCCTGATGAAAAACTGTGTGGCACATGTAAAATGTGAACACGTTCTTCTTTAATACTAGTCAGATTTGATTAGAAAATGCATTGATCGCTGTGGTTTATTACATGTAATTGTGTCATACTTTCATTCAGAACTGAGACCTTTCATTACAGTTACAGGCTGTTTCCGTGAATAACCCCCACACCCCTGACTTCTGATAATAGTGAGTCATTAAAGCATTAGCTCACACATATAGTTTTATGACTTTAACTGATACTGAGCTGCTTTTCCAAACTGCAGCCAAGCTGATCTGAATCTACTCGGCTAACTCTGGCTCTACCTGTAGGACATATACTATAGATAAATACCTCGCACAACCCCACAACCAATACCCGGAACTATCACTTGAAGACACAAGAAAACTCACATGGATTGATACATAAAATTATTTGATCCCCAGAGATTTATCCCACCATATGTAAGAGGTTAGTTCATATCTGCTCAGGCCAGAGTAAAAGCCGGTTGAAGAGGAGACATACCAAAGACAGAATGAGACCAGCAGTTGAGACACTGAGTTGGAAACAGGCAACAGGTTTCAAAGCAGGTGTTTCAGGATCAGCTGACCTGGCTGTCTCATCTGCTAACCCACAAACAGGAAAAACTGTTGTCCAGAGAAGCTGAAGCTCAAAGTGGTCATCTCATGCAGACAGCGAACTACATTGGATATTGTTGCTGTGTTTTATGGCAGATTTGCCAGATTTGCCAGATTTGCACCACAGTCACACCAGTCCCCACTGTGTTACCGTCTGTGATTGTCTAAAATGTCACACGAACCCCCACACCTTTCACCTTTCAATGCTAAAACTAGCTTTGTCACTGTTTAGGTTTTGAAAACTGAAAAAAAATCCATATGACAAAGGAAGATTTCCTTTTTCTAGAAGGTGAAATAGAAACAATCCCGTGATGGTGTTGTTACGGTGTTGTTATGTCAAAGCCCCATGAGCTGCACTTCCTGTCTCACCCAAAGCTGCTGTCGTTGTCCTGGGAGTGGACACAGGAAGTGGAATTCTCTATGGCGACAACAGAGGAGTGGTGCTGTTTACTCCCACTGTTTCTTTTATACAAGCCCCCGGTTTCATTTCTAATATCCAGCCCTCCCAGCAGCCTCTAGCAGAGTTCAATTTAATGGCAAGGAGTTGGTTTGATTGTGGTCATCATTTATTTTTATTGATTTACTACATTTCACCATCAGAGAATTGTCGTACTCGCAAAGTAAATCTTAAACTTGCTTGTCACCATTGACATAAAAGGTTTTCTAGAAATGTTAATGTGAATTTTAACCTGTGTGTGTGGAAAAAACCATGTTCCATTTCTTTTAGTCTATTTCAATTTTTATGGTGGTCTATTAAAATAAATCCACCAGTCATTTATCAGCTTCTGATTTAACCTTGTACTTTGGAATTGTTGGCTTTTGTCTTAATGTGAAATTACACTGAAACTTTGACTTTGGATTAACAACATTTGCTACAACATTGTTTTCCTATGAAGGACACAAGTCAAAGGTACAGAAATAACAGAGACTGTAGATACCAGACCACACAGTAGCATGCGTTTTTTTTTTTGTTTTTTTTTTACACAGTGTTGTCCTTGGAAGTCTTGCTGTATGCTTCAATTTCCTTCCTCTGCCTTCTCCCTCCACTCTCTCCGGCCCACTTCAGGCAACAACAATAATAGGTCCTGCGCAGCAAAGTCAGGCTCTTAATTTAGCAAACGCACATGGCATTTCTTCCAGTGACACATTTTCGTGTCAGTTGAGTCACCTGTTGGTGTTCAGCCGGTGGAATGTGGAGGGAGCTGGTGTTTGCCCAGTGCTTCATTCAGAATGACCAGTCATGGTTATCCTCTGCTGTGTGCACAGATGGGCCTAAGGGGCCTTCAGTCATTTTTAATTATGGTGTGGACAGTGATTCCAGTATGGGCTTGTTCCAGCCTGGCTGCAGCCTCACTGACTCAGGTGTCTCGGAAATACACTTTAACTGTGTCAGCCTTTGTATTAACACGCTGTAGTTAATTTATTGATTGATTGATATTCATGACTGAAACAGATGAAACATTTCTGTTCCCTTTTTTTTTTTTAATTCCACAGTTATCTTTAATAATGAAATTAAACTTAAACTAAATGAAGAATTTAAAGGACCATACAGTGTTTTTGACCATACAGTTTTTTAAGATCTAAATTTTACATACTTACATACTACATACATTTTTGCTGACCATTTTCAAAAGCACGCTGCAATTTTAGAAATCTGTATTTATTTCTCATACACCATTGATATCCATTCATCTCTGTATGTTTCGACTCCTGGCTCTTGCTTAAGTTGGTTAAATGTGAGATAATGAAAAGGAGACTTGCATTACAAATCAATCTGCACTTAAAGTTCATTTCCAGCTTTGATGCCCACTGAGGTGAGCTGACAGAATAACATTGATAGATTTAAAGTTGTATAGAAATGGACTGAAACCAGGGGCTACATGAATTAGTTGGAAAACAACATCCAACCATCTAAGCCCCAGTAGCGTGGTCTGCAAAATGGTTAAACATGATGTAGAGGATGTTATGTGGGCTACAACCAATTCTTATTTTTACTGTTATGGTAATTAATGTGTTTACTATTAAGTAAAAAAATAAATAATAATAATAATAAAAAATAAAGTGGTGAAAAATGTCCAAATCTTGTTTTGTCCAACTTTCAAAAACACAGATATTTAAAGGTGCCCTGTGAAGTTTTCTTGTAAACAAACAACTTGTGTTTAAATCCAGTGTTACTCACCAAATGGAACTGTCTGCATCCATGGGGTATATCAAATGTGCCAAAAGCATTTCCTTTTTCATAAAACATATCTAAAGCTTATTTGTGTTTTATGTCCAGCATTGTTAACATCTATGTTTAGTAGCTTGCACTCTTCTTCCCTGTCTTTGCTGCCACATTGCAGCACATCCTGCAATATCACTGCCACCTGTTGATTGGTGGAACAGTGTGAAGCCATCACACTGTCTTTTTTAAATGTGTGCCTGTGCACAAGAAAAATAAAACAAGGACCCCAAAACAGCTCCACGGCGTAAATAGATGTCAATAACTTTACAGGAAGCCTTTCATTCCAAATATGACATGAAAAATGGAAAAGCAGCAAGTCCTTACATATTGACATATTTACATTTGACATGATTTAAATAAAGGGAATGAAACGTGTTGAAGGTTTAAAAAAAAAAAAAAAAAAAAAAAAAAAAAAAACTCAAGAGGCTGGAAAGTATTATATAGTATATAAAATAATTTATTTGAGACAGCAACTGCTGCGCTGTTCCAGCGCTGGACTCTAAGGGCACAAATTGTTGCTGAAATGGCAGGCTAAACCAGCTGTTAGACAAACTGTTGAACCGTATCAATGAGTACAAGTACAGCGATGTCTGGCCAGGTTGGCTCTTTCCTTTCTTTCACTTCGGACTCCTTCCTCTCTTCTGCTCTCACTCACTTTCCCATAGCTCAGATTTCAGGGAACCGACATCCTTGTCTCCCTCCGTTTCTCTGTCTGTTTCCGTCCCTTTATCGCCTTCATTTTCTCAATTCAATCCCCCTTTCTGTGAGTCTCCGTACTTGTTCCCTCTCAGTTCGTTCTCCTTTCTCACTTATGCCTGCTGTCTTGAATACTTCGACCAGAGCTCATGTTCCACCCCAGCTACCACTTCCTAATCATTAGTAGTTACAGAGACAGACACAGAGACTTGAGAGCCGTGTGAGTGAATCCGTGACATATTTTAGCTATAGGAAAATGTATGTAGGGCTGTGTTTCTCTGCAGCGCCCACACCATATTACTAGGGGTGTAACGATACGTTGTTACAGTGATACGTATCATTTTTCATGGTGCAGAGATGATTCAAGAACAATATTTGGCTCATCTAGAACGATATGATACGATTCAGTAATGTTAAATCGATGCAGTAAATTTCTTTTGCCAAAATATTCAACAAGTGTGACTGTGAAATAAATACCTGGATATTGGACAGTGCAGGTGAGGATTTCTAGGTTTTTCTTGTCAGGGAATCAGGATAAAATAAATTATAGATATAAACAAGTAACCACAACAATTAATGGCAAATACATTCACCTTTTATTAAAAGTGCAACCAACATTTCTTCAGGTTGATAAACACTGATTGAACCTGCTGCTATTGTTCTGATTTTCAGTATAAAAGTGAAATATAATATAAGAGTGAAATAATAATAATAATATTAAACAAAAATTAAAGTGCAAATTTGTTCAGGTTGAATAAAAAGTAGGTTAACCTGCTGCTTCTATTCTCACACGCCAGACCTCAAGTGGCTTGAAAATCTCTCATTCCACTTTGTTCTGTTGTTTCTTTGTTGCTGCTGGTCCATGTAGATGACGTCACACACAGGAAGAGTGCATTGTTGTAACGTTTAACATTCTCTACTATGCTAAAAAAGACATCCATATAAAGTTTGTCGTGCTTAAATACAATGTGCAAATTCTTACTATCGATACAATCGATTATTTAACTTGCAAATTGATTTTAGATCGATATACATTCCCATTGATCTATATATGCCTAGCAATGTAGGCATTGCTAGGCAATGCTAGGCACGACAAACTTTATATGGATCTCTTTTTTAGCACTTTAAGTAGTAGAGAATGTTAAACGTTACTACAATCCGAGACCCTCAATATTTTGGGTGCTGCCAATACAGAAAATTGCCACTTTTATTATGATTTCTTGTGTTTTATCATTTAATAACTCTGCATAAGGATAAAAGACACTGTCACAGCTTTTGTAAAACTGTTTTCATCACTGTTTTGATTCATCACTGAAACAACTAAAGTGTGCATTAGACTGCGGAGACATCATGCACATTATGACGCTTCAATTAATAGAGCATTTCCCAATATTTACGGGTTACCAAGTCAAGTCTCTTCAGCTTTTTGCCTTCAAGTCTCAAGTAAGTCAAGTTCACATTTGGCTTGAATCCAAGTGTCAAGTCTACAGCTCTGCACTGAACTGAACTGCTATGGCAAAGAAAAGTCGCTCTCCACCCTGTAGCTGCCTGAGGTGAACAGAGCACAGTAAAAGGTTTGCCCCAATCTTTAGGATTGGCATCTCTAGTTTTAGTCAAGGAGCTGCCCTGACAAAAAAATATTTCCTGTGTTTGCAAATCTACTGCTGCCGGCATCCCCACACAAAAAAAGTCCAGGTTCTGGAGCAGTGAGCACAGTCTACACATTAGAGCTTTGAGGAAGCATTAGCATGTATTAACTGCAATTTTAACAAAACCCAGAAACCGAAATGTTAAAGACGCTGACAAAAATGTTGGCATCCTGCGCTCCTCGTTTCCCATTTACCCAAATTAGCGTCAAACACGGTCATTCACTAGTGAACTAAATTAAAGGAAAGGTTACAGTAGGCTGCAGTGCCATATCCTCATGTTACAGTCAATTTACCACATGGTCTAGGGAAAAAAGTTAACCTCTGTCAACCTTCACTTTTGGGTGGCCTCACTGAAACTGCACACAGCAGTGTACATTTAGTTGTTTTTTCTTTAGTCTATAAAATGTAAGAAGATGGTGAAATTACCTAAATAATGTCGGATGAGACCTAGACACACCAGAAGCATTAGCTTCTCGAGGCTTGGTGTCGTAGACGACACTCACAGGTCTAGTGGGTGAACCACTGCTGACACACTAACATGCTGGCCAGCTGGAACACGCTAGTGTTAGTCACAACAGCTCATCTTTCTGTTTTCTCTGTGCTGTGATGTTGACTTCCACCTGGCATGTTGTTTTCAGGATTGTATGTCATTTCTTTCAATGACCCTTTTTTGATGAAGACGCTGACAAGCTTAAGAAAGCTTGCAAATCCACCAATCACAGTGACTCCACTGGATGGATCTCCTTGCATGCATTTTTCCGTTTCATATAGAAGCAGCAAATCCTCACATCTGAGTAATTGTAGTCTGCAGATGTTTCGCCCTAATCAAAATTGTTGACAAGTAATTTTTATGTCAATCAACCAGTGAAATTATTGTTGCCTTACGTTTCCACTATTATGATTCTACATCAGTCAACTCTCTTATAAATTACATTTGATTTTTGCCATATCAAGAATAAACTGTGAGCTTTTCACTGATCCAACCAGTATTAACATATTTGCTGTTGCAGTTTAGTTGTGTATAAGTGTCATTTCCAAGACACAAAGTTGCTCCAGTAGCTTTTACTAAGAGTCCGAACGAGCTGAACGAGTTGTAGCTCTTTGCTTGACAAGGTCAAGGCCTCTGTGGGTGAGCTACAGAGCTGCCTGCAGGCTGAAGGTGAACTATTTCTGTGGGACAGTGCAGACGCAGAGTTGTGTTACACATTAATACATTTGGGTTCAAGGAATGGTGACCTGTAATTATGTGCATGTGTGTGTTTGTTGGATGTGTCGCTGCTCGTATGGCATGTCCATTGCCACATCCATCAGCTGACCCCCCCTCCACTTCCTCCAGTGGCCTTCACACCATGGTGGACAAATCTGAAAACACTGTTAACAACTTGCATTTGTGTTAGATTTTCAGGCAAGTTTTTAAAAGTTGAACAATAATAAATTAGATCACAACTTCCTTTTTCATTGACATGAGAAATTGTCCATTTCAGTCAACATCTGGGGCTTTAAAAGACGCACCATGTGCTCCACTGATTCACCAGGTGAAACATTGTCCCCTCCTCAACAAAGTCTCAATATAGTAGAACACAATTTATTTTTTTTAATACATTATTATTATTTCTGTTGATAAAGTCTAAAATTGACTGAAAACACTGCCAATGTTGTTTGTTGCCTTTGTAAAACTTTAACTGCTCTGATCAATCAAAGCACATTCTTCAGAAAGCTCAGTGTTTTTCTTCCTCAGTCGCTCCTGCCCGTCCCTTCTCTTTACAGTTGGGTTTTATGAGTGGTTGTACTGTATGTGTTTTATGTCTGAAGTGCAATTTCCTCTCCCTGTTACTGTGAGGGGGTTGGGTCTGTTTTTGAAGGTTGTGTAGCCCTATTAAAAGCAGGGAAATGAGTTTCTGTGTGGTACACTGCATAACACAGTCTGGCTCCCTGTGCCTTATCTTTATGTGTGCTGTAATGCACTGTCACCATTAGCACCTTCTTTCACACACGTGATACAGGGAGACACCACAGAACAGAAAGTACTCCAGACTTAAAACCTACATTGTATCAAATATATATAATTGACTTCAGGACTTTAAAACTTAATTGTAGGGTTTTAAACCATGTTCATAGTTTTTATCCGACAGTATTGTTACTCTATACTTTAATGGGATAAACAAAGTCTTTTTGAATTACCTCCATTTATATATAGACCTAACACAATCAGTTTTAACTGATATCACACATAAAACAAACAAATAGTATTGTTCTTGTCCATATTGAACATAATATAAATATTCACATCGTAGGATGGAAAAAGTATTAACTCCTCCTCAGCTAGGGGCATCAACAAACAACAAATGCCTCTAATCACTTTTCATTTAATGGATTTACTGGTTTGATAAGTCCTTGAGTCATCAAACCTGGAGTCCAGTTGAGGATTTGACTTGTGAGTTAGAGTTGAAGTTAAGTTGAACTTATAAAAAGCCTTTAAACATTTTGGGTTTGTTGATAGTAACAAATTGTGGTGGGAACCATGCCTCGCAAAGAGGAAATCTTAGACTTAGACTTTAGGTCACAATGAGTGCACAAGCAGACAAACTGTAAGTGGGGAGGATTTAGTTCTGTAACTACTCTCACTGGATGCTCCCAGCTGAGATGACTCCACAAGCACAAGGATCAGTAACCTCAGAGTAACAGCCAAAGGTTTGTGCGACTCATCTGAGCTGGACAACATGTTCATGAGACGACCGTATGCAGATGACATCCTGTGCCCTGAAGTATGGGCAGCTTGGCACCATAACTTTTGCTTGTCATTGTATTATTTTGCACAAGCTCAAATTGTTCATCCAATTCACTAACAACATTTTCCAGTTTTTGACAACAACTGAGATGTAAAGTAATTGCCTCCTAGGCAAAATGCATCATAACTGTGAAGTGAAACTTTAGTATGGCTTAATATAACTTAAAACTGTAACAAACATTGTAAATACAAGATGACTCACCTGTTTTTATATAACTCTGCATGCATGACTATTACTAAACTTTACAGAAATAGTTGAAACAGGTTTGTAAATTCTGCTGAAATGTTCAGCAGTGTCAAGACAAAAGATTAATTAAAAGTTAATAAAAAAAGGATTTAGCATTGGGAGTGTTTATAATCATATGCGCTGCAGCTGCAGCTTATTACTGTCATTGACAGAAACCAAATGGTCAGTTGTGAGGAACGAGCAGTGTGGTCCTATGGCATGGAGCTAATAAGCATAGGAGCTAAATTTGGCACCATGGAACTGTCAGATTCACAAATGAACCCACGAAAAATGTGCAGACTAGATGTGAGTTCACAGTCTAGTGCCAACTCGCACACCTCAGTGTAATGCATACAGATTCCCAGTGGCTAAAAGGTATGATAAAGAGCCACCACAATATTATGAGCCCTGAATACATGAGCTTAGCCCTGATGACAGCAACACACACACACACACACACACACACACACACACACACACACACACACACACACACACACACACACACACACACAGCCTTTCAGAAAAAATGACTTCACGTGGTAGAAAGCTTACCAAACTCGATCCTTCACTCCTCTACAACAATGGCAACCATTGAAGAGTCTGACTCACATGGTTGAAACTCTCCTTGGTTTCCTGTTGGAGGGAACCTCCACACAGGCAGTGTTCAGATTACAGAGAGACTGCTGACTGTCTCATTTTCTTCTCATTATTCACTATCTGTAATTTGCAGGAACCTTGGTTTAATCTTTCACGAGTCACATTTTACCACCAAAAACAATAAATACGCTATTAGTTAAAAACAGGTTTGAGAAAAATTAAATAAAATACATTTTTCTTTATTGAATCCACTGCGTTTTAAATTGAGTTGAATATTTTCTTATTGTATTCCTTGTATTTATTGTATTCAGTGTTTCGCTCGTGCTGCAGGTTGTTTTAAGTCACTGATCCAAGAGCAGATAAGTTCCAACATTTCTCTCAACTGTGGTGAGATCAGATAACATCTGGCCCTAAGTTTAACTTTTAAAAAAAAGCTCAAAGCAAGAATGCACTGTCTCATATGTTCTGCATATCCAGACAGAATTCAGACTTTACTGTTTGTCGATGTCTTAGTAGAGTGGGTTTGTCTTGATCTGCTGTTCCTTGGGAAATGTCTCCTCAAACAGATTCCAGGTCAGATTACATGACTGTCATTACTAATCTCTGTCCATTCAGGTGATGTAACCAGATCTGTTTCTGGTTCAGTCGTCTTACAACAAGAGGCCATTTTTCCTCCAGCTGTGCTCCATCTGCTTTGTCACTTCCTCTGGGGCACAAACCTCTGGCTTATCTACATCAACCCACCTTTTTTTTTTTTTTTTTTTTTTTAAATTACCATGCAGACACACAGGCGCGACGCTCAGGTGAAATGTCATCATGCCTCAAACATTTTCTGTTCCTCTTTGCTCAGTCTGTCGCTCTCTCTCGCTCACGTTTTGACTCTGGGGACACTGAGCAGCAGAGCTGTCGCACTTTTGCTACTTTGAGAAGGTCGACTTGATGTGAATGATACTATCAGTGCAGGGTGTGAAAGTACATCTGTGCTGCATGTGTATTAGGAATCAAAACACTTTTTTGAAAAAAAAAAAAAAGTTACAGTTGCGTCAACAAGTATCACTGTTGACCTTTAATGGGCTGTTTCTTTATGTGATGCTGGTCTGAAGAATGAACAGTATGTATCTTAAAACGACAGTTTAAAGAGTATCATCTCCAGCCAGAGATGCCAATGATTCATTGCGACTGAATCACCATTGAGAATTTAAAACCATGAAGATTTTAAGAACTGGTGTGACATTTTTTAATATAAAACCATTTGACATAAACTTGAAATAGCTGCACCATGATTCATATTGCTGATATGGCCACACAAAGCGTTTGTATTACAACAGGAACAACATGGTGAAAGGTATTTGTCATGTTGGAGATTAAGCAATAATGAAACTTGTGCTGCAGTTTCTAGAAACCTTACACTGAGGCTTCATCTCTCATTTCTTCGTGTTCTTTCCTGTAAATCATTGATCATCCTAAACTGAAGGGTATTTAAACTAAGCTACCTGCTTTGCCATGGACAGATTAAATGAGTGGCTCTGTGTCTTGGGGCCCCTGCATCAGAACCTCTGTACGAAGAGAC
This sequence comes from Rachycentron canadum, assembly GCA_038496675.1. Taxonomy (NCBI): domain Eukaryota; kingdom Metazoa; phylum Chordata; class Actinopteri; order Carangiformes; family Rachycentridae; genus Rachycentron; species Rachycentron canadum. Next base: position 18,549,998 of record CM076648.1, read on the forward strand.
TTTTAACATTTATAGTTAGAACGTGAAAGAGGTCAGATAGAAAACAGCTGAAAGGAAAAACAAAATAAGTCTTGATTGCAGTAATTGTGTATCTCCCTTAGTCTGGGGGTCCTGTATTGGAAGAGGTAGGGGTCTTAAGTGTGTCATTGCCCAGGGGCCCATTTTCTCAATCCGTTCATGTGCTGTGCTTCTCTCTCTTTTTATCATTGATTTCTACATCAAATACATGACAAAGAACGTGACAAAAGGAAATTGTTCACTGCCACTGTTATAAACAAAAATATATACAGTATAAATTTTTTCCATCTTCATTCTGCCCGACCCATCACTTGTACCCAGTTCAGAGCAATAATCACAATTCCACTTATAATATTCACGTCTATAAATATAAGCTCCACAGAGTACAAGTGAAATGAAAACACACCTCCCTGCTGTCAGTGCAGCCACTCCACCACCACCACCCCACCTCCCTGTTAATGGCTGCCTACAGGCTAATCTCCAAAATCACCATAGCCAACTTGTTAAAGTGATATAAAATAAGATAAACACATCTTCCCTTTCTGATTGACATTCAGTTAACTGGCTCACTTAGGTGTGCCATTTCTTCCTGAGAACATTTTCCTTTGGAAATCGTTCCACCAAATATTTATCAAGAACTATATAAAAACCTGCTCTGAAAAGACTGGTCTGTTTGTGTGTTGTTAGAGGACCATAATACAGATAATCAGTATTATCAGAACAGATAATCTCTATTTGTAGGGAACAGCACTTGTTGATACCAACATTTCTTAGGATGTAAGTGCCCTGAATGCTTAGTCTTGTACTTGTTCTATTTATTCATTGTAATAGATTTTTTCTATGGCAAATTGCTGAATAACAACAGGCTGGATGAACAGGAGCAGCCATTTCAGCTACTACATGATTTTTTAAAAAAAATTTACTTAATTTTTCAAATAATTAACTTTGTGTTAATTTGTCATTGCTTGTGTCGCTGGCATTTTTCCCCCCAGTGATAAGTTCATAATCATCATTGTATCTGACAATAGTCATATCTCCCAATCTCAGCAGAATCTCCCTCATGTCACTTCGATCTGTTCCAGGCTGAGGTTAATGCAAAAGAAAGATAGCAATGGAGATGGTTGCTATAGGGAGATGTGCTGTGATTGGTAAGATTTGCTTGTGTTTTCCCGGAGGAGATGTCCATTAGTTGATTGTCCTCATGTGATGGTAAACAGAGAGGCAGCCAGCATGGCCCTGGTCTAGAACTGCCTCAACCCTAAATCTCCCCTCCCTATCCCTTAAGCAGCGAGCTGACCATCTGTTCCAGGCACCAGGCCCTAACTCAGTACACACACATGCACACGCACGCACGGTACAAACACACATGCAGGGAATACGTCCATTACAGTCAGTTAATGGCATTGAATATATGTATGGTATCAGCTCGATTGAATGTTCTGCATGAGGGTAGAGAGGGTGACGTGCGCCTGTTTTTCTTTGTCTCGTACGTGGGTGTGTGTTTGCATTTGGAAAGGGGAGAGGTCCTGTGTGCATGTGTTTGTATGGCACATGGTTATATCAAAGTTGCTGAGGCGACACGTGGCATGAGAGGTTGCAAATGGGGCGACAGGAAATGACCAGGCAGGGGTGCAGCATTGTATCATTTTTCCTGCCGAAATCCTTTGTACTCCACTCTGTGCACCAACTGTACGTGTCCCTGTTCCATTTCCTGTTTTCCCTTTTTTTTTCTGTTGTGTACATACATGTTGATGTAGTTTGAATGCGGGTGAGGAGTATGATCCATCGTCTTTTTCGTGCCTTAAAAATGATTAATCATTTCATCTGTGAGGCTGTGATGTTAGTTGTAAAAGGTTTTTGTACACGACTGAAGGGTTTGGATGTCACACATCTATGAACAGTGGGGTTGTTGTAACAGTGGGTTGGGAACAATCTTTTTTAAATGTTTCATACATTCAGACTGTAGGTGATTTTAGCTGAACTGAATGAACTGATCTGATGAATTGATAATTACATTGATAATTACAGGACATTTTGTATAGCTGAAGTGTAGCTAAATTGCTGCTGCTCGTAAAAATCACAATGTTGTTTATTTTTAATGATAGACTTTTCCTTATAGTTGCAACAGTTGACTGACAGAAAAATAATTAGCACCCATTTTGATAATTGTTGGCATGAAGAAACATTTCTGGTTCCAGCATCTCAAATGTGAGCATTTGATCACTTTCTTTATACTTTTTGTCAGGAAGGTATCACAAGGTAGGAAAAAGCCTGATGTTTTTATGCGTTTGGCTGTGGTGACTCCTGGAAATGACCCTGTTGACGGTGTGTGGAGGTGTGGTGGTGGATTATCTTCACCGTCACTGCAATGACAGGAGAGGAGTGTAGCCGATTCTCATAAAACATAATTTAGCTCTCAACAGTGAAGCCACAACACGTGCCACACTTTGATTAATAGTTGCAACTTAATTGCCGCAATGTGACATTCCTTTCTGTACCTGAGTGAAAAAGACACAGTTGAAGTCAACAAGTTGAAGCACATTGCTGCTCCCATTCCTGTGCACTTCAAAATCAGTCTCTGAACCAAGAGTCGGTCCGACCGACTGAAGGGAAATGGGTACAATACGTCGGACAGTGACTCCTGGAATGCACTGAACATTTCAGACTGATGATACACAAGACTGCAATGCTACCTGGGTGAGGCAAAAGGATGAATATGTCAGTCATCAATGGGTGACAGCCTCTTTTTGGATAAACCAAAAGTTTTACATTTCTGCCTCTTCAGTCGCGAGATCATCAAACGTGATGTCCCCTAAAAGCCATACAGGGCTTTGTCTATTTTCTTACCTCATACAGACAACGTTCATACTACATACAAACAACTCACTTTTAGTGCAGCACCATGCCCTTTTAGGTGGCATCACATATATGTTTAGAAAAAAGTTCAGGAGCTTTTTAATTTCCATTTTTGCCGACTATTCACATACTTGTGGCTGGAATGGCACCATAACCCGAATATATGACATCAGTGTTGTATTTTAAGAGGTAATGGCACTTTTTTTTCAACTTTTTTTTTTTGCATGAGAACATCTGAGTTGATCATTTGAAAATAACCTTCAGCTCATTGTTCTGTTCAGATGAACAGTCCAAATCCTCACAATAGTGGAGAAATCACAGAGCAGCAGTCAATAAACCCATCCTCTCTCTATTTCTGGATCTCTGGCCTCCACTCACCCCATGATGTCCTGTTGCTTTGTATTGAAGAGGGGGACTTGTGAATGGCTTGATTGTGCATTCAGTGGAGAGGACGGCAGCTGTTGGTCTTGGTGGTGCTAGAGTTTGTCTGTGTGTGCTTGGGAATGTGCATGTGTGTTAATGGTAATCCTGTCGATCCTGATGACTTGTCCTTTATCCTTTATGAGTATGCATGTCGGGTTCCAGCAAAATAATTCGGCACTTTAGTCGATTACATAATCGCATATGAGATCTTTGTGTCATAATCAGACGAATTTCGTCATCTGGCAGGTTGCAGAGGGCTGTGTTGAAATGCCTGGTCTTAGATCAGTTGAATAGATGATTGAAGTTTGAGATCAGGTTTTCGAGCAGCCAATCAGTAGCTATTAGATTAGAGCAAAATACCAAATTTTCCTTAGTCCCAGCTAATTATTTATGAGGATTAACTGTATCTTTCATTTATGTGATAGCAAATGAATCATTTCTTTTTAAACTGTTGATCGGACACAACAAGATATTTAGGGTCATCGACTTGAGTTTCAGGAAATAATAAACACATTCCTAGTATTTTATCGACCAGCTGATTGGTTGAAGAGAGAATTTTACTTACTTAAGTCATATTTTACATTTTTAGAGCATTGAAAGCCTGCAGAGTATTGATCCTGAGTTTGTCCTCTCTTTGCAGTGGTAATGTCTTGAACTGGTGGCCCCTCCAGCCCAGTAAAGGACGTGTCAGTGCCGGGCTGCTGCTAATGGGAACTCCTGCTCCGCCATGAGTGCTCGTGATGGCGTTGGTGGCGTTGGTGGCATCGGTGGCGTGGGCACCCTGGGCCGGCGGCAGCGCTTCGAGAACTCCGAGTTCACCGTGCGCATCTACCCCGGTGCCCTGGCTGAGGGTGCCATCTACTGCCCGATCAGTGCCCGCAAGACCACCACAGCTGCTGAGGCCATCGAACATGTCATTGAACGCCTCCAGCTCGACCGTACCAAGTGTTATGTCCTAGCTGAGGTAAAGGAGTTTGGTGGGGAAGAATGGATTCTGAACCCCAGCGACTGTCCTGTGCAGAGGATGATGCTCTGGCCCCGCGTGGCACTGGAGCATCGCCCACTGTCTGGTGGCGAAGACTACCGCTTCCTCCTAAGACAGAAGAACCTAGACGGCTCAATTCACTATGGCGGCAGCCTCCAGATGTGGCTGCAGGTCACAGAGGAGCGCAGGCGCATGGTGGAACGTGGACTGCTGCCACAGCCTGAATCTCAGGGTGACCACGCAGATCTGTGCCGCCTGCCGGAGCTCAACGAACGCTCGCTGCTGGACAACCTGCGCTCGCGCTTCCGCCAGGAAAAGATCTACACTTATGTTGGAAGCATCCTCATTGTCATAAATCCCTTCAAGTTCCTGCCCATCTACAACCCCAAGTATGTGAAGATGTATGATAATCATACGCTGGGAGATTTGGAGCCGCACATTTACGCTGTGGCGGATGTGGCTTACCACACCATGCTGCAGAGACAGAGGAATCAGTGCATTGTTATATCTGGGGAGAGCGGCTCTGGGAAGACACAAAGTACGAACTTTCTCATTCATCATCTGACTGCTCTCAGCCAGAAGGGTTTTGCCAGTGGAGTGGAGCAGATAATCTTGGGGGCAGGGCCAGTACTGGAGGTAAGAAAAAAACACTAATATTCTGGGTTTTTAGAAAAAGATATTTTTCTGTTTGCATGAATGTTGCAAAGTAACTGAAAAGCTCTTATTGTATAAAAACCATGTATGTCAGACCTCCAGGTCCTGACTTATTCGACTTTAATTTGGCCGATGTGCAGTGTACCCCTCATCCTGAATGAGATGCTTGTTTGACATGACACCATTTCGTGTTAGCTGATATGTTCAGTGTGGAAACAGTGTGCCTCTGTAAATGGATTGATTCCCACTTCTGTGCGGCTTTTAATGTTAGTTACACAACACTGCTTTAGCCACCGCTGCCTCTATGGTTGGCCCTGAGTTGTGTCTGCCCCTATTCAGAGGTTTATTGCACTTTCAGTCCAGCTGTGTGGGGATTATGTAGTGCACAGAGGCGCTCTCTATCTGCAAGCAGCCGCTGGCCTATCGGTGGTTGAAGTTGCAGATTCTTGTTTTTGTGATGATGACCGTTTTTTTTTTTTCCTGCACACTGGAAAGATTGTCTCAAGGCAGACATCGTGGAGGCCCAGCTGAAGGTTGTGAAGGAAGCTGGTTGTTTTCATATCACTCAAGACATTCCACTCATATTCTTTTTCTTCTTCAGGGACCTGTCACTTGAACGCAGACCAGTCAGGAGACTTTGACAAGCTCACAACCGCACATTGTTTTTCTTACATGTCTTCGAAATCAACTCAATACATAAAGGTTGCACAACACTCTTCAACTGTATGCACAATGCTGTCAGTCAGGAAGGCAAATACAGATTATATATTGTCACGAGTGTGGTTGTTTTTAAAAAGGGAGTTGTTTCGCTCACTGTCAAGTCACCTGACCACCAGCTGTTTACACTCATTCACAACAGTGCAGTTGAAATGCACATATGTCATCCAGCATTATCTACCAGTCAAATTAGTTATGGTTTGGTTTTAAATTGTTTATCACAGTGCGAAAGCCTAAACTTCCAGCGTTGGTAGTATCAGTGTCAAGCTGAACATGGCAGCTCAAAAGCCAAGTTCAAAGTTAACTAGCAAGACGACAAGTAGCTCCACGCTGCGTTTCATTACCCTCCATTTAGCAAACACAGTTCTCAGGAATGCCATTCATGGAGGCGTCTCTGGGGTTAATGTGTAAGCATGACGGATTAATCCTCAACACAGCAACACGAGTGAGTAGTTTTGAGTGCAGAGGAGCAGCATTTAATTGTTTGCACAGCAAGATTGCATATCTGCCTCCTGGTGATTGATGCCAAGTTGGAAGCTGCGGTGCTACTGCAGAGAGAGATAGAGCAGAGGGGGGACAGAGCGGCAGCCAACATTACCTCATGCAAATATTTCATATACTCCATCAAGCTCTTCATTCAGGAAGGTGGACAAGCAGCAAAAGCTGGTTGGTATTAGCTATATGTTCATTGTCCAGGTGACAGTGAAAAGTTTTGGCCTCAGTTGGAGCTTTAAACTTGACCTCTGACGTGGGTCACTGGTCTCAAGAGCTTTACCTCAGTTGGCTTAAAGGGGAATTCCACCTGTTTGCAGGTCTTGAGGTGTACCACTGCATATGTGGGGAAATATAAGTTGTTTAGAGTTTGGCTCCAGAGGGACGTCTGATAAACGAAGAGTCAGTGCTGGTTGGGTTGTATCAGTTCCTGTCAATTAGACGGAAATATAAATTTAGACAAGTCATGCAGTTTCTCAAATTGTTTAAATACTGGGTAAACTGCAGATAAACAAAGTCATTTTGGTTTGCCTGAGGCCACATTAGCTTCTATTATCATGTTGAGTTGCATTGTGGGTAACGTAATAATAATTTTAATCAAGTCTGATCATGTTTTTAAAATTATTCATTGTGGTGCATTTCTAAATTGCTGGATTTCTCTTAACGAACGAGGGTGAGGGTTAGAGGGCAAAGGTGCTTTTCAGACACGACGGTGTTTTGTGTTGCTTCTTTTGAACTCATCAAATACTTCTGTGGATACTAGTAGTGATATATGTAGGTCCTCAAGTGTCGCATATTTAGCAAGGAAAAGCATTAAACAGGCACAGTCGAGTAGAAACATATTTTAGAGAATCTAATTTGAGTTTTTATGACGGAAAGTGAAAAAGTAGGAAAAAAGATGAGGAGAAGCAAAGGCTTTAATACCAAGAAGCCGTGGCGTTTGGTGGCGTTTTGGAGAGCAGGTTTCTGGAGACATGGAATTGAGTTTTCAGATTTTAGGAAGGGTTTTGACTAGACATTAAGCTGTCATTTTATAGTATACAGTAGACAATCTTACTAAAACTTGACCATTAAAGATTTGAGGAGCATTCATGCATTCAACATTCATGTTCACCATTGTGGACACCCAGTATGACAACAGTAGTTTACTGTTGGCCACTGAGCCACTAACTAAGGGTTTAGTGCCTTGCTGAATGGCAGTGACATGGGGTGTAATTTAGTTCACACTTCTGGGCACGAGTGACTGGGCCAGTTTATTTTGAGAAATGACAGACATCAAAGACCAGAACAGTGGTTGAGCCAGCACAAAGCAGGCAGACAGATGTTTTCTGTGCACTGTTAGTTGAGGGGCAAACTCACCCCGAGATTTGAAGCATATAAAGAGATGCTCTTGATAGAGGATATCAGTTACAAAAGGTTTTGGTTCTTGGAAACAAGCAACAGCTGCAGTTACGTGCTAAGATCCTGACAAGTCCTGTCGCTCAAGTGCTCCAGTTAATAAAACTCAGCTTGAAGGAGATGGAAACATAAACCATATGGGCGTGTGCTGCTGGTTAGATATACAGCAAGTCACAGCGCTTTGCTTGGACATGGTTATTTTCTAAATTAAGGCAATTTGAGCTTCAGTTTTTGGGTTAAGAGTTTGAAGGAGAGGGTGTTTTTTTGTTTTTTTTTCTTTTGTAAGTGATCTTACCCTCAACACCTTTGGACTCGAGTTGACCCTGCAGAGTGAATAAACACAAACATTTGTGAAATATGACAAATACTTCACCAATTGTTGGTTTAGCTCTTATCTACTGTCTGTCATTCCTGACGTTGTTTACCTTCATGTGCCAGATATGACTGAAATTGACCTTAAATCTTAAATTCCTGTTACTACATATTTCCACACCGTATGAAATTGTTTGGGTTGTCTTTATCTCCTATCTCTATCTCCTTTTGCCTCTATGCCAGCAAGGAAATTTTGACTCACTCTCACAAAGACCAATATATGATAGGCATTTAGCTCATTCATACCTTTACTTTCCCCCTACACAGCAGACATTATGATTATATTTCAAAGCAACTTGCTGCCTGAACATGAATACTGATGAGTGACAATGGGTGAACAGCAGTAGATGACAGTCAGCTCTGAAAAGCAGTGTTACATGTGTCCAACAGAGCTCACCAGTAATGAGAGGTTAGTGCAGAAGCCTTGAGTCTTGTCTTCTCTTTGTAAGAAGATGCACCACATAACACCGTCCCTCTGTTTTAGCCTTTTGTGGCTTTCATTATTGACTATTTTATGTTTTATCGATTGCTTCTACGAAAAATGAAAATAATTCTGCACTTTGAAAAATATTGTATGGCAAATGCTACAGGATACACTAATCAGCAAACTAATTTAATATAGAAATGTTATAGTATATATAAAAAAAAACAACTAGGATTTTAATGATACTGATACGAGGCAATAGTGCTATTTTAGGAAGGGACCGTTGGCTGAACATTAGTATTGACACTGATGACTTCTCACAGGAAGTACGGTCATTTATTTTTACTTGTGAGCCAAGTGACGGCTTGATATGAACTCAGCTGTTTCCTGTTTTTCCCGGGGTCAAGAGGGAGAGTATGAGGTTACTTCACGCTGCTCACTCTGACAGTGCTTTACCACAACCTGCTTTCCAAGACCAGGGAGGTGTCACTGGGCATTAAAGTGCAGGAGGACAGCTAATGGTACATGTGAATGTGCTAGTGGGATGTTTCAGGGGCCACTTCAATGCCCCTGAGCTGAAGGTGCTATCATCGCTGCTGCTATCAATGTGGGAACACATGCATTTACTGTTTTACACATACAGATAAAAGCACTTTTTTTTAGTGTTTCTCTCCCCAGTAATGATCCATGATCAATTCATCTGTAAAGTTTGAGTGCTTTTTTTCTTCGGGATATAGCATCGTGGTTTACCATAAGTCACCCGACGTCAAAAGCTGTTTTGCAGTAACTTGAACAGTTTTTTTTTTTTTTCTTTTGCATTTTCAAGTTGAAAAAATCTGAGTAGAAAAACATCTGCAAAATTTTTCTTGCAGAAACAGTGTTTGATCTTGGCTGAGGTGGAACAGTTGGTATTGATAGAAGCAAAGTGTAGCAGAAACAGGCTTGAATCATGAGGGGATTGCAGCCTTCCACCAATGAGTGAATACATTAAATTACCAGAAACACCATATTATTGCTGTTCACTGCATTAGGATTGACCAGTGATCAGCACTACACCCTCTTCCTCTGCAGTTGTTTGATGGCACCTGGATAGAAATTTAGCACCAACATTAACTCTTTACCTCAAAAAATCAACTCCTTATATAGAGGTGGAAATTAATTTGTGGTTTCTTTTGCTTATTACCTGGAAATCATTTAAAATTGTGCAGCATGTAGATGGGAATTTACATAGTGAGTCAAAATAAACAGTGGTTAAAAAGCTCTCTGGCAGAGAAGCAGGGTTGTACTTTGTTAATGTCTCATTCTCACCCAGCGCTTTTTTCCCCCGTCATAATTCAGAACATGTAAGGGACCTGCGGACCTTGTTGGCCTGGTGAGCACTGGGGCTTCTGTTGTGTGCCTCTGTGCTCTCAGCCAACAGAAACCCTGCGGAGTGTGAGTCAACCCGGGTCAGGCAGCGTCACCTCAGCATCTCCTTCGCTACTACCTCAATGCACTCATGCACACTCACACAGAAATGCACACACACTTGCACATTTAATACCTTCTCCCTAGAGCCCCCACTAACACTGAGTGGGATTAGTGTGTATTACAGGATCTCCCCCAACTGGGCGGGGTTAAGCGAGATTTACTTTGCCCTGAAAGTGTTATTTTCCTCGGGCTGGGGTAGAAAGGGGGAAAAAGCAGAGATGAGAGAGAGAGATGGGGAATGATTGATAGCCGTTCATGCACAATGTTTCTGGGTTGAGTATAAAGTTACACTATTGTGTGTTTTATTGAGGTGAAACTAGGGTAAAGAGTGAATGCTAACACAGTGGGCTTGGCCTATGGGCTGCATTCCTAGGTTGAGCAACATGCAAGGTGCAAGGCTTAGGTGCTAGGTTATCTGTAGTGCACTGGATTGAACGACATGGATCTTGTGCAGTAAAAACATAATGCGTAAAGTTACGCAAGCAGTTAACCACAGGATTGTTTGTCTAGCAACTTCAGGTTAGTTGTGTAGATACGATTTTTTTTATTTTTTTTTTTTGTGTTACTACTCACCTCGCCTTGGTGTGAGGATTACGTAATATCAAGCCATATGATTAGACTTCTTTCCCTTCTTTCGAGGGAAGGGTGTCATCAACACAAGACAGCTCTCATTATCAGCTTTATTAAGTCTCTGTTTGTTATATTGCACTTGTTGGTTAAACTGAACTCCTGACCTTACATAAGGACTCATCTCTATTTCACCAGTGCTACTCAAATCTCTCTGTCAGCACCTCTTTCATTTGCCTTTCTTAAGAAAATAACTTCCTAATGTTTATTTTTCACATTCAAAGACAAATTGGCGTCCCCCACAGGACTGACTATTAGAAGCTGTAACCTATTTAAAAGAAAAGATTCACTCTTTATGAGAGCTCTGTAAAAATACAACAGTTCCTTTTCTTCTACTGAAGTTGGCACGCTAACCAGCTAGCCCTGACCAGTCTCAAGACATAGACATGAAGACATAATATAAGCTCTATTGTATTGTAAACACAACAACGGCTGAATCTCTGGTCTTATCACCACGTCTCAATCCCAGGAAGAAGACTAAGAGAAAGAGAAAACTTACAAATACCTTTAAAGTCTACTAAAAACAGAAATATTGTCTTTTTGTTCTTTTTTCTCAGTGGTGAAGGTTGTGAGAGTTTATATAATATCCTCAATGATGAGTTATTCTCCTTACCTCATCCAGAAGATGATGTCCTTCCTCTGCTCTCCATAACCCTCATAGTTGTCGTTCGTCACACTCATAAAAACATATCACAGGAAATGAATGAGTCACTCGCTCCTTTATTCACCTTCCATGGTGGAAGTAGCCAGTGGAACAAACATTACTGGACTTTGGCTTTTGTAAGTTTAAGGGTTTGATGATGTGGGAAACTGTATTTTTAGCCATTACCAATAAGAGAGTTGACTGATGACTGTTTTGCTTATGTGGTTGCGAATGAGACGTCACAAAAATAAGATATAATGAGGTAGAAGTAAATGTTTTGCCCACTTTTGTAGCTTAGTTTATTAATAATTCAAAGTGGTTTTTAATTTTTTTTCATTTTTTTTGTGCTGAAAACAAAAGTGGATTTAGTACAAAATGGTAGTTGCGATGGCAACTCTCTGTCTTGTCACAAGCTTGATGGGCTTCACTCTTTCGGCCCACGTCAATAAGGTTTTACTTGAGCTACTTTGTTTAGTCAAATTCAGTACATGATACCCCTCAAGCAATAACTGCAGACTTTGTAAATCCAGTGTTAACACTGTTTTGTTCTGCTGAAAGAACACCAACAGCTCCAGCTGCTACTTTTCACTGTTTGTTTATCTTGCCACCCTGGTGCCAAGCTCCTATTTTTCTCTGAAACTGTATACATGAGAACGGGTACCAGTGGCAGTGAGAGAGAAGCACATACTGTTCCTGCTTTGTCATCTGTACAAAAAAAAAACAAACAACTATCAAGCAGAGGGTGGTGTTGATGCAGCCTCTTTCTCTGGCTGCAACAGCTTGAGGTCAGAGGTTACAGAGATTTGTTGGAGACACATCCGTCTCAAAGGGGTCAAAGCAATATTCTCTTAGCTTAGTAGTTTGTGTTGTGGTCAAAATGAAGCAAAAGTCAAGATAATCACGACTTTAATCAAACTTTGCTTCATCCTCCAGTTGCTTCTATTCACTAATAGCAGTTATTTTTACTTGTATACTGAGTTTAAAGGTCAAGGTGACTGTAACTGGGCAAAACACATTTTTGGCCATAACTCAAAGGTTCATATCCTAATCATGACAATAGGATCATAGGATAAAAGGGCAGACATATTTTATCCGAACCTTTTTCATTTGGTCAACAGAGGAAAATGTCTCATGATCTGTTGTCTGCCGTGTCTTGTGCCTCATTCCACTTTCTGAGTCAACAAGTCAGTCATCAGCAACAGATGTCCTCGAACAGGCTCTTTATTTATACTGGATTTTGCAGGTGCCTCGTCAGCATCTCAGACACACCCTGCACACACACCCTGCACACACACTCTCACACACAGCACTTGCTGTTAGACTTGACCAGCTGCCCCACTGCCCTAACAACACCTGCACCAGAGTGTCGTGCCGAAATGATATGGACAGAAAAGGCTTTATTCTGGTTTCAGATGTCAAATTCAAGATGGCGTATCTTTAAAATAAGACTTTTGAGCACATCTGTGTTATTAAATCCTTTGATTCTAGCATTAAGTTATGTTTAGATTCTCTGTAGAGCAGAAACGATGAGGTGATTACTCCATAAGTCAACTGATTGAAAAATAATCAGCTACAGTTTTAATAATCAATTCATCATTTTAAAAGAAATTTTAAAAGCAAAAACCCCAAAATTTACAAAAGAAAACATTAAAATATGTCAATTACAGGAAAATTGCCATTTATTACTATATTTTTACATTTAAAGAACCAAATGATTAGTTGAATAATTTTAAAGAGATTTAAAACATCAAAAAAAAAAAAAATAGCTGTCTCGCAACCTGAGAGTCATTGCAGTTATTTGGTTAAAAATAAAATAGTTGAATTGAAATTTCCATTTTCTGTTTGTATCAGATGACACGCGCACACACACACACACACACGCACACACACACACACACACACACATGCACACACACACACACACACACTGAGACACACACTCCTCTGTCCTCCCTTCTGTTGCCGTGACTGTGTCCATCTGCAGCGAGCTCATCCCTCCTCAGAAAGCCTTGTCTGATTTTTGTGGAGGAGCGGATGTTCAGCACTTGTTTTAAAATCCCTGTGTGGATGCTTAGTCATGTCCACCTCTCCCCACCCCCTGTTTCTCCGCCTGAACAGCAGCAGCAGAAAAAGAGGATTTACAGAGGAGAGGGTTACTTTAATGCATTGAAACTGTTTTTCATCTTCCATTTTAGGGCTTTTTCGAATTCAGTAAATGATCTGACAGGTAAGATAAATGTTTGATTGATTATCTGCTGTTATATTGGTATATTTATGTATCTCTAAAAAACAAAACAATCTAGGTAACTACAAAGACAGACGTTTAAATCTGAAACTACCTCCTCCCCTCGAATTCCTCTATTCCTCTTGCAAATTTTCCATCCTCATGACTTTGAGCATCTATAAAGTCTGTTACATAAATGCTGAGAGCACACCCTCCACTCCTCACTTGAGTTACATAAATCCTTGCAGGTGACCTCTCTGCCGAGAGGTTCTCGTGTGTGTGTGTGTGGTTGGTTTGTGGTCATCTTGTGCTTCCCATATGTCCAGATGTGGTGTAATAAAACCCAGTGTGAAAGGCGCACACATCTGGAAGGGAGCAGAAAACATGAGGGATGTCACCCCGGAGAAAGTTGCTCATGAAAAGATCTTCCCGGCTGGCCACGTGCAGAGCGGCGTAGTGCAGTTTACACAGATCTGTTAGGTTTGGTGATGAACGTTAGATTTAATTTTCACTCTCAGCTAAGATAAGATTTGACTTTTGTTCCCTTGATATGTTATCGCTTCAGGAAATACAATATAATTATCAAGTGCAATGACCATCTTCCTTATTTCCTTATTTATTTCCGGTGTCGGCCCATAACTACAGTAATGGTCTGTCTGTCTCCACTGGCCCATCTCAGTCAGAAGATAAGTGCCACTGCCACACTCAGACTTACTCGCCTCACTCTGGGAAAGTTGCCTGTGGTAATGTGAATTACTCATTAACTGTCTAGAACAATGGCTGCGAAGAGGCGTTGCGGTGCGTTCAGCAAGTGTGGAGACAAGCTTCCCCTCTATCATAAAGCTTTCAACAGCCACCGTCTTTCAGGCCTCACCGCCTCTGCTCTGTAAACACTGACCTCAAGCTTCAGACGTCAAAAGACCGTAACTGGAAAAAGATGGCCTCACGAGGATTACCCTCTACATGTGGCGGCATTTCCCTTTGATGTTGTACACTCCTTCACAGTGTAAATAATGTTGGACCTTCTTAGGTTCCTTGGAGAAAATTAACTTTAATAACTCATGATAACTCATTACATCATCAGTTGCAAGTCGCTGCATAAAAGGCGAAGACGGAAGGAAGTAGCTGTAAACAAGGTAGGTTTCAAATTATTCAAAACGCACTTTGTAACAATTTTACGAGGAAGGAAATGCCTTGAGGGCACGTCTGCACACGTAGAGTGTAATGTTTGTAATGTTTGTTTACAGGAAAACACCACAGGGTAACTTCAAGAATATGACTGATGATGATGAGTGCAGCAAGGAAGTCAAACATTGAGCCATTGGACAACTTCATTCTAGCCCCATGACATCTCACACATTTCCTCTTATATAAAAGAGAAAAATGCTGTTGATGTGCGTGACCGTGCCAGTGTGACACATCTGTGTGTGATGCGAGACAGAGGACCTGAAGGGGAAGGATATTATAGGATTGGCACGGGATTGGACAGAGTCCCAATGTTTGTGTCTCTCAGATCTAACTAAATGGATTGACCTCCTTTCTTGCCCTGACCATGTGGCTCAGCTTCAGTGTAGTGATTGTGCTAAGTCACTCCCTTCACCTGCCAGCATTGTCTTACCATAGCATCACTCCGTTTTAGCCGAGCGCTGGTCAGCTAATGCTTGACATGTGGCCTAAATATGGGCGTGTTGCTGATAAGACCACCTGTTCCGACTTTGCTCCAGCATGGCTAGCTGTGTGGACAGAGCTTTACTACTGTGACCTGGGCGTTGGCTAATGTTTGAGAGGTCATAACACACATGCTGTAGTGTACAACACACACACACACACACACACACATATATAGAGAGTCATCTGTCAGGGGTTAACTGAGGCTTATATTCCCCATTGGGTGCATGTATCATAACAAGGGACACACTGTTACACTGTAATTGGCAAACCTATAAGCTACTACACAGGTAACAGCCAATATGATGTTTACCCGTGTAAGTGTAGTTCTTGTAGAGTTTATTAGGTAAATACTAGGGGATACGCTACTAGGACAAGGGTGAGAGTGAAATGTACGTGTGTGCGTGTGTGTGTGTGTGTCAAAGAGAATAAAATTGGTGTAAGAAAAAAAAAAAACATAAAATATGGCATATGGAGGAGCCAAATATGTCTTTTTTAAGATTTGTGAAAGCTGAGGATTAAATTCCAAAAAAGGTCAATGAAACACTTCATAGACCAGGTGGATTATTTCATAAACAAAATGCCATGAAGCTGTAAACGATGCTGTTTCTCTTAAACTGGGTCTAATCTGTATTTTACTGTAACAATGTTCCAGATGACAATGTGAAAAACAGTGTGACGATGGCGGAGCCGTCACTCACAGAGATGAACCTGCAGAGAATTATCACCCTAATCTGCAGCTCCACTTGGCTTTACAGAGCGTCAGAGCGACTTTCAATTCACTTTACTGTTCTGGTTCAGCCTCACTGCTGTCATGCCGTTTGCCACAAACAAAATAGAAAAAACAAAAATAAACACACTGTGCACTAAAACACAGTGGGCGAATAGCTAGTGAACATAGCATATTAGATGTTTCCTTCAGGAGCTTGAAACAAACCCCAGAGTGAATGTTGAAATTGCATTTACCACGTGGTCAGAAACCTGCCTCCAAATGAATGATACTGCTGCTCTGTACCAGCTGGATGTGCAAATATAATAAGTGTTTGCTAACAAATTCATCATATCGGCTTAATGATGATGAGAATGAGATGATGACATGTCAGCGGTGTGTGCGCAGGCCCTGAGCCCTCAAGTGGCCAAAAATCAGTTATTGCAGGTTTAAGCTATGAAAAGATCTGCTTTTGACATTTCAGCGAAACAACTGAATGCATCTCTAATCTTTAAAAATGAAATTCTTGCTAACTCCTTAGCCTTCTTTTTCGTCATTATTCCCCCTCACTGGTATTCCTAGATGAACAGATAAATGAATTGATGATCTCCATTACCAAGTGCACAAGCAGCTAAGACTCAAACAGTACTGACAGTGTCGGGTACACAGCTCGGCTTTGTTGATAGAAATGTAGCGATACTTGACATAAAGCCAGGCTGAAATAGATGTTTGCACTCGAGCCAAGCTCTCCAAGTTAAGACACATGTTTACAGACGTATCTAAACAAGTTAAATGGTGGCTGTCAGCCGCAAAGAAATTATTTTAATTGTAATATAATGTAGTAAGATCATGTGGAAAATAACAGATTAGGAATGCAACAGGACCTTATTTGTGCTCATGATTTTTAACTCGATAAGCTGCTTTAACCTTTTAGCTGTGGAGAATAAACTCAAGGTCCCTTTTTCACAAAAGCAACACAATCATAAATGTGACTTTAAAAACCCCAAACCTGGTTAAATGTCACTTTTGTTTCTAAACTTCAGCAGAATCTGTTTCACTGTCCTAACATGTAAGCGATCCCTCTCGTTTTTCACTTGTGCCTCAGTCATCCGCTCTCATCCTGTGTGCAGTTGGCCCCATGTTAACTTGAGAAACTGGGAAAGCTGAGGCCCAGCACGGCAGTGACTGATCTGTAATAACAATTAGCGACAGCTCTGCACTGTTAGTGTGAGCAGACTGCCGAGCTCATAAATACTTGAAGGCACTGAGGTTTACATTTCTGTGGCGGGGTGATCCTCTCTGTCCTGCAGTGCAACGTGTGCAGCCATTTTTCAGACAGAGTTCATGTGAGGAACCGTGAACTCTGTCTGTTTTATCGTCAACACAACACTGCCCCCATGTAACTGTCTGCGTTGTGTCAGTTGTCACTGTTGAATATTGAGTTTCTTCATTGTAAACGACACTAGGTTTGTGTTACAGTCTGTGACTGTCGGATGAACAGTGATAAACAATACTGTCATTTACCTGTTATGGCCCATTTTAATATTTAGGTTCCGACTGTAAATCTGGAAACAGCTTTGGAGACACATTATTTGCGACATGGCTGTAACTAACAGTTCTTTTCTTTTCTGTAATGGTTTGTCCATAAAATGTCAGACAACAGAGACGTCACTATTTCTGAAAGCCTAAGGAGATGTTTGTTTACAAACGCTCCAAAACCTAAACAAAAAATTCATAAAATTATTAATGAAACAATTAATCAAAACAATTATGGACGGAAAATTAATCCGTAGCTACTGATAATTGATCAATGGTTTGAGCCAATCCAACAGTCACCAGTTCACAGTTATGAGGATCTGCTGATATATATGATAGTATAAAGACATTTGAAATCATCACACTCGGCTTAATGACAAGTTATAGGTTAAATTATTATTTGCTTGATTAATCAAGAAAATAATCAGCCTGTTTGATTAATAATGAAAATTTGTTGTGGTGTTGAATTTTGAATGAGTTGAACCTTCATGTAAAAAAAATCAGCAAATATTCACAAGTGATAATATTCGTGTAATATTTCTCATTTCTATTCGACAGATGACCTCAGATCAGAATGGTTTCTGATGATTGATGATGATGATGGACAGTTCAGATCTGCATTGACCAATTTAGCTGTGTGATGATTGGAGACAACACTGTAGATGTACATGTGGCCACAACTCTTCTCTAGTCTTTGTGTCTGAACACACTGACTCCATGTTTTCCAGGACGCTGCAACCCCGCCCCTCACTCCCCCTCACTATTACATTCCATCTCACTGTATGGAAGCCAGATTTGGGAAGCTTCTTTCTGCGCCTCCCGCATTTCCTCCCTTTCTGCTGATGTCTAGTCTGTTTTTGCTTCTCTTGCTTTACACTGAGCGTTGAGAGGAACTTGGACTCATTTTTCTGTGGCTGTATGGAATTACAGCTAAGTCAGAAATCTTGCACATAGGAAAGTCTTTCGTGACAACACTTTACACTTTCCCTTTGCTCTGGACTGAGCTGCCCTAAATGCTATGCTCTCAGATACTCAGTCAGAGTGCAAAGAGTTGGATTAAGTTTTCTCTAGTAGCCCAGAGGTCTGTCACCAGTTCATAAATCCTCCCTGTGATCCCTCATGGCACACCTCCACACCCACAAGAGACCACGCCACACAGAAAACACACAGCTATGTGAGTGCACAGTGCAAAGTAGAAGGTTTTATCTGAAGATGCCTTTTGCTCTGTAACCTACAATTGTCACGAGTTATCTCCTGCAGTCACATCTTGATGTTGGATTGTTTTTATGCTCAGCCGTGCATTTCACTTCACCTGAACTGAAAACACAACAATACGTCATTTATGCTGACAAGTGAAACCATGTATCAGAAACCTTGTTTTTAGTAGAGAAAAGTAGAGACATGTTGGAGTCTAGAAAAAGGCAACCTTTGTTAAAACAACAGCATCATGTCATTAAGGTTGACATGCGCTAATTTTAGTGTGTTTTATATCCTTACCCTCGGCTACAAGTAACTGATGGTAAAAAATAACTACTCCAGCTGTGAATTTAAGACTTCGGTTATCAGTTACACTTGAGAGTCAAATTTAGCATTTATTAAATGCAGTGCCTTACAAAAAACAAAGCCAGTGGTTCCTTACCTTTTTGTTTTGTGGTCTCTTTCAAACAGTCTAGTTTGTGTCTAGTTTGGACTCTTTGTCAAAGAAACAAATCTCTCTGAACTTGAATGTTTCATGTCAATAACTGTTCAAACACTTCAGCAGAAAGCAGATATTATAAATAAGTCCAATAAATGAACACAAATCTGTGTAGCAGAACTTTGTTTTTTCATGATTCCAACCTCATTAATCATCTTACACTCCCTCAGATTTACTTTGCGACCCTTTGCAGGGGCCCGACCCCTAGAGGTTTGTTCTTCCCCAGAAGCTGCAGCAGTAAAATGCTGCCTACGCTCTCATGCAGTATCTACCAGCGTCACATATACTGCACAGGCACTACTTTTACTTTTGGTACATTCAGTACATTTAGCTTACTGTAGTTTTTTTTTTACTTAAGCAGGGTTTTGAATGAAGGACTCTTATTTTGGTCATTTGTTCCACTACTGCACCCAATGTTAAAAACAGCTCCCTGCACTCTCAGAGTAACAGGAAGGAGATATTACATTCAAAGCTGCAGCAGGTTATCCAAGCAACTTGCTGGCACAGAGAAATTGCGTATTGACACAGGCTTCTGGAGTGAGTGGGATTAGTGTTTGCTCTAAAAGATAGGCCTGTTTTCCTAATGGCTGAGCACATTTACTTAGCGCTTGTCAAACACATCCTATACAGGGAGGCAAATTGACTCGGGTCATTCAACCGTCCGTCATCCTCAAAGCACAGCACTGACTGAAATGCCACCAAATCTGCTCTAATACTGACAATATAATAGTTTTAACCAGGTGTTTGCAGTTGAGTATAAGTTTAAAGCATCACCACTTGAGTATCTCCCTCTGGTGAAACTTTAACTACATGTTATATAGTAAATATTGCACTTTTTACTCTAACAAATAAATACCACTGGTACTGTTAGAATAAGGATTTATATAGAATGAACTGTACTTACAGAAATAAAAGTAAAAATAAAAGTACAGTGTTTAGAGAGGAGGGCCTCTGTGTTTTAACAGTGAGATTCTTAATAACAGGTTAGCAATTAAACTGTTCTTCTGCTCTTGATATTTAGATATTTATTATTTTCCTCTTTTAGTTGAGCGAAGACTTGGACCACTCCATCTCTGATACTCATGCCTGTGTTCCTATATGTAGTTTCTAGGGTGTTAACTAATATGTTTTCCCATTATTTATTTAGTTTTTTATTGTTTAATAAAAAAAATTAAAAAAAAAAAAAAGGGCTCAGTCCTCTTCCCAGCTCCTCGGTTTGGGGACCCACAGGCCTTTGCTCTCTCTCTCTCCCAAACTTTTCTGTCTCTCTCTCACTGTCAGTATAATATGCCCCAAAAAATAGCAGCCGGTATAGAGATTCATCTGTGATGATCTTGGAGGCTGTAGTTGGTGCTAATTGTATTAAACAGAATTATATTGTAGTTAGGTTTACAAACTAGAGACTCACTTCGAGTCTTACCAGCACATACCTGTTGTGTGTTATATGTGGCTGCCACTGCCCAGAGTGGTTTTTGGCTAGACATGAAATACTTCTTGCTCAGCCAGGAGCAGAGCTGCAGCTTTAAGTGTCTCACACTTTAAAACTCCTATAGACTCCACTGCACAACTGTGTACATTTGGATCTAAATCCTATTTCCTTGGTTTACATTTAATCAAGAGATCAAATAAAACATAGAGACCAGTAAAACTCACCAGCGCGTGACTGACTCACTCATCCCTTTTCTGAAGTCCACAGTCGTACTTGAACCTGACATCATCCCCACCCAGCCGTCCAAATAAACCTTGTGAGTGGAGAGGGCAAGGAGGTGGGAGCATGGCATGTAAAGGGATTTTGCTGTGGAAGCTATTACATCATCAGACTGTGAGAGCTTGTAAATGTTGGTGCGAGCCAATAAAACCCCTTTAATACCAGATAGCCACTGTTATTCCAAACGGACGGAAAAATCTGTCTTCCTCATCCCTCGCCCTTGTTTTTGCTTTTTGTCATGTGGAATAATCATCACTCTTTATGATATGACTGAAAGCGTGCTCTTTTCTCCTTTACTGACACAGTTGGTGAATGAATCAATTGCAGTTTTTGATAAATGTCTTGAGTTGTATTTCAGACAGAAAACTCCAGTTTTCCAGAGAATTTGATCTTTTCTAATTTCAATGAATTTTTGTGCTGTTGTCTAGTTGTTGTTGATATTTAAAAAGATGATTGGTAGATTAATGTGTAATGAAAATAATCTGCAACTCTAGTGCCCTTTTTTTTCATGTATCTTAGTAGAGACTGTTGAGATATTTGCTCTGATGCGACCCAGTGAAGCTGAATCTCAATTAATCTACTAATATTAGAAATCACTTAATAATTCTAGTTGCAGGTGTAAGTGCACTGATGCTTCAGTGTCCTCACATCAGCATCACACTCACTAGTACTGATAAAAGGGCCTTTTGGTGAGGCCACACCCATGTCTGCAGTGCTGCATTGTGCTGGCAGAGAATCAAGCAGAGGGCTCTGACTCTGTGTGCGCGCGTGTATTGGTGTGCATGCTGAAGTGTGTGTGTGTGGGTCAGTGTGAGAGATGCTGGCCTGATGGTCCAGTCAGCCCTCTGTGTAAAATGAACATACTTTGCAGTGACATTATATGTGTGTGTGTGTGTGTGTGTGTGTGTGTGTATGTGTGTGTGTGTGTGTGTGTGTGTAAATAAAGTTTTCTGTGATAAAAGGCAAAAGAAACCAGTACATATTCACATATGAGAAGCTGTAAACAGTGGATTTTGGTCATTTACAAATGATTTAACAGATTTCGATCATCAAAATTGTTCCCAATTAATCTCCTGTTGCTCCACTAATCGATTAATTCAATAAGCCCTAGTTGTGAGTGTGGTTTCGTCACCTCTGCTTGTTGTGGCTCATTGCAGTGGGTGCAGTGGTCAGTCTGATATTTGACACAACAATCAGGTCTTGTTCCTCTACATGTCAGTGCAGTGACTCACAGCACTGAGCAGAGCCTGTGGGCTGAGTGGAAGGAATGACAGCAGTTCATGACTATCAGACATCAGCTCTTCTCCTACTGTGTGGGTAAAACCCAAAACTGCATAGAGGCAGCCTAATGAAGACTGACAGTGAGGACATTTTGTGCAGATATGTGTTGGAAAGTGAAGCATCGGTCTGCATCCTTTTAACCTTTCTAATCCTAATGAGACTGGACAGGTAGTACACTTTAATACCACAGTTATCACTGAATATGACAGGAGGCTTAAACCTCCTCCCTTGAAGTCTCAGCAGACGGGAACTAGTTTATATCTCACTATAAATAACTAAATATATAAACAAACTACGGGAGACAAGCTGTGTGGATTTGTTATGTTATTTGTTTTGGTTCACTTAAAACAGTAATGGCTTTTTTAATTAGGAAAATAAGTGTGGAGATTAGTGGAGGACTAATCGTATGATACACTATCACAGAGAAAAAGAAGGAAGACCGCCAAAGCTGAATCACGATGAAAGCCAGAATAGACCCCCAGTCCAAGCCTTTTTATATTTGTCTTTCTGACATAATCATATCCGCAGACGAAAGTCTATAGGAAATATGAAGCTCAGGAACGAACTGGGTTCTCCAGATTCTCTAGGCACCAGGCCTCAGTTATCAACAGACCTTTGACTGGTGGCACAGATAAAAGCATATATGGTCCGTGGCTAATTTCTTTGCTTTTACTATTTGATCATGCAAACTTCATCACAGTCATCATCATCATCTTCAGTGTCAGGTGACTAGAATCTGACAGCATCAGTCTTCCTCTAACCCCTCCCTTCATGTCTCCCACTGTCACTATAATAAAGGCAAAAATAAAAGGCACAAGCTCCAGGTATCGATGCACAGCTGATATTTACAGAGCATCGTTGATTTGTTTCTTCTGCTATTAATATTTGACTTATTTCTAAAGATAAAATGATTTCTATCCTTTCTCATCCTGTTAATCTGACTTTGAAATGATCCATATCATGATACGGCACAGGTGAAATGAAAAGTTCTTGTAATCTGCATTACTTTGAAACTTCTTTTTCTTTTCTTTATCCCCCCCTCTCTGTCCTACTCTTTCTGTTTCCTCGTTTTTTTTTCGTCCCTCTCTGTACCTCATCTCATTACCATGAGGAAACACTGCACTATTGTTCACCCCAGAATTAAGTTGGTGCTGAAACAAGAAGCTTCCCCGTCCTGTTTGTTCTTTAAGTTTGAAGAAGCTGCGTCTCTGGGCCACATTAACTCCTCTGTCACAATTCAGATACCCAGTGCCCTTATGTAACACTGGGACAAAAGTTCAGTTGAGGAAATTTTTTTTTTTTTTTTTTCTTCTTTTTTTTTTTTTTGAAGTTGTCACATGGCAGAAGGAGCAGGAATAATGAGGTGGATGACTGAAGAACAGAGCAGACAGTGTGTGCCAGTGTGAGAAATGACAGTGCGTCAAAGGCATCTTGACAATGTTTGAAATAAATCCTGTAGGGCAGCTGTGCTCCACAGCAAAGGAAGGGGCCTCTGCTACAAATAGTCACTACACGCAGCAACGGGCTGTGAGTTCAGTCATCTAGTTACACTGAAGAGGAATGTGGTTTAACTTCTTTTTGGAAGAATGCATCGAGGCAGAGCTGCCCTCACGTTTTTAACATTGCTCTGGTGTAAAGGCCCAAAATAGATCATAGATGTTTCCCAGGCAGGTTCCAGTCGCAGAAACTCACCTGGATCCAATCTTGATATGCTTAGATATCAGTTTAGATATGAAAGAGAAATGGAAATGGGGAGTGAAGATCAAATCAAATTAAATGTGGGAGGAAATCAGATCATCAGAAACCAGATATGAACAAAGAAAAAGTCATCACGAGGTTTAATGAATGATCAGACTTATTTTGCAGCGACTGGGGCCTGGCAGGGGTCTGCCATGTTGATTTGATTTTGGGTCTTAATGTGATTCCATATAGTTGGTTTATGTCTCAGAGAAACCTCAGCTGAATATTTAGAGACATGAAGCCTTCTTGTACAGGCAGTTGTCAGTTTATTAGGTGCAAACAGGACTAATACAATAGTCCTGCAGTAAATTCTGACTTCATGATGGTTGTATAGTTTTACAGTGGTGCTGATTAAACTGTGTGCTCATTTTGGAGGATGCAGTTTTTGATGCTGTTGAAAGTGAGAGTTGTTGCTGTCATGTATTCTAACCTCACTGATATGAATGCTGTAGTAAGTTTTTTTTTTTTTTTTATCTCTGTGACTGGTTGAACTGATCACTGAGTTTGAGAAATCAGTTTGATCCATTATCTTTTAGATTATTGGCAAATATTTTTTCTGTCACATCCCCGCTTTTTGAAAATATTGAACTTTGACCAATGACAAATTCAATGATTGATGATGAGATTCCAAAGCCTGAAAATAATGAATTAACAGTCATAAATAAGACTTTCAACTTCACATTTTAAGCTCCTTGAGGTCTTGATCTCCTGGGACTGGGAAAAGGCCCAGCATCAGTCTTAATTTCCCATTTCAGTTCCCATTTGTGTTGAAATATCACTTCCCTGCTTGTGGTCACACGCACAGCTGAGCCTTGTCATCAACATCTCTAATTTTAGCTGTGTCTGACAAAGCTCTGTACTGTATGCTCTGTTTCAAACAAGCACACACACACACACACACACACCTAACTTAGATTCTGAATTCTGGGTGGGAAACACATCAGAGCGACTTTCCCTTCAAACCTTTCTGTTAATGCACCCTGTGGTTTTGTTTTTCTTGCTTTTTGACATTGAAATGCAGTGATATCTCTCTCTGTGAGATTGAGTTGGTGCAGAAAATGAACCACTGTCTCATGAGAAATCATGAAAGTTTGACTTTTTCAAATTGAAACAGGATTTAAGACTAGTTATTTTATGATTAGACAGAAACCACAGTTAAATTCAGGAGTCAAATTTAACTGTTTTATTTCGTAATATATCTATAGGTTGGACATAAATAGCGGGAACTGCAGCTGTAAAAAGCTACACCCTGCTGCCTCGAGTTAAAGTTAAAATGTACATAAAGGATTTTAAGTATTATTAAAGTATTAAAATAACAGGTGGTGGAGGAACATTTGCTGGAGAAACAGATCTAGTTCAGTTTGGGTTCAGATTTTTTTGTTATTGCTGAAGCCAGAGACATTTTGAATTGATTATGTTTTTGAGCAGCTCCTTTCTCACACACATCCTGTTTAGTTTTCAGTGTAGAAGGCCTTTCATTGATGTTTCTGCTCTGGTTGTCCTGTTTTCTCTCTGTTGAACAGGCCAACAGAGAGAGAGATATTGTCGTGTCATGTGTGTGTAGAAACACTTGAGCCTCTAACCACAGGTGTAATAAGTTGTGGTTACTAATATAAACCTGCTAGGTTTTCAGTTTCTTCTCCTGATGGCAGAAAAGATGCCATCCCTGGTAATTTTAGCTTGTGTTTGTGTTTGTTCGTCTATTCGCTGATATCCTCGATGAGTGAGAGAAAGTGAAAGCAGGGATCAGACGCCAGAGGGAGGGAGACAGAAGACGTCATCTCTATTGCAGATGAGGAATGACTGGGCAGCTTATTGAGCTGATTCACGGCTGAAGAAAACAAGTGAACACGCTGCCACCCACAAACAACGCAGGGAGTCCTTCAGTCAATCTGCAGCAGCTTCTCTCGAAATGTGTGTAAATGTGATGCACTTTGATTTTCATTGTTTATGATGCGTTGCACAATTCAAGTTCTGCTTCATCATTAATTTAGGTTATTAGCTGTGTTTAAGGACCCCAGTGTTTCACTGCATGTTGAGAATCCATCCCTTAACACAACTGACGAAAAAGGCCTTTGTCTGTGCTTCTGGAAGTTATTCTCTTCACTCTCCCTGACTCTGTGGATACACACAGTTTTCTCTGGTATTCAACCCTGCTGCTGACTTCATTTATTGTAAAAGTTATCGTCGTCTCTTTTGGCGAAGTCAGGATCACATTATTTTGGTTTGGGTCTTCTTTCATCCTCCAGATTATTATCAGCACACATGGGACATGGATGCATTCAGATATTTTAGTAATAGATGTTTTGTTGTCATTACTCAATCCCCACAATGTCCTGGCTAATATAGGCTGAATTTTTCAAACAGTGAAATGATGGCGAGTTGCTTACACTGCTTGAGGACAAGAAAACTTTTTTTTTTTTTTTTCACAGGATTTTGAGAGTTTGTGATTTGCTTCTGTCTGCGAAGCCTATAATTTAGGAATGTGGCTTTTTTTCCCCCACTCATCTTCTCTAATTCAGAGGTTTATGTTATATAAGAGATGTCTCTGATAGCTGGGTCCTGGAGATCTGTGATGATTTTTCTGTTGCTCCTGGCTTTCATCTCCATCCCTGTGACTGATGTTCACTTCCTTCTCGCTAACTCAGGAGGACCCTCTGATTGAGCCAAATACTTTAGTCAATTCTTGCTCTGATCAAAAGACCAGTGCTTTTTTCTAATTACATTCTTCTTGTTTTCTTCCTCGTTGCGCTCCCTCTTTCTCAGTCGGCCTCTTTGTTGCCTGCACACACACGTGCAGTCCTTGTCAGCTGGCGCCCTGTTTTAAAGGAAAAGTTTGAAATTTGAAACTGTGCTTTCTTTTCTTTCTTGTAGAGAGTTGAGAGGATCAAAACCATTTTCATGTTTATCCATCATCTGACAAGAGAGAGAGATTGCAACATGAGTCACGATTTGAGTTGGAATGGTCATTTTCCCATTTATATTCAGATTTTTGAATATATATATATATATTTATATTTCGTAAGTGGTGGCGTCTCTGTAGCACCATGACGCTTTGTTTACAGTATGCTGTGACACATTTTACCTTTTATCCAAAATAAATTGTAGCTCATGTGATTTGGATATTGCTCTTGGCCAAATTGCACTTTCAATAATATTTTGATTAATTGTTCAACCCTCATATTATTGTATCTAATATTTCAATTTTTACAATAAACATAAGCTGTGATCACTGCATGTCACTTTATCTTGTTATAAACAGCAACAAACGGCACAGACTCAAACATGATTCATAAAGACACATTATAGCATTATGATTTGGTTTTTAAAAAAAATATGTGTTGTTAAAATGAGAAGACGAACCACTTGATACATTGTGTTTTTCATCAGGTGCTAAATATGAAAATATTAATGATCTGGATGTTAATTAACTTTAACATTATGTAATCTCTGCTTGGTTGTGATTCATACACATATATTATAACTTCATGCGCTCTCAGTATTATGCCCACACAGAATGATGCAGTATAAATGGATGTCACTGCAATTTCACCAACATTTAAAGTTGAAATTCTTTTGGACGCAACAGTTGTCAAAAACCCTAAACAAACTAGCGCTGAGGTTTCTGGCAGTTCACTGGAGCCTGATGCCTCCTGCCAGAGTTGTGCAAGTTGTCAAGCTTGACGTCTCCATTACTAATTTCACTGGACCATCAGCTCTGCTCCCAGGGGTGTTTGAGACTGAGTGACGATGAGCTAACTTTTCTGACTGTAGAATCAAGTGCAGTGTTACAAAAAGCCTGACATGTGTAATTAAACATCCATTTTTTATTTTTTTTTAAATCAATGAATCTTATTTCTCTCCGTCACATGTTGGTTGCCAGTTATTTGCATGGACATGCTTTGAAAAAATGTGCGTGAATTTTATCTCGGTAAGTAAGTAACATCTCTCCCCATGAAATTTGGTTTTATTAAAAATTTGAACTTGGTTTCTTGGCTGCGCATGCATACTAACACGGTAAACCAAGCTGGTGAAGAGGGTAAACATTTTATCTCCTAAATGTTTTTATGTTGTCGGATAAACCTGCACACACATTTCAGAGCACTGTTTTGACAGAAGCTGTCACTGCCAGAACCCACATCCCACCGTGCTTTCACTTAGCTGCGAACCACCACGGCTGCATACCCCTCCCACATTGTGATCAAGTGACCACAGTGACCATGGTCCAGTCTGACTAGTATGACATTAGGGGCACTACAAGGGGCACGGTTACAAGTTACCCCCTGAGGAGCGTCATCTGCTCCCCCATATACTTTCACATAAGCATGATACATGTTGGGCTCGGTGACTTGCTTGTTCACTTTGTTGTTGACATCCTGTCCACGAGCTGTGGTTGATGGGATGGCCTGGTAAAAGGCTGGGAAAAGGATATGAATCCTCAGAGGTTAAATGAGCAATGCCTCTGTGAGGCCATTGAATCACACAAACACAGTCATTTTCTCTAAAGTTACTGTCAGAGAAGGAATGCAAAAAATTTGGTGACACTTTCCCAAATCATTTTACAGTCAGTGAGTCAGAAGAAAGCAGTTTTTATCTCATGGCCATTTCACATAAGTAACTTTGAAGTTAAAGCACAAAGCATTTCTCTGTGGAGTTGAGGACCATGCTGTCACATGATCTTTAAACACATCCCAGCATGAAAATTCATTTGCTACCCTAAACATTTGACGACTTACTAAAAGATTATCCCTTTGTGAGTTAAATCAAGCCGTCTTTTGTCTCCACTCTCTTTCTGAGTGGCCCCACCACTCGACCCAGGACAAGTCCATTTTCTCTCTCCTCTCCTCTCCTCTTTTCTCTTCTTCTCCCCTCTCAAGCAGCAGTGAATGAAGACATCCTCCATATGATTAAATGTGTCTCTCCTCTCCACTGTATGAATCAGAGCATACAAAGCCCTAATTAACTCACTACTGACGATGGCATTAATAGAATCTGAACTGACTACTATTGTGTAAGGCGGCACTGGAAGAATAATTGATTTCCTGGAAGAGAACAAATAAGAACTACACAATCCTGTACATGATATGCTGCTAACAAAAGCCTTTATGTTCTTTGCAGCACTGACTTGATATACTGGCTATAAGGAGATATATGTAAGCAGACAAGCCTGATAGAAGACACATTTTATTGAACTTTTTGTTGATCTCTTTTAATGGAAGCGACAGTGAGCGCTGGTTAGAACTGTAAAGTAAACAATGACGATTGGTTCGGGCCCTCGTTGAAGGTGTCTTAGTGAAAATCTGGAGAGAAAGCTGGGATTTGTTGCAGCCCCCTTTTTAAAAAAAAAAGAAAAAAAAAGAGAAAAAAAAAAAGAAACAATATGAAAGTTGACTGATTTTTAAAGAACCACATTTCAAATATTTCTAATTAAAAGGTTTTCTCACAGGGACCATGAGACGTTCAACACATATGAACAGTTTCTCCAGATGTTTGACGTGAGGATAGGCAGGGTACCTCACTTATGAAAGCGTAACATCAGCCTTGTGGCACCCTCCTCTGTCTGTGCTCCTCTGAACAACTTTGACCGGGCCTGTTGTCAGACACATTACACCCAGAACACGCTGGCACCATCTCAACTCTGCCTTTGGCTCAGTCTGTGGTTTGCAGCCAAGAATAACAATGTTGACCTACTGGAGTGACTGAAGTGGGGCGAATCACGTCTGTACAAACAGCTCCGGTGTCCCTTTGAGTGTTAGTGCCCATCTGAAGGGAGGAGGCTGGATGGGAAACATACCCTCAAACACTGTCCACTGTTACGTATGATATTTTATCAGTCATATTGTTGTCATGAAATTGGGTGATTTTGTTTTTTCAGTCTTTCCCAGTCTGCTTGAGCTGAAGTTGGTAACTTAGGTCTTGCAGGATAACTTCTGACTGCCCCCACAGGAGAAGGGGCAAGAACAAATTTACATGGTTGTGGGCTATTCGTGTAGGTGGAAAGAGCAAGAGTGCAGTAAAATAGTTTTTGCAGTTGTGAACAAGTCGCTTGTCTTGTGGCTGCTCTGCCTTCAGGTCTATTTCGGGGTGAAAAAATGTTCTTCTGTAACAGATTTGATTGTTTGCTGACGGTGTGACTGACTGACTCATTAGAAATTAAAACACTGGAATTAGTCATGACACTGACTAACTAGTTTGGTGACTTAATGATAACTGGTTTTCTCTAGTGACTTATTAATTTTGCTTGCTTTCACATGTTTAATTCCACATTGATTAAACTTTTCTTACATAGTAGTTCGAACCTCCATCAACCTCCAGAGGCCTCATGTGACCGAACATCCCTTCTGTTGTGAGATTTGTGCTTTATCACCGTCGATATGAAGCTGGCCAAGTTTAGAAAGAATACAAACTGTCGGCTATAAAAATGTCTTCTTTAACTATGCAATGCATCTTTTTTACACAGACCAGGTGGATGAATACACACTGCTTGAACATAAATCAGCGCTCAGGATATTAGTTGCTCCACATCCTGCTTCCTGCTGGCCCAACACAAAATGTTGAATGTCAAGCAAAAAAAAAAAGAAGAAAAAGAAAAAAACACTAAAAAGTCGATACCAAACTTGTCTGACCCGAGTTCCTCCCCCTGTCTGCGAGCAGGTTGTTGTTATTAGTGCTCGATGCTTGGTTTTTATTGGCTGTCCAGTCCGGAAGTTCTTACCACATCAGGACTCAGACCGATGGTGCTCTGTCCTCGTCTGACCTGTGGTTCCTGAAGCGGGCAGGTTAGCCAGTTCAGAGACAGAGTAGTGAACAGAAGACCAGTTCCTCTGGGATTATCAAATGCATCAGGCATGGATGTGAAATGATACCGCCGCTGTTCCTCAGTCTGACCCTGGATGCTTTCTCTTTGTCCAGACAGCAGTTGAATATGTTTTTCCACTGTGTCTGCCCATTTTAATGATTTGTTCAGCTGGGTGAGTCATAAATGAAGGGCGAGTTCATTGCTATGATCCAGTTGTTTTGCGCCAGGGTCTGCCAGTAGTACAGAGACTACAGTGTCCTTAGTTCTCGTGAGCCCTGATTCCCACCAGCAATGGTATGCCAATAGACTTACAATTCCCTGGCCTGATTCACAGAGTCTTATTTTACTTGCATTTAGTTTCAACTAAGAATATATTCAGACGTATTTCCCTATAGGTTTACATAATGAAAATGTTGGTCTTTTAACTTCACTATGTGTGCTGTACTGCACATATTTCTGACTGAATTACATTACAAACCATGAATAAATTGTTATTGACAAATTTTATAAGCAAAGATGATTAGAGAAACTCGTCACTTTGCCTTGTGAAGCTTTGACGTGTTGTTTGTGGTGGGAAAAGGAAATCTTGTTCTAATTTTTTCATCTGGGTTGCATTGCAGTAGCTCTGCCAGCCAATCACAGCCCACGGCGAAACAGAGCAGCACAAGGTTTTTGAATTTCAAGTGAAATCCAGCGATGAATGACCTCCTTGACTCCTTGCCGATTAGCTTGGCATTAAGCCTCCCCTTAGCATGCTTGACTGTTGGTTAGTGGCGTTGGTGAAGGGTGGGGTCAAGGAGGGGTGTTTTCCCATTCCACAGACACAAGTCTTGGGGCGCTCTAAGTGATTCACTGAGGAATTTGTTTACTTGTGGCGGAGCTACAAATAACTGCAGGGTTTATATAGGGCGAAAAACTACTTCCCCTCCAGGCAGCCATACAACATAAACAGAGCTGTGAGGGGAAATACTGGACTGTCTTATTAAAGCACAACCAAGACACATGTTCCAAACGGCCACATGGATCCCATTACTCATTGAGGAGCTTTTTTCCATCAGGCCTGTTGGCCCTGGCTCCCTCATCCTCACTCTGGCAATTTGTCTGACTCTGACTTAAATAGATCCTAAAACCATGTTATTAATCTGTCTCAGACTGATGCTGTTTGAAACTATGTAAGAGGAAAAGCTTGCTCTGCGCCATCGAGGCTGACAGTGTTTCTAGACAATGTAAGGCATGAGGCCAAAGTCTTTGTGTACTTGACCCACAAACTTATTATCCACACCTAACGTCGACTAGGAACTTGGCCTCACATGTCCAGTACTAACCTGTGTGTGAGATATGTAATATGTTTCAAGAGTGTGTATTTGTATTTATCTCACCGCATCTTCTTCTCTTCTCCTTCAGGCATTTGGGAACGCAAAGACAGCCCACAATAACAACTCCAGTCGTTTTGGCAAGTTCATTCAGGTGAACTATCAGGAGAGCGGCACTGTGAGAGGGTGAGGAACTAGAGACAAATGCTTCCCTTTTCTTCTTTTTTTTTTTTTTTTTTTTAAATTAAATAAAAAAGCATGTTTCTTAGCTAATTGTTTGCATTGTTGACTCTATGAACAGTCTGATTTTTTTTTTTTTATAAGATGCTGAATGTTGCAGGCTGCCGCACTGACTGAACACATATTATGTTGTTGCTGTTGTTTAAGATTTTAATTTTCATCTTTAACATGGAGCAAACAAACCAATAATCTAAACATGTTTTTATGTGCTTCTCTTCTTGCTTTTGCTAACCATATACTTGTTAACCATTGCAAGAATCAAATGTTCTGCATTTTACCCTTTGATTCAACTTTTTTTTAGGGCATATGTGGAGAAATACCTCCTGGAGAAGTCAAGGCTGGTCTATCAGGAGCACAATGAGCGGTGAGCAGAACCTGATCTCAGACACACTTAGAGGCCGCTTCACTTCTGAGCAGTGACATTGAAAGTGCTGATGTGAAGTGCATTTAAAAACAAATGTGGAGGTAAATAAATAATCCAAAAAATGTCAAACTGTCAAGTGTTGACTTCCATAGTTTGACATACAACTTGTAAAATCAAAAATCCTGTAATGAATTTTCAGTTTATTTACATAACAAACACCAATGTCAACATTTTTTAATATATAAAACTTTAATCTATCATGTGATGTATATATGGATTATCTTTGTATGTTAACAAACTAGGCTTTTGCTAAATGCAGCACAATCATGTATGTTGAAGAAGTCTTAAATGACATTTGAACTATACTTTATTTGAAACCTTCTTCTCTAACCTAGAAAAAAATGGGGCTAGAACCAAGTATGAAATAAATGGAATTTGAATTTTGGCGAAAAAAAGTGCATCTGGATTAATTTAACTCAGAAAGCCTGTTATTTGAGTTTGCCAAATTGTGAGTCATGAAGTAAATTGAGGTCTAAGTGGGGCTGACATTAATGTGTTTGACTGGCTGGATGGAGTGGTGAGGGTTAACCATGGGGGGCTCACAGAGGGCCCCCTGCGTTAGCCGTCTCTCATTGAGATGAATTGCTGACTCCAGACTCACTAGCGTCTATGTGTGTGTGTTTTTGTGTGTGTGTGTGTGTGTGTGTGTTCTCACACAGCTGCTGCACACTTTTGACCTCTAACCTTTACACTGTCAGAAAAAAGTACACGCACACATGCATATACACTTACACACACAAACAAAGTGAGGTGTCATTACTCCTTTGTCTAATTCATGTGTTTGTTTTAGCCACTGTAGCACTGTGGGAATTAGGTACTGGTCCATCAGTCCAACACATTGGTCTGGGGAGTGTTAAAATAAGATGAGATCAAAACCAACCTTGCCGGTAAACAGAAAAAATAAAAAAAATACATACTAAATATAATAACGTGAGTATTGAAGTAGAAATAGAAGTAGAAACAATAAAATTTATTTACATAACAAACAATAAACTGTGTTAAACTAAACTAAGTGAAGTAAGTTATAGTCTATAATGTATTGTTATACTGATGCTGATATATACAAGTAGTATAATGTATAAGTATATACCAATAGTATATAATATGATCATGTAATGATACTTAATATTTATCTGTGGATCCCACTGCCTAATATAGTACATAATGTAAGATAATAGCACAATATAGTATAGTTTGATACAGTATAATAAATAGTGGAATAGAAAATATGTACTAATATAATAATATAATATAGTAAATAGATTGTATGATTATATATAATTGAGTATAATGACTTTATTGGATTGTCTGAGACATTCACACCCTCCAGTTTGTGACTTTGTGATGTTTCAGACTTTTATGTATGTATTTTCTATTTTTGGTTTGCTAGATAACATGCTAAATGCTGCACATATTGTTGCCCTGTTGTTGCTACAACTACTTTTACTTTAACAACCATAAGTTGAGATGTACTGTTTTTCTGTTTGTTTTTTTTTCCTTAGAAACTACCATGTGTTTTACTACCTGCTGGCAGGAGCGAGTGAAGAGGAGAGGACAGCCTTTCACCTCAAGAAGCCTGAAGAATACCATTACCTCAGTCAGGTGGGTCCTTCAGCACCAGGCACAATAAGATGTTTATCTTAGAAAATATGAGGTCAACAAGTAAACATGCCTGGTTTTGTCTGACAAGGGTTGTTATTCATTTCTGTTTTTGTGGTGTGTGTGTGTGTTTGTGTGTGTGTTTGTGTGTTTTTTAATGTGTATGACTTCTCTGTCATGTGTTGTGATGTGTTCACCACAGTTTGCATTTACTTGTAGAGTTGTAAATGTTAGTGTGTGTGTGTATGTGCGTGCGTGTCGGTGTCATCTGCATGTCCTTAGACCCCAGGAAGCTGAGCACAGTTACCTCTGTGTCTCAGTGTCAGCAAACAGGAAAGAGAGAAATGAGGACACAAAGGAAACACATTCCACTGAATTTCAACACCTACTATATAAACCCTCTCTCTTTCATACGCCCCTACACAAGACACTCTTTTTTTATATATACAAGCAAGATTGTTTTCATTTGTACATCTGTTTGTGTTCATTTGTGTTTTGTGGGTGTAACCGCATATGTGTGTGGATCTGCACATCCTCATCCCTACACCACCACTGACAACACACACAAGCAGAAAGGTGTTAGCACATCGTCTCTCGTGTGTGTGTGTTTCCAGCAACGAAAAACATGTTTCCCATAACGATGAATCAAAGCTACAATAAATACACAAACACGTATTAAGTGTATGGAATGTGTATTTCATGTAAAACTTGTTGAATCGCTGCCTCTGAGCCGTGACAGCCAGGGATCCACTCCCCTCCTCCGAAAACCTTATGTCTACGTAGAAGAAAGCAGGGAATTCCTTCCATTCCTCCCGGCCACTGACGTGCACATATACAAACACACACAACATAAATACATACACACATTCTTGCACTCTGTTCCCATTCTCCTCTTCTATTGCTTGATCACTTTCTGTATTTGCCGTGTGAGTTTACATACAAGCTTATATTCTTGCATCAGCTGCAGCTCTTTTGAATGGATTTCACTGCCCCTCCTGTCCATAACTTGTTATGCATTGTAGACATATTGCTTTGATGGCTGATTTTCCCCAGTCATCATTTTCACACTCTGGTCCTGAACCATAACTTATTCTGCAACCACACCTGTTGTTTTGGATCTTTTAACCAAAGCAAACCACAAGTTTTTAGGTTGATTTCCTGCTTTTGTAGCAACTGGTAGTAGATCTAGATAGAGAGAGAGAGATAGCTAGAACATTTAGTCACTTCATGGAAATAAATTTGTAGTGACTTGAAATTTTCTCCAGCCATCTTAAAGGGGCTATTTGTACGTTTTAGTATTACTACATAGCCAACTTTAGCATTAACGGCTGCTCACTGCTCCTGTCTGGACGAAACATTGTGAGTTCAGCATCAAACTTTATTCCTTTACTGACCAACAGCTGTCTCCAGAGGTGGAAAGCAATGTTGATGTTAACTCTCGTCTCTATCACGTCACTCTACGTTAGCATGCTAACTAGCTAGCCCAAAGTTTCAATCCAATCTGCCCCGAGGACGTAGCATTGCTTGGAAATCGCATTATAACTTTTGGGAGTATTAGCAGAACAATGGCTGAAGCTCTTGTCAAGCCACAATCACCACCACCTGTACCCAGCAAGAAAGAGAGAAAACTTACCAACAGCCCCTAAATATGAAAGTCATACTGTGAATTACATGTCCTTAATTTTCTTTTTTTCCACTAAACTTACATTAGTGTAAGTTTGTTACTGCAGCTGGAAGGAAAACACCAGGATGTGGTGCATTTAAGGACACCCTGATTCTTGTTGGTGGTACAATTCCTTTCAATGACAGGATACAATGCTAACAAAAGGCACAGAGGAGCAGACATGTATGCTGTATAAAAAAGGATCATGTGAATCTGGTAAATAATTGCAGCAGCAGATCCTGAAAATCCCAGATGGGGCTGTCTCTCCAAACAGACCTGGAGAAGAATTTCAAAACAAGTTTTTACTTACAAACTGGAACACCATGACATCGAACAGCTACTCAAAGACAAAACAGCTGTTGCAAGTTTAGCTTGTGTGTAAGTGGAGTTTCATACTTTATCTACACGAACAGAGAAATGAATCATACAAACTTGTGGTATGCTTTCAGGAATAATCAGCTTGTTGTATAGTAAAGCTGAACCCTTAATGTGCATGTGTGTTGCAGATCTTCAGCCTTCATTCCACTGTCCAATCCAGTTTTCATGCCTTGATGTGTTCAATCATAACGTGCGCTTACTGTGCAGTGTTTGTGAATTCTTCTTGTGTGCATACATGTCTGTCATCAGTCAGTGTCTGTGTGCCTTTGAATGCTGTCTGACTGTGAGCATGTGATACTGTGTCTGAATATAAAGCTGTAGATTTCAGCCCTTGCATGTGTCTTAACAATATGTGCTTCCATTGCTGGTTGTTGCACGTGAATCTAATAGTATATATTTAAGTGTACGGTATGTGTCGCTGCTGTCTAACCGAAACCTGCCCTGCCTCCAACCCCCTCATCCTCCTGTAAACTCTGCCTTGACATTTCCAGATGACAAAGACAACCCACCAACCGCACTGGGACAGTTACTGTGAGAGTGAACCGGTCAGTATCTGTACCTCAGCCGTATGTGTGTGTGTGTGTGTGTGTGTGCGCGCGTGTGTGTGTGTGTGTGTGTGTGTGTACGTGTTGGAGAAACCGCAACAAGTAGATTTTCAGTCACCTGTGCACTTGCAGCGCCAGCCACGCTTTCCCTGCACAGTTTCACACCCCCCTCCCTGTCCCTCCTTTGCTTATTTTATCGCTCTTTGGATATTTCCTAGTTTGGTTTGGGATAGTGTTTATTTTAGCTTTGTTTGTTTTTGCTTTTCCCTGTTGCGCTGCTTCTCTGGGTTATGTTGGTATGTCTGGTCATATCCTGGCCGCTGCAGCCTCCTGTGCTGCTGTAGCCTGTGTGACTTTTTTGATTATTGACATTTTCTACCATTGATTGTAAAAACCCTCCGTGCTGAGGATGAGGTTACAGAAAATCTTATTTCAAAATTACCCATATTCATTTCTATTTGTAGTATCAAGTCTTTTCAATATCAAGGATATGAAAATCAAATCAAGAACCAGTCGCCCATTAAATTTTAGTGTAATGACAACGAACGTTTAAGTGCACATTGTTTCCCTGATGCAGGGCATTCATATTTGTTTGGGTTTCAGGCAAATGTGTTCTATTAAGTGCTAAGTCGGATGTAACAGAGCTCTCAGAAGAAGAGAGCAGTTGAAAGTAGGACATGGAAGTTGATGTGAGACTTAAGATTCAGAGTAAGACTGGCCTCTGCTGTTTGACCCTTTGACTCTACTTACAATGTGGAAACTTTGCATCCTCTCAACTCACATGTGCAAGTGCAGCTGTAATGCAAATGCGCAGAGACACATAAATCCTTCGGAGTCTTGGTATAATTTTGCTGTTACTTTTGAATTTGCCTTAATATACTGTGATAAGAAATGTTTACCATGCCCCAGACCATTTGCATGTGAGTGCTTTAAACAGAAGCTGGTGGCAATTTTCCAAGTGTTTTTTTTTTTTTTTTTTTTTTTTTTTAATGCTATGACGCAACTTGACCCAACCACCTGCTTTGATCGCGCTGCTGTGATCAGGGACTCGTAAGCGTTAAGATTAATTTAAGACAGACACTTGGCAAACGCTTCAAAAAGCCACTTCTCTACAACAGATTTCCATTGAAATGATGTATCAGAGCTCCATTGTTCACCAGCAACTCGGTGACTGATAGCGTATTCTGCTCGTACCACCGGGCTGCCAAGTGTGTTTGCCCAAAGACACACCTTCACCTGTTAATCACAGGCTCTGATTCACAGCACACCTGCCGCTCTGCAGTAGAAAGACTTGGATTGAATGATGTCAATGATCAAAAAAGTATTTTCTGATTTGTGTTGTTTTTTAGGTTTTTTGGGTTTGTGGTAGGCATTAAGGTCTCTGTATATTTATACAGATATATGTGTATAACAATACAATACATGTGTATAACAGTTTGAGTATATCATTCATTTCCCACTGTTTCTATCTCAGTAAGTTAACTGTTTCTCAAATACTGATAATACTATTGGATGTATAATGTAGTTTATGTAAACTCTGAGAATATTCATTACCAAATAGTATAGAAATGCACTGATAGCCCTCGATAGCTCTTGTTTTGTTTAATTTTGGAAAAAAATGTACATCTGGAACCATTGAATATCAGAGAAATACTGTATTAAAAGACTTCTTTTCACTGAAAAGTTAGAGCAAGAAATATGAATGTTTTCCCTTTTTTTTTCTTTTCTTTTTTTTTTTTTTTCAAAGTAGATTTCCCTGTTATGGAAATGTAAAACCAGAGTCACTAATAGGTCACAATGAGCTTCTGTTCATGAAAACAGAGAGTGAGGGAGGCAAGAAGTGTGACTCTCATGTTTGTCTTTCTGATGACTACTCGCTGTGTGTGATGATTATAGCAACCAATGTGGAGTGAGCTCAAAAAGCAAAGGGCAGAGCTCACAATGCAGTGGGTGTATGTAGTGAAAGCCTGTGGACTTAAATCAAATCATCATTTAAAGCAACTAATCCATATCCAGATTTATCCAGATCTCTCCTTCACTTCCTCCCATGCACATTTGGTTGCTAAATAATGTCTTTGTTATTTAAGCTGCTTTAAAAAGTTACAATAAACTACTTTACTTAAGTAAATTAATGTTATATTTTTTTTACTTATTAATTACATATTTTACATATGTATATTTTAAGTACAAAATATGGTACATTATTATAGATTGAAGTGTACAACAGTGTGTTAAATTGGTAAAATAAGCTCTACCTCATACACCTACAACAGTATTCTTGCTTATAAGTCAATACATTCATGTGCTTCATGATATTATGCTGCCAGTAAATTCACATGAGTGAAAGTCTGAATTCAGAGCTTCTACTTGCATTGGGGTGTTTTTTAAGTACAGAGGATTTCTTATACCAACGGAGACCAGGAAGACGCCAGCGTTTTCTTTGGCTCCACTACAGCTATTAAACTGGGCTGAAGAACAAACCGTCCACAGGCTGTTCAGTGCGTGTATCTGAGTGTTTGAGAAGCTAAAAGTATGCACTTCACATGCGTTGCCTTTTGTGAAAAAAATTTTAAAAAATAATAATAATCAATATTATTGTTTCAAATCAAACTCTTCCTGTGTCTCTGCTCTGCTCATTTGACTTGGCACTTGTCTCTCAAATTTGCCAACTTGGCAAATTTCCGTGGACTGGTTTCAGGAGAAGGCCAGGCTTGGTTTCTTATTGCACGGGCAGAACCTGCGCACGCTGCTGCTCACTGCACATCAGACTGGAGCGCTGGCCTTTTGTTGACCCCTTGCTTCTTAATGATGGCTTCCTTTAGTATGAGTCATTCAATTTGTCCATTTCAGGCCACTCGGTTGTTTTTTTTTTTGTTTTGGTTTCAGCTGAAAAGTAAACTTGAGAAACTATTTTAAGTATCCTTGCTAGACACTTTGTAAACATTAAAACATTTGGGCAGTGTGTGTGTCAACAGTCTTTAGTAAGTCTTTCTAAACTTTCGTAGTGACTTGTCATTAGCTCTTTTGGCTTCAAGGCCACGGTGTCGTAACAGCTGCCATCTGCCTGACAACACCCGCTTGCTGCTTCTTTTTTTTTTTCCCAGGACTGCTTCACTGTTGAAGGAGAGGACCTGAAGCATGACTTTGAGAGGCTTCAGCTGGCCATGGAGATGGTGGGCTTTCTTCCTGCCACACGCAAACAGTGAGTGACACACACACACACACAGACACACAAACACACACACACACACACACACACACACACACACACACACACACACACACACACACACACACAACTGCAATGAGTGTGTGATTAAAATAAGGTCTGATAGTCCCACTGACAGTTTTGTTTCGCAACTAAGAACAATACAACAACAGTTTCATTACTTCAATCAAACCTGTACAAATATAATCAAAGGGTTCAGTAGATCGAGTCACGACAGCTGCTGATAGCCCCACGGTATGTTTCCAGTGCTGCGTCTCTCTAACTGTACCTCAACTCTTGTAGGATCTTCTCCCTGCTGTCAGCTATCCTTCACCTGGGCAACATCTGCTACAAGAGGAAAACCTACAGGGACGACTCGATAGATATCTACAACCCCGAGGTGCTGCCCGTCGTCTCAGAGCTGCTGGAGGTACGGAAAAATAAATCCTATCGAGAGTTATTCTGCTGCACATCCTCCAAATGTGGGTTAAGATTTAAGAAAAAAATGGTGTCACGTTACACATGACATGCCTGTTGACAATTGGAAAATATGAACAATGAATATAAGTTATTATCAGTTCCATAGATTAAATCAGGGCACCTTTTGTAAATGTTGGCAGGTTCAAATGCTTTTACTCCATTTAGGTTTTTATTTATCCTCCTTAAGTTATGTCAAGTCGTCCAAAATTCCCAGTTAACATGAAGCACAACAAAATGTCTGGTCAATTTAAATGTAGTTGTTAAATTGAAATTATGTTTGGGAGAAAAGTGCAGACGGATTAGCAAAACACATTTCTCTCTTTGGTCGGTAGGTCAAAGAGGAGATGCTGTTTGAAGCTCTGACAACACGGAAGACGGTTACTGTGGGAGAGAAGCTGATTGTTCCCTACAAACTTGCTGAGGTGAGACTGCAGTTGCTTTCCAGCATTAAAGTCAGCTGTGTGAAAATGTTATACTCTGAGTAATGGGGTGCCATGTGAACACAGAGTGTCCCTCTCATTGATTTGAAGTGGTTTGGCCTCAGTTAAAAGAAATCATTGCCTTTTGTGCATCAATGAGGGTAAAGTTATTACTGAATCAAAGATTAGTGTGTTAACTTATCGAAAAAGGAAGAGCTTCTCACTGCTGGAAAAGAGTTAACTACATGTCAAACAGCCCCAGCACCACCTCAGAAAGCAGCTGTGGCTCAGGAGGTGGAGCAGGTCGTCCACTAATCACCTCATCACAGGGTTGGTGGTTCAGACCCCATTCCCTGCTGCGTACAAACTGTCCTTTGTGCCCCCGGTGGTCAGGCCCGCACCTTGTATGAAAGCTGGATGTCAACGTTGTGTTTGAGCATGTGCATGTGAACAAGAGGCTAATTATAAAGCGGTGTAGATAAAAGTGGGGAATGCAATCATTTTATGTTTTAAGAAACAAACAAAAATAACTATAAAAATAATTTTATGTGAAGACACTTAAGTTCAATTGACAACGGCATTTGAAAGTTACAGTATTGACATCAAATGAAAAGGTCTTGCATCACTTCCTGCTGGAAGAAACGGTTAAATGTCATTTTCATATATAATGTCTCCACGTGCTGTAACTACATGTATGTATTTTGGAACCGGGGCACAGTAATAGACCCACATCTAAAGAACCACAGGTATGAACGGGCAGTTTTTAGTATTTTGCCATTTTCTCAAGTTAAAATAAAGCCTCATACTCAGGCACTTTGCCAACTCAATAAACATGCTGTTGTAATGACTAGTGAGTTTGGCCTTATAAGACAGTGTGCAGTCTCTCTCTCTCTTTCTCTCTCTCTCTCTTTCTTTCAGTCTGTGGCCTCACATGTTCTCATAGTCCCACCAACACACACTTACAAACACACATGCACAAAGTCCTTCAATCTGTTTAGAGAGAAAGGAAAGGCATTTCGAGCCCCTGTACAGTTTTTATTGGAACCCCTGCTCTGAAAACAAGCACACGTCATGGTCTGTGGATGAGAGCCATCTGAAAGAGGAGTGGGAACAACGTGGACGCACAATGTAACATGCCTGTCAGAGTGACGCAGCTTTCATACATGTCCATACTGTAATGCACACAGTTTTTGTCATGGTGCTTAAATATGTCAAATAAACAACGAAGTCTGTTCTTACACACATAGCAAGGGTTAATAATGATGTTGGTTAAATGATGAAAATGTCTTATTTTCCAGAACAAACTGTATTTTAGCACAAACTCTCCCAGAAGATGATGTTGTGGTACACGTTCCCATCAAAATGGCAGCAACCTCATAATGGCATGTTTGATATTTAGGAGCTATTTCATATGAACAAACAGTGATTGTTTTGGGAGCACATTGGGTGGTCTCTGTGTAAATATTGCTCAGTCACAGTCACAACAATCTCATTGCTTGTTGACTGAAATCACACTCTTGAAAACCTCACAGAAACCTGAGCGTCTCTGTAATGGGTTTTCTCCATACGATCAGTTTGGGGACTGTCTCCCTCTCAATGTTTTAAGTCCAACTTCCTCTAAATAATGAGAAGCTTATGAGTAGACTACAGTATGTGTGGAGTTCAAAATAATATCTGTCCTGACTCGTGGAAGGCATATTTGGTCTGAGATGGCTAAAAATATCCTGGTTAATTATTTAGAAACAAAGGAATTTTAACTTTCAGTTGCAACTCTGTGGTTTGTTTTGTTTTCTAAAGACGGTGGCTCAACTTTGTTGCTGCAAGGTCAAATCTTTCCAGCGGATATGGGAATTAGAAATGATTTTTTTTTTTTTTCAATAATTTGACAAGGAAGCTTTTGTCAAATTATCTGTCTTATGAAAGAACACGCAGCACTGATTAGACACGCTCTTCTTTAGCTCTTCTTTCTTAGTCGACCACAGATTTGATACCAGGAAACATGAAGTGTATGAGTATGATTGTAACTAATGTGACAACATACAGTTTCTACGTCTTCCA
Organism: Rachycentron canadum; assembly: GCA_038496675.1. Taxonomy (NCBI): domain Eukaryota; kingdom Metazoa; phylum Chordata; class Actinopteri; order Carangiformes; family Rachycentridae; genus Rachycentron; species Rachycentron canadum. The sequence goes on from CM076648.1 coordinate 18,592,765, forward strand.
AATATTGAATGTTTGTAATCTGACTATCACATTGGTCTTCACAGCAGCAGAGTCTCAGTCTGTATATTTAGTTTATGCAGTCTTATGTTCAGTCGGTTAAAGCTAATATTTCCATGAGGTCATAACTGAAATGCTAACTTTCCTCAGCCTTATCCATCAGAGCTTGGCAGCTCACGCTGTCTGTGCCACACTAGATTGGATTGGCAGATCTCATGAGTCAACCTGATGAGTGTTAGGCTGGATAATGACATTAATAATGGCACAGGGACGTCCTGCTGTGGCACTGTGCAGTCTGCCAGCATGTCTGCAATGTTGTGCCAAAGTTTCAGTTCAGAATATCAATGTCAGAGACGTGTTTGGGAAGTTTTTCCCTTGTTCTCTGCTTTTTACATTTTAGGATATATGATTTTATGTTTTCCATCAAGAGTTCTGAGCACAGTGGCTGCTGACAGGACAGAGAGGATGTGATTTATTCTCAGGTCAAACTTTAAACGGTTGGCTGTAAAGTTGCTGCTCAAAGTTAAAATACTTTGGCCAGTCTTGTCTGAGAGATGTCTTGATCTATTTTGTTTTCTATATTCAAGTGCCGCCATTCATTCTCTTTAGTGCTGGATCTGTGAAAAAAAGTGCAATGTTACTATGCTAGGCATTCAAGGCCAGTCAAGAATGATCTCAGCTAAAGTACAAACCCGTGCTCTAAAAATGCTCCACAAAACTATGATTATATTAATACTGTTAATGCATATAGCAAGGAAACAAATTAAGATACAGATGAGACAGCAGCATAACAGCATATCCAGTGAAAGAATAACACATTTACTGTACTATACATTTACTTTAAAATTGGATCTAGACTCTGGGCTTTTTTCGTGTCTGAGAGCAGACGGATTCAGATACTTTGTGTTGAAACCACAGTAGGTAAAACCTCTGCCTACTGTTGGGCACTGCCTCTTTTATAGTACTGTCCATCAAAGCAGTCTTACTCCTCTTAATCTGTCTAATGTTGTGAGATATTACGATGAGATTAACACAAAATAAATACCAGTAAAAGGAGTCTCTTTTGCCTCAGCCCCTCCACTAATGGAGGTCGGTGTCCTCAGTGCAGGACAGGACACAAATAGTTTAATGGACCATTTCTGCACATCAGGAACCCAAATGAAATATTGGAGCACACGATTCATGTCAGCATTAGTTTAGTGTATATCCAGAAATGTTCTCTACTTGATATTTTACTGACCAAATCTCCTCCTCTCTTTCTTTCTATGCAACAAAGTACATCCGTGATTTGCCTGAGCATAGTTACTGGTTATATTAAATGGATACTGTATGTATCTACACCCAGGCTTGTACGGTGAGAGACTCCATGGCAAAGTCCCTGTACAGTGCTCTCTTTGATTGGATTGTCTTCAGGATCAACCATGCTTTGCTCAACATCAAGGACCTGGAGGATACCACCAAGGTAGGACGGTACAGTTATATTATAAGAGATTTTGTGTGTGATGTGTCTTGTTAGTCTGATTGTAAATTCTCCAGCATGTAAATAATAACTGTTACTATTATTAGTTTTAATATTACATATGTCAAATCTGCTGTTCATGGACTTGAGATGAAACGGTTTCCTTCATTCAGAAATACTGAGTGAATTTCCAACATGGATAAGCAACATGTTGGGAGGAAAGGTGTAATTCTGTTGCATTATGTTTGGTTTTCTCTTCCTCAGATCTTGTCTATCGGCGTGCTCGACATTTTTGGTTTTGAAGACTACGAGAACAACAGCTTTGAACAATTCTGCATCAACTTTGCCAATGAACGTCTCCAACACTACTTCAACCAGCACATCTTTAAGCTAGAACAGGTAAGATGCCTCCTGAGTGACGGGACTGCTGTTATTAGGAACAGCGTCTTTATTTAAGGCTTTGAGCTGAACTTCTGAACTACTGTATTACTGCAACTATTATTTCAACATACTGTAAATCTACCACACTAAGCTCATTTGCCTGTGACCGTTTCAAAGGAAATTCCTCATCCTTATCACACCACACAGAGCACATACATTACAATGACACTGAAACAATGAAGAAATTCTTCACTACATTATGCAAGCGGGTTTGCTGAGAATCTGGCAGCCATATGACTCATGACCAACCCGGCTGTGGATGTATGTTCTCTTAAGTGAGCTGATTAACATCAAAGGGCTTGTGAAAGTCATGATCTGTAAGTTTTGCCAGAAAGTTAAACATTGTGTTTACCTTGGGTTTGACTGAATCAGTGGCCTGCCCTGACATGTTTCAAGGGCTGGAGCTGTTTGAAAGTTTCCATGCAGTTCATGACTTAAACCGATACATGAAGGTGTGTGTCATTTGCATGTACAAAGGCCTGTGTTCGTACACCCAGTCTTATCTACATGTCTTAAATTTCAAGTGGCGAGACCTCCACTCTAAATGTATGTCATGAAGGTTAAGGTAAATTCGATAATTAATTATTGTACTGAAGATTAAAGAAGCTGTAAGTTTTGCTATTGCTTCAAAGCTAACATTACCATTAACAGCTGTTTACTTACCAGTTTAGAAGAAACGTTGCAGGTTCAGCATCAAACTTAATTGATTAACTTATGATGTCTCCAGCAGTGGAAAGCAATGCCAGTGTCACATCTTTTCTTCTACTGAAGTTAGCAATGCTAACCAGGTTGCCCCGGCCTGTTTCATCACTTTCCAATAGCGAGTCAGTGTAGCTTCCAACCTGCCCTTACGACGCATCGCTGCTCAGAGGGCATATTCTAACTTCTTGTCATTTACATGCAATGATGTCCAAAGCTCTTGTGAAGCAACAATCGGCAGCACCCGCTTTCAGTGGCAGATAAAACTTACAAAAATGCCCTTTGAGAAATCTAGAAATGTACTACAATGTGTGAATGTTTAGGCTTCAGTCACTCAGTATTTTGTTTGTCCCAAAACCTTTATTGTAAATTGCAAACTTTCGTATCCTTTTTGTGAACCATTTCTGTCACCTGCCCTCGTATAACACTTTGTGCTTGGAGACAGTTTCACTTGTTTGAGATCAGACTGAATATTTCCGCAATAAAGTCTGGTGCTAGTAAAGGCCATTATTAAAGCCTTAATCTTTTGTATCTTTATGTAAGTTATGGTTGATTTTAAGGTATGTTTGGGATCACAATCATGTAATATCCTACATCTTTTCTTTTTTTCCCAGTAACTCTGAGACTTCAGCTTGCAGTATTTGTTGATGCTTAACAGAATCCCTCAGTACTTCCTGTGCTGGTGGTTGTTGCACTAACTCGGGTCATAACAGATCCAGCCTTAAACAAAGATGTTGTCTTTAAATGCATCCACTTTGTTGTGTCTCCTTTGTGTTTGTGTTGCAAATTGATGATGTAGAACTTGGGGATGAGATTGCATATATGTTTTTTTTTTTTCTGTTGATACCAGCAGTCCTTTTGGATTTCCCTGATACTCCAGATTTTGTCTTGATGTCATCCATTGCTCCCAAGAGCAACTGGACACCCTGTTACAGCTCAAACATGGGGCTAAATTAAAAAACTTCATTCAAACCCAGAGGTAGAATGAAGTTGGTGGAATTTTTTTACAGTCCTGTGTGTTCACATTGTGCAGGTAGATGTACTATCAGTGAGTGTTTGGGTTGAAACCACATTCACTCACTCGGGTAATGACAGAGCCAATGTCCATCCTCTTCCTGATGGGTAAATCACTGCTTGGTAAATTACTGCAGCACACAGCTGTCAAACTGGAGCCACTGCTGCCAAAAGCAAAAGTCACACTGGTGTTATTCAGCTGTAATTCACTCTTTAAACTTCACCTTGACAGTAGCTCAGGCCTGACACTTGTTGGTGTACAGGTCATGATTATTCCAGCGACTATCTTCTGTACTTGTAGTTGAGTTTTGTCATTAGCTTTGCAGAGATGTAGTCACATATAGTAAGCCAACCCCGACTCTCTGGTTTGCACTATATCGACTTCTGCAGCACCCAGGCAGTCTGCATGTGAGCAGGGCTGTGCAATGGTCAGTGAGTGAGTCCTCCAATTGATTACTAATATTTCCATGGATCAAAATGCCCCCACAGTTTTTAAGCCACATTTTTTACCAATCATCTTGAATTTTATGAGGCCAGTGACAGAATATGATCTACATATTTCTTTTACATTTTTAATTTTTTTTTTAAAAGTTTAATACAATTTTTAAGGGAGCTATTTCTAATCTTGCTGTTGCTACATAGCCAGCGTTTGCATTAACAGCTGTTTACTTCCCAGTCTAGAAGTTCAGCATCAAACTGTATTCATTTTTATTCACCAAGAGTTTTTTCGAGTGGTGGAAAGCAACATCAATGTTAACTCTTGTCTCTATCACATCTTTTCTTCTACTGAAGGTAGGAATGCTAACCAGCTAGCCCTGGCATTCACTGTAGCCTCCAATCTGCCCTGAAGATGTAGCGCTTGTCAGAGGGGGTATTATAACCACTTGTCTCGTAGACACAGTGATGGCCAAAGCTCTCGCCAAGCGACAATCACCACCACCTGCTCCCGGCAAGATACCATGTTCTATGGCAGAGGAAACTTACAATAGTTAATCTTTTAAACTTTGTTTATGGAACAAGTTTCTTTTGATGTTGATTAAAACGACCAAGGTCTTGGTTAGAATAAACTGCAGGGTTTAAGAGTTCAAAATGGCTGAGGGACAGCACAGTGCAGAATTAGTTGTGTGTGGAAAAATCCATGTAGAACAGAGAGGCAGCCTGAAAGCCTCTGACTGCAGGTTGTTGAACAAGGATAGGCTGACCAAGAGCTGGCACACTTCATATTTCTGCTGAAGCCAGCTTCACACCCTGAGATACAATTACTTGCAGCATTTCCATTCATCTGTCAACCAGTGAGTCAGTTTATAGTAATGGCAGACAGAGGTACGTGAAGCAGTAGTAACAGTAATGGACTATCGTTTATGATATATGATTGTTGGGCTAAATAAAAACACACTATTAACAGAAAATTAAGAAAATAGAAAAATAGATTAAAAAAATAGAAAAGATATCAATCTTCACAGGAGCTACTGATGGAGAGACTTAAACATGTCACAGTTTCTTCTGTGGTCAGTTGAGTCACAGTTTAAGTGATTCACCATAGTTAGTAATGATTTAAAGGCATTTTGAGGGGTGGGGTACAGTATCACGTGCAATACAATGCAAACCAGTGCAATGCTGCCACCAACCACAGCTCAGTGATTACTAAAGAGATGAGTCAGCACCCGTCTGAGACACAACTTGAATATTTTAAGTGTCACAAGTGTATTCCAGGGTGGTTGTATTGAATTATATTGCACAGGTGTTTCCTAGTTTCCACCCTGTGTGTGACTCAAGTCTTTAAAAGACAAGAGTGAAAACCTGTCTTAAGTTACACTTAAGCTTAGGACATCATGTTCTGAGCTGTTGATATTGGGAAGGTATTATTATTATATTGAGAGACGGTTGCTTTGCAACTAGAAATGAAGTAATATGGAGTTAACTGGTGACACTGAAAACCATAAAGAAATACCAGAAAAATTAATCTAAGACAAAAGGATATTGAATAAATCTTTGGACCTTTGGCAAAGACTATCTCTGTTTCCAAAAGAAAAATAACAAAATACATACATCTTTAATAATGTTAGGAAATAGTTTTTGTAAAAATCTTACTTTTGTCAAATTTAAATTGAAGCTCTTTTACTATGTGGTTGATTTTAAAGGAAAATGGTTATAACAAAGTAAAGATTTTGAGCAATAAAACACACTGTTGCTCAGTTCAGTACACAGTACACTCACTTGAGTATCTAATGGTGGCAAATGTAGGTAATTGACACTACTGAGTCAGTTTTCTTAATATGGTTCTTTTCTTCTGATGCTACTGTTGCGCTACATGTTAGCATTTACAGTCATGCTATAATTGGCACCTTTTGCTGCTTTAAATGTCTGTAGATGTTAAGGATAAATGTTATTTTAAACACTATCACTGTCTTGTAAAAGCATTTTATCTTTCTGGTTTTGTAACCAGAGGATGAACCAGCTGTGCTGGCTGAGGAGTTCAGCTGATGCCGAAGTGTTTACTTGAAAACAGATGGATGAAGTATTTTGTTGATAAGTGTTAAAGAAATCTCAGCACCAACAACAAATTACTGCAAAGAAGAAGAAAGAAGGAAAAAAAAGAACACATTACAGACTTATGCTCTCACACTGCTGTGCTCTTAATGAAATTTCATTTCATTAAGAGCACAGCATTCATTTTTTTACATGAATGGCCATGAAGACTTTTTCTCAATTTGATTGCAGTGTACTAAACTCACACCACCACTCAATTATTTGGTTTTATTTTTACAAATACTGAAGAAGATTCCCTGAGAGGTTTGTCCTCAACAGCCATAATTAACTTGATTTTTTTTTTTTTTTCTTCACTCATCTGACTTCGGGGTAAGAAGAGAAGAGACAAAAGAAAAGGAGATTCCAGTGACTTTTATTAAACCTCCCCTGGATTGAGGTCTTTATTGGTTAAATCTCTTTCCCAGGAAGACAGGGAAATAACATATATGGGCAAGAACCATGATAAATACGCTTAATGCTTCTCTCATTATTAAACCACCAAGAGGCCCAGAAAGATCTGGCAACATGAAAGCGTGCATACAAACAATACAGTTGCTTTGATTGTAAAATTGAAAACGGCCTGACCTGCATTAGACCGCTTGTCTGTTTTTACGGGTGCCAAGAGATATTGTCTTTGATGCTACATGCACTGTAGATGTAAGTGCATCACCTGAATACGAGACTGAATTTGATGCTTAAAAGCAAAAGAGAACGAAACCAGTGTGTCTTTTTAAAAGTTATATATAAATGTGATGAAATTAGTCACCTAATATTTTTTTTCTATACAGTACAAAGAGTTACTAACATAGACACTTCTTTGCAACATGAGATATGTAGAGAAAAAGCCTATTGGTCCTACATCAGATCACAGCACAGGGAAGTCTGTTACTGGCAGCGTGACTGACACTGAGCTCTCTGTCTGCATTTTTTTCTCCTGCAGGAAGAGTACAGGGCAGAGGGCATCAGCTGGCGAAACATTGACTACATTGACAATACAGGGTGCATCAACCTGATCAGCAAGAAGCCCACAGCGCTGTTCCACCTACTGGATGAAGAGTGCAAGTGAGTCTTTCAGCCTGTTTCATAAACCCTCAGGTGCTTCTGGAAGCTTATTGGTAGATGTCCAGACATTACTGCAAAATATAGGCTTTCTTATTACCCTCTAGCCACCCTCTCTCTCCTAGGCTGCCTCTCTTTATACTTTCAGCTGTTACCCAAATTGGCATCTATAAGCCATGGGCCATACGGTGTTTCAGTTCAAAGTTTTTATATTAGAATTGAATAGAGGGATTAAAGGTCTATGACAGGCTTCTGTCGTTTGAATTCCATGCATTTGAGATCAGTGTAGACCTGAAGGAGAAAAAGTGATGGGAAGGGGATGTTAGAGGATTCGAGAGTTACCAGGTGATTCAGGTTAGCAAGCATGGATGTGCGTTTGTTGTAGGAAGGCTCTGATCTATTGCGACAGAACTTTAATCCCTGATTATGTGAAGCATGTAGATGGTTGGTTGTTGTGATTAAGCTGCGGAAAATTGTCACCCACCCCAACTCCTGCTGCTCTTCAGCCTCTTTCAGCTGAACAGTTTCAGTATTATAGCACAGCGCCATATGGCAAGTGACAAGCTGGTGAACAAAGACAAATATGTAGCACCTAAAGGCAAGGAAAGAGAAATCAGAGAAAGCATACTGCACTGTCATTTGTCTGGTGGTCTGAAAAGCCACTCCAAATGAATTCTAGCATTGCTGTTGCCTGCTATGAATCGACTCTTCAACCTCATAAAGTGACAGTTCATCAGGCACGTGTCTGACAGCTTGTTTTGAGAGTTCTTATGCCCCTTAGTAGCCAAAAATCAACAAAGGCAGCTTTAAATACAACAGTGTGATCATTGGAGTTTGCAAGGACTGATACACACACATGCTACCTAGAGACTGTACATAAGACTGTAAATAAAACAAAGCTTCTACCACCTTTTGTTGGCTTCACATTTACAGTTATTAAAGTTATTTCTGTCTTGTTGTAGGCGAACAACAAACCAACTTGATCCACTATATTGATCCAAGAAAACATCTAATGAAAATATCAAGTTAGCCAGATAAGCTCATGGGCAGTTTAACAGAGGCCTCCAACACTGTTACAGCGGGGGAGGGGCATGAAATACTTGGCCGATGTGCAGATATTGAAATCTCGTCTTTTATGGACTAACGCCATGAAGGGAAATACTAACATGTATTAGAGGAGGCGTATAGTTGTCTATACAATGCCTGAAATATGTTAATAACTGCAAAGTTTAATGGAACATGTGTAAGACTTTGACTGTCCATTATGGGAACACAGTAACATTTCAAAGTTTAAATGAATTTGTCCATGTATTTCTGCTCATGCTGTATAATGTAATGAAATTACCTTACCATCCATTAAATGGAGTTGCCTGTAATGTAAAACCCTTTTAGGTTGCAGAGAAGATTTTATCCTTTCAGGTTCACGACTGTACGGTGACTATTTTTACTAACAATATTTCCATCTTTATTTCCCCCTCTTCTCCATTTGGACACTGAATCAAATTCCTCCCTCTTGAAAAAGCTGGAAAGCTCTGTGTCTGTGTTGGCTGTGTTGTTTTTGTAGCTCAGATTTCACCCTGTTCCCTGGTGTCCTATTCTTCCCCTCTCCTCTTCCTGTAAGCTGGTGATTTTCTTCAGGATTGCTATTAAAGGGCAGAAGGGAAATCTGAGCTGTATATGATAATCCTCAGCCTCAACAGATCAGATCATGTTAACCTGCCACATTGAAGTGGTCCACTATAAGTACTGCTGCAGTACTGTGGTATGATTTATACTATAGGATACACTATTCATGACATGGCTGACAACTTAGCAAATAAACATTGTCATTTCTTGGCAGAGGTCCTTACTTAATGTGTTTCCCCTGTTCTTCAAATCAAACCTTTGTTTTTTCACTTTAGTTTCCCTCAAGCCACCAACCAGACTTTGTTGGATAAGTTCAAGCGGCAGCACGAGGGGAACAGCTACATCGAGTTCCCTGCTGTAATGGAGCCCGCCTTCATTATCAGACACTATGCCGGCAAGGTCAAGTACGGTGTCAAGGTCAGTGTAATCTTCACTTCCTCACCTTGACGAAATTTGACATTTGGATTGGAAAATACGGCTTCTGCAGGATTCGCTGAGAACAAATGACAAACGCAGACACACCCACTCCTGCACCAGATGTGGGACCACATGTCTGTGATTGTGTGGTATTTGGTTGCTGGTGCTTGAAACGTTGCTGTTTAACTGAGCTAGCCTTAGCCTTATTTGCCAAGCAGTGCATGGTGAAGCCTAGTTTGTGTTCATCTTGCCAACTGCGACTGATTTCTATTTGAAGTCCTACACTTCAAAGTCCTATCACTTTCATTTTCAGATTACATAAATCTTTTGTTGTAAGTTAAAGCATTAGCAGTTTCAAGTTTAATTGGCGTTATGAATCACACATCAGAGGAATGTAGTAGAACATGCAGTTAAACATGTCATCAGGCCATTGGACATCATGTGACATTAACGTTACATTAACCGAAGTAACTGATTGTTACTTCTAAATAGGTGTTAATATTTTTTGAATAAATTATATCAAAAATATATGAAATCATATTGACAATGATGCAGTAATAATAATATAATTATTAATCGTATAATTAACAAATATAATTTGTATGAATACAATGTGCTACTCTATATGTGTAGTATCATATTTTAAGTATAGTACAGTAAATTAAGTGAATATTAAAACAATGTGATGTCCTATATGAAGTTGAATTTTGTTTTGAAATTGGAATTCGTGGAAGGTTTTGTCACATAATTACACATTCAGTCATTATATTATCTGCTGCAGTCCATCTTCCCTGATGAATATTAGCTTTTAAATTCAAACTCTTTTTGACTTTCATTTCCCTTGAAATATTCAACATATTGAAATGTTTTGCGCTTTATATTACAAATATAATTTTTTATAATTTTTTTACAGCCTCCCCTGTCCATGTGAATCATTAAGCATTTGTGACAGCGGAAAATAAAATCACAATCATCCCACCCAGTCATCGAGGGTTAAACCACATCAAAACTCACCAGAGTGATACAGGGGACTGATCCTCAGCTGACTCATTTAACATTTGATGGCATAAGAGACAAAAGGATATCTTTCCCTGTCAAACCAGACCTCTGGTTTAAAATAGATTAAAATAGATCAAATACAAGAAATTAATAATACCACTGAATACTATTGTATCACACAGGATTTCAGGGAGAAAAACACAGACCACATGCGCCCAGACATCGTTGCTTTACTAAAGAGCAGCAAGAACGCCTTCATCTGCGGGCTGATCGGCATTGACCCCTCGGCCACTTTCCGCTGGGCGGTACTCCGAGCGTACTTCAGAGCCCTGGTGGCTTTCAGAGAGGCTGGGAAGAGACACACGCAGAAAAAGACTGGTGAGCTCTCACACTAATGGGAATTTTACTACATTATAGCAGTGATGTTGTAAAAAGAGGCAGCTGGAGGAGACACATGGGGATATTTGTCACCTACAAATACCTTTTTTATTGTATCAAGGCAACTACTGGTGTTCAATTTGTGCCTCTATTATTAATTTACAGCATTTTGCAGCTGCACCACTTTCAACGATTGATTATGTTAAAAAAAAATTAAATGAATAAACAGCATCAAAGAATCCACAAAGGGACAAAGGACACTGAATTTACTGAATGGCATGTGACCATTACAGATACTTTTTAGTGGGACAAGAGTAGAAGTGAACTAAATCTAGGGAATTATGGGTATTGGATTATACGTCTCCTCTCGTATGTTTTTAATGTTTGCAGTTTATTGGCTGTCAGCAGAAGCAGCTTGGACATGGCTTATAAGCTGCTCAGCCAGTGAACGGCTTGAAATTGCAAACAGTTTTTTCCTGACACGTACAGCACTGTTTGCTCACATGCCAAGCAGTTACAATTTTGCCCTCTTTGTTCATTGTAGTTCTCTTTATTTACGCCTGTTCTGTAGTATGTGTGCATAGTGCCAGTAGTGCTGCCATGTATTTACAGCAGCTGTTGCGCTTTGTCTCTTTCAGCTTTGGCTTTATATGAATGCCTCCCTTAGATTTTACTCTCGCTGTCCTTGATATGCAGTAGATGTTACCATCAGATGGTCTTTCAGCACTGCCGTCGTATGAATCAGACTTGCACTCTGCACCCTCTTGATCTTTCCTACATATGTTTTACATGTAGATGTTATGTTTAAAATAGTTTGTTTTTTTGTTAGGAGTCTTTGTATTCTTTGCTTGTACTTGTGTATCTTTTAGAAAACCTTTCACCCACCACCTGTGTCTCCCAAGGGAACCTGCTACATGTCTTCTAAAACATGTCTGCAAAATGTTTTTACCAAGTCTTTGATTTCATTTTTATAAATTATTATGGGATACATTGTAAATTAAATCACCTTTAAACACACTCGCCCTGTCTAAGAGGACAGAGGGTTGAATGAGGTTACATTGAAGACATTGTATGGAAGTGCCTTTGGGGGGCGAACACCTACACAGAGAAGTACAATGACAAACGTCCTACTGCAGTTTAAAATGTCAATTATCTTCTCTCCTGAAGTCTTGCACAGGAATCTCTTCAGTAGACGACTGCATCTCTTGTTCTCTTCTTCTTCACTGTCTAATCTGTCATTTCTCTCTCTCTCTCTCTTTCCTCCCTTCTCTTTTACTGTGTGTGTATTTTTTTCCCTCTCTCGTCTCTGTTTTTCTTTTGTTTTGCTTCTCCAAGGGCATGATGACGCTGCTCCATGTGCAGTTTTGAAAAGTGTGGATAGTTTTAGCTTTCTGCAGCACCCTGTGCATCAGAGAAGCTTAGAGATCCTGCAGAGATGCAAAGAGGAGAAGTACAGTAAGGCTGCCAATACAAAAATAACTCCTCCGACTTTCCTGTTAGACCATGACCTGGGAAACAGCAGGGGCGAGGCTGACCAACATCAGCAACTTTATCGAGCCCAAAATCGAGGCAAAGTAGATAATAATCATAAGAAAAATTTAAAAAAAAAAAAAAAAAGTAGTTTCACAAAGTTTTTATCTGATCTACACATATTTTCTATCATTAGACTAGATGCTTGTTGGTCTCTGCTCCCTCTGGATTCCTCCTCCCCCTCTCTTATGCACCTGCATGCACTTGTTCTCAGTTGTCTTGCATGTTGTTCACTAGCAGCCATTCGATTACTAACACTATGCTAGTAAAGGGCTAAGCAGAGAAATGCATGCTTGTATTGCTTCATCAGCTGACTGTGGAAACAACACAGCAACACCTCTAGGTGTCTGTCACTTTCCTTTAGTCGGCAATAGCACACTGCTACGCTTTCATGTCTTTTTGGGCAGTGGGTATAACAGCTTGTCCACCACAGCACCACACTTCTAAAATCCCCACCAGACTGAGGGGGTATATGACATGACGTGACATAGTTGTGGGACACAGACGTGTACATCATAATCACTAACCTGCTCACGTGGTGCAGGACATACAGCCGGCCTCACACACTTCTTTCAAAGGTCACTTTTCCTCTGCAAACATTTCATCACACTCAAATGTGTTTGTGTCTTTTTGTTGTGTGCCACCCTGCAGCTCCAGATGAGAGTGAAAATGTACAAAGTGATGAAACTGAGAACGGTACACTGTTAAGTCTTTATAAGTAGGCTAACACACTGTAGACGTCTCTGATTTCTCATCACTGTGATCGATTGGCTGTAGGTTCAGACGGAGTTATCGCTTGGTTATAGCAACTGTAGAAAACGCAGCCATCACACTGTTGCAACAAATTAAACCCATTGTGCTCAGAGTTTACTTTGCTAAATTCTCTTTAATATGACCTAAATGGCTGGTAGATTATCGATTATAGGTTTTAAGCAAACCTATGCTCAAAACTAAATAAAATAACTCTTTAGTATCATCTTCCTTAACCCGTATTAACAACAATCTCACTATTAACCTCACAGATCTTTGTTTTTATGACTATATTTCCAATAAAAAGGCACATAACACACACTGCAATAACAATGGAGTGTCACATAGTGTCAAAAGTGTGTTTTTACTTGGAAGGGGTTTGTGTGTGAGGGTGTTTGTCTGTTTTGTGTGTATGTGCATGAGACATTGTGCAGTGTTGTGTTCTTTCACGTGGTGCCAACCTGTTTGTCCATGATCAGGTGTAACCAGGAGGAGTCCTCGCACGCCACTGTCGGACCTTCAGGGAAGCAACGCCATCATTGAGAAGTCTCCACGGTAAGAGTTTGTGCTGAACAGTGCGTCTCAACCTCTTTGTAAGGCTTCTGCTCACTTCTCAGGGCAAGTTGGAAAAAAATTGACACATCTGAAGAAATAAATTGCACAGTTCAAAGCCAGGTCTTTCCAAAGCCTGTATTCATAAAATGCCACAGATATGCAGGGGCCTGCACAATGCATGTACATGAGCTCATGTACATGCGTTGCATGAGGACAGATGTGTGGCACACCTGACAATGTAATGCAGACAAAACACCACAACCGAAAGGCTTAGAGAAACTACCATGTTGTTATAAGCTTTATTAAAATAGAGTTTGCAGGAGTATTATTAGATCAGATGAAAAAGCACAGTGGTTTATGTTGATTTGTCCAACCCCTGTATATGTACTTATTTATCTATGTATTTTTATGAAAGTGAGTGTCTTCCACCACCAGCGCTCAATCATATAGTGTTTCAGAATCAAAATGAATTTCATCATAGGCTTAAATATGAGAAGTCACTTTGTATTAATGAGGGAGAAAGATATTCAAAAAAAAGGTCTTCAGTCAGATTCAAAGTAGGGATGACGAAGTTTCACCCCTACATCTCCATAGTGGCCTGTGAACGTAGTATTTGATTTGTTCATAATACAAACACATCTGGAAATAGTCATTATCAACAAATCCCTTATTACCTTTTGCTGTCATACTTTGGACAATGTACTCTTTAATCATCGTGTTTTGAGATGCACCTCTGGGCATAGAGACAGACGTGGCATTCCTTTAAAAAAAAGGAGTGATGACTGTGCTTTGACCCCGAGCATTGCTCCCATACTGCCCCACTGAGACCCCGGTCCACCACCTCCTCTAATTAGCTGTGGACCATGAGATTAGCAGCCCACGACCACGACTGGTAGCACAGAGCAACTGGTACAAGACAGTTTTTGTTATGCTAGAGCTCAGTCGGGGCTGTTAAAATCCCCTCTTAATGTGATTTGCAACCTCTGCCCTCCCTCTCTGTCTCTTTCTTTCACTCACGCACCCTCATCTTAACATACTAAAGGTCTGCGCAGCTGCTTCCTCTGTGATGTAAAGTCAGAGCTATGCATTGGAGAGGACTGCCCAGGGAACGATAAATATTCGGTCCCTGCAGGGTGCGTGTCAGCTGGACAGAGCAGTGGACAGTGCAGTGCTTTATGGGACTCTCTGAGAAAAAACGGTCACTACAAAAGGCATATTGTACCGTCGCCACTAACTGAGATCGATGATCAACTGGGGAGAAATTCTCCCTTTATATGGTAGACCAGATGCAAACGGTAGATTTGTGCTTATTCTTTATTACATATTATGGCATCAGAATTTATGATTTGATTTAGTCATGCACAATAAACCCTTAAACACTGGCCATAAGATTATATAAGGATAGAGTATAAACTGAGAATAACATAAGTCTAGAGATTTTGATTTACTCTTACATACTAGAGTTTTGTGGATCTTTTGCCCTAATTTATAATATTGTAATCTAGCTGGTGGCACAAATCATATCTGTCTGCATGGCTCCTCTGGGACTGTGGAGCTGTTATAGCAACTGACTGTGATACAGATTGTGGAGAAGAATCCTCTTTTCATCAGCATCCACATCAATTTCAAGTTCAAGACATTGTTTTAATTTTAAAAAGAAAATTATAGCACAATTAAGTTAAAACAAAGTTAAAAATCTATCATTTCACTATTTATTATCTTAATCATAATGTGTTGTATTATAAATAAATATATAAAGTGTATTTGGACATACAAGGAATTTGACTCCAATTTCCTGTGGCACGACTACTGCCAGACTGTGTAAGGCTGTACTCTGTGCTAAATGCTAACGTCAGTATGCTCATGCTCACAGGGACACTGCTAATATACTCTCCACATTAGGTAGACTGTTGTGTCTACCTAATGTTAACTAACTCAGTTTATCGGTTTATTGCCATATAGGTTTGCACATATGATGGGACACCTATGGTGGTTTGGTGCATAACAGTAAACATAGTAAGAAGAAAAAATCTAAAGAAAGATAAAGCAGAAGCAGGTACTGCAGGTGAGGAAGCTTAAATATAAACAGATTTTTTTTTTCAATTGAATATTTACAAGAAAATTATCGAAATAGAAAACAATAGAAATAAAGCCTATACAATGTGCATCAGCAATGGGGAAATATGCAATGTGCACATTAACAAACAAACATTTGCTAATTGGCACAAAAACACAAAGTGCAACTGAGGCTGATGGGAATATCACTAGTTATTTGGTGTAGGTATAGGTACTAGGTATTTGGTTATAAACCACACACTCAAATCCTACCTTGTCTTCTCCTGGAATGACCCCCTATAATAAAACAGTATCAGGCACCAGGCACATTTGCTGAGGTTTGTAACTCAACAAAGTAGATTTTCGTAAACCGATAAATGGTGATATTGGAAAGAGCTGAATCAATACCAAATTGCTGCTGCCACAACTGTGCATTAATTCTGAACAATGATGTATGAAGCTTTACCTCAGCTGCAGTTTTTCTCCTCTCTTGGCCTTTCCTCTGGGCTAAAATACTTCAGATTGGTTAATGGTTTTTAAGGTGGTTAGGTTTCACCTTAAGGCCAGAGGTGTTTAAAACCTTAAGGGCTTCAGTAAACCGGGTCTAATTCTGTTTGAGATGAATTCCACTCTCTCCTGTGGAAAAAAAAAAACCACAGAAACTACTGCCCCTGCTGGTGACATTCCTTCTGGGAAGAAATGTCCTATTTACAGATACAGAACACAGTGTGCTCTTTGATGGACTTTAAAATTATGCGTAGGTTACACGCCTCTAAATATAAAGCTACCTATCAGATCTGTCCAACATGTTCACTAATATGTGAGAAGTACCAGGAGGATGAAATGACTCTCTCCCTGCAGCTTTGCCCCAGAGTACTGAGCTGTTAGTAGAAAGTATTTGATGTTATGTCTGAGACACACGTTGATAAAACTAGCTAATCTGAGGTATGTATCTAGGGAAGTTAAGATGTGGCTCTCACACTTGATTATGCCTCAGTGGGTGAACGATTGAAAATCTTTTTTTTTTTTTTAAATAAAAAATATTGTTGTGTAATTGCTCCTACAGGCTTGACACAGAGCAGCTCGGTCAAAACAGTAAAACAGCTCTTAAATAAAGATTGAAAGCATTACTTCTATGTTGTATTTGAGGTAAAGGAGGATGTTGAAAAATTGTTCTATCATCTTGTTGTAATCTTTTGGTCTATTTATGAATTTTGTCCAAAAGTGGTTCTCCGGGCCTTGGCTGGAACGGACGTGTGGGCAGACAGAGCCGTTTATCGTCCAGCAGCTCCACTACAGAGGAAGACGGCATCTTTGTAAACTCAGCCAGCAGCAAACTCCTTGAGAGAGCCCACGACATCCTGATGTGAGTAACAAGACGCAGCCACAGTGACCATAAGGCCCCGCTGGTAACCCCTTTTATTTTCTAACTGAGACACTATTAAGTGCTTTCTGTCTGATGGTAAAATCCTAAACAATGCTTCCAGCATTGTTTCATTCCATTGGTGGTGTTATTTCAGTCACCACTGTGGCCTAGTGGCCTGGAGACACCCTTAAAACTGAAAGACATCTGCCCTGCTGAAGTGTCCTTCCGTGATCACTACATACCTATCAGCTCCAAGCTGCTCTGTAGCTGACTCTGACCTCTGACCTCCTTAAGGAGGAGAGCAAGTGAAAAGAGAATTTCCCCACAGGGGTGAATAAAGTTCGACCACTTTGACAGGGATATGACCCACTTGGGAAGAATTTCTGGAATTAATTCAATGCTATGTTGACCTTTTTCTGGACAGTAAAACCCTTCTTACCCTTCCTTCGTTTAAAGAAGAGAGAGGTTTTGTTCCTTCAAAACAGATACAAGCTGCTAATGTTTGTTTTTGTTTTTTATAAACAGGAGGAATAAAAACTACAAATCTAAGCCAGTTCTACCGAAGGTAAAAATAAGGATTTCTTTAATTATCTTAACACGAGGTGCAGATTCTAAATTCGTGTCACATCATCAACATTATCAATTGACTCTGACTTCACATCTGCAGCATTTGCTGAACGTGAAGTCACTGAAGTACCTCAGCAACCTGACGCTTCACGACCGCATCACCAAGTCACTGCTTCACCTCCACAAGAAGAAGAAACCACCCAGTATCAGTGCACAGTTCCAGGTCGGAGAACACACACACACACACACACACACGCACACAGCGATCTGACCATAAAAATAACACGATTATCCTGAGCTGGACAGAGGAATCCCCCTTCAGCTGTGAATATGATAAAAACAAGGTGTGTCCTTTACAACTGGCCGTGGGTGGAAACATCCCTCTATCTTTTTGCCTGCCAATGGCCTGTCCACTGTCTAATCCATGTATTTGTCCAGAATGTGTGTGAAATCTATTACGTAGTTCACACACCCACCCAAAAGTCTTAAATGTGTGACATCATGTCTAGGAATTTATGAAAATGTCTCATAAAAATACTTTGATTTGGTGAGAAACTGGTAGTTTGCCTTGTCTCTAGCTCGAGAACATCTGATTGGCAGCCGGTTACACACAATTGCTATTTTCTCCCTGATTTCTTTGAACATGAACTGTGTGCTCCGGCTGTTGGAGGCAGAGATGAGGCCCCTCTGGCAGGCAGCCCCGGCCCCAGTGTGTGGATGACTTCACTTCCCACATCCTATGCTGCACTGATTGCTTTAATCTCCAATGGAGGGGGAGGAGACTGAATTCCTCCTGCCACTGAATTATCACACACACATGCTGACACACATGTGCATGTTTATACACACACACACACACACACGGTTTTCTTTCTTCTACAGAACCACATGCTTGCATTGATGTATTGCTGGTATTTATGATCCCAGGCAGGGACTTTAATCTTACAGCAAAGGGTTTTTCTTTACTTTACAGAGCCGTCTGACTCTGACTGCTGTCTGTCAAACAAATGTGAAGCATTAAAAGCAGTTTGCCTTAGCTTGTGTGTGGATTTGATGTCTTGTTTCTGTGTCTCGTTGTGTAGGCCTCTCTCAATAAGCTAATGGAGACTCTGGGTCAGTCTGAGCCTTATTTTGTCAAGTGCATCCGTTCCAATGCTGAGAAGGTACAGTATGCTGTAGCTAGTATGACTGTTTTGGTTTAGTTTCCAAAGCATTTTTCATTTCCTTTGAAGTTCAAACTTTTTTTTTTTTTTTTTAAAAGAGCTGTTTATCATTTCCCCTCCTCTCTCTGTAACCTCTGCTGCCTGTCGCTCTTCCTTTTTCTGTCATTTTCCCCTGTCCTTAATCATCTTTCTTTCCTCTGGTTTTCTCTTTCCCAGCTGCCCTTACGGTTCAATGATAACCTGGTGCTGAGGCAGCTGCGTTACACAGGTATGCTGGAGACTGTGCGCATTCGGCAGTCAGGCTACAACATCAAGTACAGCTTCAAGGTAACATACACATTTACAGTTGCAGCCGGTTACACACAATTGCTCTTTTCTCCCTGATTTCTTTGAACGTGAACTGTGGGCTCCAGCTGTTGGAGGCAGAGATGAGTGCTAAGAGTTTATGTATAAATGATGATGATGTTTCCCAACAGCAACTAGAATGAGAATTAGTTTCTTCTAAAATAAATAACACAACACCGAGGGGTAATTTTCTTATCATAAATACATGTACCAATGCTTACTTTTGATACTTAAATTATATTTTGTTGTTAATACTTCTGTACTTTTACTAAAGTTTTTGAATGAAAGACTTTTACTCATCGGAGTATTTTTTAAATGAGGCATTATTACTTTAACTTAAAGGAGCTTTTTGAAGTTTTGCTGTTAATTAATTAATTAATACATTTAATAGCATCTTTTTGTAAGACTCCACAATCCCTGTTTATGGCTCAACTTTTTATTAAAGAACTATTGTGTCCAAGCTCTGCCTGTGAATTATTTTACCAGATATGACAAAGTTCCTGGAGAGCCACAGAAGACATCATAAATCAGTTCTCACAGGCTGAGAAGTACAAACCATGACTAGTGAACTGACGGCTTTTGCGTATAATTGGTTTCCCTCTAAACAGTGTTTGTTTTCTGGTAGTTAGAACAGACACACTTCATCTGCTATTTTTGCCAGGTATTAATTTTTCCGGGAATCAAACACTCACCAAGCCAAATGGTAAAAGGAGTTCACAGATCACACTAACATGTTGCCTCTGTGACGCCGTTTGCAGGCCAGAGCTGAGACACTGAATAGTCTCAAGTCCCAAAACGTAAGCAACACTCAGGTTTCTATGAAGTTCAGGTGCCAGAGAAGTGAATTAATGCCCTGGAAACATGTCGATGATGATGTTGGAGCTAGGATTCATTGTGTGTTGTGTCAAGAGGGAATTATAGGGAACATGAGGTGGCAGCCATCTTAACCACACTGGCTCTCATAAGAATGATGTCAACCCTGTGAGAAATACTGTGACCATGTTTAATGCTGATTGGAAGAGAGTCTTTGGACAAAAAACTCCCTCCCCACTCCAGTTTTTTCTTAACATTAGTTTCCATTTTGTGGTCCTGAATGTTACTTTGTGCCAGTCTTGTGATGTCAGTGTTTTAGGAAAAAAAGATGAAGTCACTGTGCTAGTTTATTATGGATTCACCAAATCACAACTTAAATTCCCATGTAAACATGGTGGTATCTACAGTGGCCATGAAGGGACAGTTCAGGTTTTATTTGCTGTGGTTCTGCTGCTATGTCTCCTGCTGCCTCCTAGGTACCATCAGTGGAAACATGGTTTCATTAATGAGGCTAAAATCATTGAAAATAAGCATTTCACATGAGTCAATTTAACAGCAATGACTTGATCCAGAAACAATGTCCTAGTCCCTAAGGCGAATCCACAGACCTCACCGTGGACACTTTCACTATTTTTGAAGCAGTGCAGCAGTGGAAAGCAACTAAATACATTTCCTCAAGTACTGCAATGAATGTACAAAGCCTTAGGAATAATATAGATAAAGACAGACTCTTTTTCCTCCAAGGGAAAATAAGTTGTCAAGCAGCTCATGTAAAAAGACAAAGACAACAAATCAACAACAATAACAATAGAATAATAACAATAATAAAAATAATAAAATGTGTGAATAAAATATATCAGTGATTGTTTTTATTTTGATTACTTAATATATATTTTGAGATGAAACCTCAGTGTATATTTTGTTATTTATGGACACAGCATTTTCATTTAAAACCTGCATCAAAAAGAGCAAAGCTCAGAAAACTGTAACTGTTTGGATGAGTTTACGCAAATAATTTTAGCATCAGTCATTGTCATTTGCCAGAAATTCCTAGGAACGTACTTAGTGCTGCGGTCAGCGCTAATGAGAAATATCTTGGGCACAGTATCACTTTGGAGGACTCGGCTGTTTCCCAACTCTTCAGAACAGAGCCTCTCCATTGTCCTCAGGTCTCAGTAACACTCCCTATGCTTGTAATTGTATAAACACAGCATCTGTTTCCCTATCCACCCCCTACAGCCCAGGGTGCAGAGCGTATTGAATTCAGACAATGGGCCTCAGTTTGAAGAGTGGGAGTTGAGCATATTTATGCCATGATGTTTGAACCCCTGCAAATATGGACAGCATGGACTTTTACCTGAAACCACATGTGCCTTGGCAACATTCTGCTCAAAAGATGCTAAAGGAGGCTGCTCAAGTTCCTGGTGCTGGTCAAGAGTTATGTTTCAAATTCAGGGCCAGTGTCTACAACCGATAAATCCTGTGCTGGAGTCACTTAGAAAGAAACTGATGGCTGCAGCAGATTCATTGATGTAAGCCTTTTGCTCGAGACGTTACTGTACAGACATCCTGTGCACATGACACAAACACCAAACCCAAGACAGATACTGCTGCTTAATAAAGCCCTGTCCCTCATTAACACCTTTCCTTTTTCTCTTGATAGGATTTTGTTCATCACTTCTGTGTGCTGCTCCCAGAGGGCACCAGAGCCACTAGAGAGGGCATCCAGCAGTGTCTGGACCAGCTAGACCTCGAGGCAGATGGGTACCAAGTGGGAAAGACAATGGTATTTTCTCCTGTCCTTTTTGCTGTGGTTTTAAATTTCATCATAAACAAATACAGCTAAACATGCCGTGGCATCTGCTTCTAGTATTGCACAGTATCCCTTTCTGATGTGCTTTCATCTACTGTGCAAAAAATGTCAATAGTGTGTTCACCATTACAAATGAATAATATGCAATTGAGCTTTGTTCAGCTCCTATGTAGTTTATTATAGTATCCTTTGATTTTATATATCCCCAAACTACCATGCAGAGTGACAAAAACTGTGCACAGACTGATTCTTATGTGAAATGTATATATTGTAAATATAATATGAAGTGGAAAATGTGTGATCTAGTGGTGGAGCCATTTGAAAATGAAATACAAAGTGGTCTCTGTTTGATAAAGCTCCAGTTTGGTTTTGGAACCAACTGATTCAAAATATATGACATGTGATATGGAAAAATGTTTTTACAGGTAGTTCAGTGGGATTTTAAGAGGAATATCAGGGTTCAGTAGGTTGAATAAAATCACAATGAATAATCCAGATGAAAAAGTAGGACGGACCAGTGGTTTAGTGATTTTCTTCTGTGTCATTGTTTGGTGAAAAGTGGGTTTTAAATTGCTTAAACTTTGGTCAGTTTATTAAACTGCTAAATTACACACACTATAAATAGAGTCAGGATATGATAGTGTTGGGGATAACCTCATATTACCTGAATGCATCCTGTCAACAAAGGGATGTAATGAAGATGGTGCCCCATATTTGGTGCGGGTACGTCTACGAATGAGACATGATAGTGGGGTCCGTGCCTTTAGGATGCTGTCTATATAATTAGGATCATACCCGACATTCCTGTGACCATGTATCCAGCCAGGGATGTCTGAGGCGTGAGTGTGTGCTTGAGAGTAACTGTGAGTGGGATTTTAATTTTTTTCGTTTTTTGAAAGAATGTGTGTGTTTTCCTCTTTGTAAGCAGCTGGACAGTCTCTGTCTTTATTAAGTGTGTGTGTGTTGCCCTGTGCTGACTCCATCGTGGTCCCTCCCCTCAGGTGTTTCTGCGGGAGGCAGAGCGTCAGCGGCTACAGGCCTTACTCCACAGGGAAGTTCTCAGACTCATCGTCATGCTGCAGCGGCGATTTAGAGCCCGACTGGAGAGGAAGCAGTTTGTCAGGATGAGAGGAGCAGCAATGTGCATCCAGGTAAAGTAAAAAGCTTTCACATCTCTCCTTCATTTCTGTGTGATTTAAATCCCTTTTTAGTTTCTATTTCGAATATGCACCTGAGAGTTGTTTGTACAGTTTAGCGGTAATTAGGTATTGTTGCTTGCTGACTTTCAGTGGCATTTTATCACTATCATTTTATAGTTTTTCAAAATTTCAGTTTCCAAAATGAACAAATTCAAACAAATGTAAATTTTTAATTTTAAAGGTTTTTAATTTTAAATTTGCAAGGTTTTGACACTAGTCAGTATCAAAAAGATATTGATAATACTGCCCAGTCAGTCCAGTTCACCACTAAATCTGAAATAAAAAGAAGAAAAAGCATCCATTAATGTCAAGAATGTTTTATTTATTTTAGCTTAAGTTGGTAAAGTGGAAATTGAATTAAATGTAATCTGAAATCTGTTTGACAGTCCAAGTCAAATATATCTGCAATTGAGTTCTCCATCAGCGACATGTCCAGTCTAGTTGGGATGTAATTCATTGTTCCATCCCCAAAAAACATTTCCCTTTGCGTAAAGATGCTTATCCTTCTAATGGAGTTACTTAAGTCAGTGTACATGAAAAAACATGGAAATCATCAATCATGGAAATAATGTGTCCTTATCATCATCCCCATACAGAAATGGTGGCGTTTGTACCGGCTCATGGAAGAGGAGCAGGATGATGACCCTAAAGTCCAGGAGGGGGCAGCTCTGTGCTTGCAGTCACACTGGAGAGGTTACAGGGAGCGGCAGAGGTTCAGGCTATGGAGGGAGGCTGCCCTGGTGCTACAGAGGGCATGGAGATTGTGGCTCCATCGGCGCTGCACAGCAGCTCTGGTTATTCAGACAGCCTGGCGCTGTCATCAAGCCAGACAAGCCTACTTGCGTCTGTATGCTGCTGTGGTACAACTTCAGGCAATTAGCAGAGGCTACCTCACCAGACAGAGGTAAACCAAACTGAAACATATATCACCTTATCCTGAGCAGTAGCCCCACTTCTTTTTCTGTTTGAGGTTTAGTCATTTTAGCATTTTTATAAAGGCTCCATTTTCTGGGAATAGCTTCTATGTGTTGGTAACATTTCATCAAGCTACTGAAAAAACAGATTATTCTTTGCACACAGCCTCTACAGTGTATTTAGTCATTGTTCAGTGAAGTAACAGACCAAACTTGGTAAGAGCATGCCATTACACAAGAAATCCAACCCAAAGCAGCTCTACAATCAGCTGAGCTGTTGGGAACAAGAATTTTTATATCAGGCTCTGACTTTGGTGCATACTTATGGTAGTTATAATTTGTTATGGAAAACAGTTTAAAATAAACAGTTTAAAATACATATTGAGAAGGGGATAGGAAGCAGATTGACATTGGCTGAAGTTATAATTGAGCTTTTTTGTTTACAGTTTTAAAAATCTGAGAGAACAGAGACTGAGGGAGAAGGAGCAGCAGCAGGAGAAGCTGCTTCAGCTACAGAATGGCCAGGTGAGTCTTTCACCAGAAGAAGCGGAGGAGCCGTCTGAGAGAATCATGGGATTGGACCTCAGCACTTGGGAGGATCGTTCTTACAGGCAACGGCAAAAGAGTCTCAGCAGCTACGAGGACACAGCAGAAGGGAGAGAGCATGCTGGGACAAAAGAGAGCTCCTCTAAAGCGCTGACTGAAGAGCCAGCCTCAATCTCGACATCCACTGTGGTGGTTCGAGACAGGGCCAGAACTGTAGACGAACCCAGCCAGAAAACCACTCGGGCCAAGAGAGAGAGCCGGCGAATGAGAGAGTTAGAGCAGGCCAAGTTCAGCCTGGAGCTCCTCAAAGTCCGAGCAACCAGCGGTGGAGCCTCATCCCCATCTGAGGAAAGGCGTTGGTCTGTCGAGCTGGTGCCACCTGCAACCCCGCCTCTTTGTTCACCACAGGGCACACCTGACAGCCAGAGCTCCAAAGGCAGCTTTGAGCTCCTGAGCATTGATGATGAACCACCCAAGGCTACAGAAGAGGTGACAGACAGTGAGGATGCCTGCTCCCCTCTTCCTTCAATAGCCCAAATACCTGAGCCTGATGTGGAGGTTGTTTCAACAAGCCCGAAGCCAGCTGAACCACATAGGGCAGGGGTTTCTGATGCTGTTGCCCCCCCAGACAACCAGGACCAAACCAAAATGGATCTGGCAGCACCGTCTGCCCCCACACATCCGCCCAAAATCGAGAACTACCTCCCTACCTTTTACGTCCCTGCTAGTGAGTGCAGCACAGTCACCTCCCATTGTCCCGCTGAAGAGCCTCAACAGAATACAGATGCAGCCGTCTCTACATTCACCTCCACTGTTACCAAGCCTGTCAAAGAACGGCGAGAGTTGGCGCGCCGACCAGTGGTGGTGGTCATCAGTATGCAGAAAGAAACCCCATTAAGCGAAGAGCTGAGTGATATTGTCCGTCCTCCTGTAGAGGTTCGAGATTCTGCAGCCCAGACAGGGGAGCTGACCCCATCACCACAGAAACCAGGCCCAGCAGCAGTTTCTCAAGGTCCCGTCCCCGTTTCTACCTCTGTCCCTCAGGCTGACCAGGCTGTCATTGAGAAATTGGTGCGACTCAATGAGGAGAAAGAGGAGAGGCAGCGTAATCAGCAGCAGCAGAATGAAAGAGAGATGATGGAGCAGATAAGGCAACAGAAAGAAGTACTGGAGCGGCAGCGTCTTTATTTCGCTCAGTATGAGAGAGACATGTTTGAGAAGCAAAGAGGAGAAGCTCTGCACAGGATACAGCAGAGTCGACAGGGTGGACAAGATGTTGGTGGAAGTGCAACCTCCAGTAAGCCCCTTAGACCCAGCTCCCTGCTGATTGAGAGAACAGCAGGAGTAGTTCCTCATGCCAGAACACAGTCAGACTCCAGTGCTCCATCGGTGCACTCTCTGCTGGGTGTAACCAACCAAGGCAGTGCCCCTCACCCGCAGCTGCCTCCTCCACCTGCACCTGCTCCCAGAGAAAGACGCATGGAAAGCAGGCGTGTAGCTGAAGGCTGGGCACCCAAACTCACACTGGAGTCAAGAGACGGGGGAGGAACCAGAGTGAGAACAGCTGGCAGGAAGACGCCAAGTAATCAAGGCACAACAGTTAGTATGACGGATAAGCCAGGCAACATCTTCTTCTCCCCCAAGGACAAAGTGACATTTGCAAAGTGAGTAATAAATAAATACAGTGTGTTTTTGTAAGTTTTTCTTGCAATTTAGAGTTGTTTGACTATCACTAATAATGTGTTATTATCAATATATATTAATATAATAATATAACAGCAACAGCAAAACTAGCAAGGCTAAAATAACCATAAGAAAGCAACTAAATGGATGTAAAAGTAAAGAGTATATCAAGTTTCCCATATAAAATATTTAAAATTTAACCAGGGTAACATGAATTCTTTACTTATTAAGACCCAAAACGAGTTCTGAATTTGGCGCCCCCCAGTGGTTATATTTGTTTTATTTGATGCAGAGACTGAGATGAAAGTAACAAAGGCTGCATCAGTTTTCATCAGAGGTGGCTCATCTTTCTGAAAACAAAACGTTGCCATCAAACCTATTTGAAAGATGCTATAACCCCATAAACACTCTTCATATGGTGATTTTAATTTTGTGTTTCATTGACACGTCTTGTTCTTGGTTGCCACTTAATGAAATCTTTATTTGGATAGCTTTACATGAATCAGAATAGCTCTTTGTTTTTTTTTTCCTCAGGTTTGACAGTGATGCTGTCACTGAAGAAATATCTGTGACCATTCCCAGAGAAGGAACCTCACCAATCTCCAAGCCCTCTAAAGGAACAAAAGCACGGGATGTAAGTAATCTCCTTTTTTTTTTCTTTTCAGAAAATGGACGTATAGCATGTGTTTGCAATTTTGCAAGAGTGCCTTTTTGTGTTGTGAATAACTGAATGAACCTTGGCAGGATAGCTCCCAGTCTAAAACAGCTGACCTACAAGAAGACCAAAGTGCACTGAAACTCTTTTACGCATTAAAGCAACTTTTAAACATGCTGTTATCACTTCTGGTAAACTCCAGGTTGGCAGAGTGGGCCAAAAAAAGAAAGCCAGAATGGCACGGACCCGCTCCGACTTCCTCACCCGTGCCCCTATCGTCTCGCACAGGGGCGATTCAGACGAGGATGACTATGATGGTGACAGCCCCCCGAGCCCCCGTCATTACACGCTGCCGCTCTCCAAACAGAGCTCCACGGAGGCAGGCTTACGAGAGTCCTGTTTCAGTGACTCAGACATGGTAACAGGCGCCCATCCAAGCCAATAGTGGCCCTTTCTACATTCTTAAAACGTGTCTCCTCTTTGACATTTCTAACCCTTCAGCAGAGAGAGCATAGATCTGCATCACACCTCTGAAATCTCTTCGGGCTTCAACAAACAAATGTTTTCTAAAAATGTGCAATAACTTTTCCAGAGAGTGGAAGACATTTCAAAGGTATTTAAGACGAATATTTCAAAGACATGAACTCTAAATTCAGTACAGTGGTTTTAAAAATGTGTACTCAAGGCTGTCGAACAACCATAAATTTAATACTTAGGTTTGACAGTGTCTGAATTTGTGTTTTCCCTTTCTAGCATTAAGCTTTTAATGTAGTTGCTTTTCTAACAAGATTTGGCTTCTCTTTCTCTCACAGCTCTAACAGTGATTTTTCTTCTTCGTTTCTGGTTAATTAACACTGTTTGCATGTCACTAATTTCTTCTCTTTATCACTCTTCAGACCTGGAGAATCCTTGTAAAATGTCATTATTCATTCGCTTGACTGTCTTCATCACTTATCAGTCTCCTGTCTTTTCATGGTTCTTTTCCTGGGAAATATTACTTGTTTCTTTCTTGTAGCGCTCACACTTTCTCTGACACAAGCAGGAGGCGAAGATAAATGTAAATGTAGCTGATGCAGCTCCAGTGATGTGGTGCTGCCACCTCCTGGCCTGAAGTTGTTTTCAGATCATAATATTCAAATCACTTGAAATTGGAGATAATAATAGGGAGGCTGTTATGGTGGTTTGCCATTTACATGCTATTTCAACCTGATGCTGTTTCAGCCTGCAAGCTCTGAGGAACAAAAGAAGATGCACAAAGCCATGTCGTCAGGAGATCTGGGCAAAGTGGACTCGATGCGCAAGAACTCACAAGATGGAAGGTTTGTTTTTCAACTTCAGTCTGAAGTTGTCTTAAAGGCCATAATAGGAAATGTTAATGACACTTTTGATCACAGTTTTAAAAGAGTGCCTGTCTGGCAATTTTGTTTTAATTTTGTACAGGGTTCGCGGTAAGATGCGTTTCTGGGGTAAGACCAAGTACGTGGATAAGAAGGCTTCCAGAGAGAAGCTGATCTGTGGAGCTGACTCCCTGGATGGAGACTATGGAGACACTGGGCCATTGCTGGGAGAGGGTGTGTTCTCCAAAAGCAAATGCATCTATTTCATAGATTTCCATATAAACAGAAAATCAAACCAAGAGAGATGTTGGATGCTGAAATCTTTGAATGTCTCTGACTGCAATTTTTCAACAGCAGGTCAGGAAAACATGTCGCCCCCCTGCAGTCCTGATCTAACTTTGGATCGAGTGCTCAAAGACTTGAAGGAGAACAAGGAACCATCTCCCAAGGTGAAGCGAAGGCGCAGTGTCAAGATCAGCAGTGTGGCTCTGGAACCAGCCCAGTGGCAGAACGACGCGCTGCAGATCCTCACCTGCACCAACGACTACAGGAGCATGAACGACTTCCTTATGAAAAAGGTACACACAAACATACAGTCTCTTATTCTCCCAATATATGTGGGTATATGTTGCATCTCTCCAATGTACTTTGGAGCTTGACTTTTTGCTGGTCTTCGTCAAGCTCTATATTCATGCTAAGATGATTTTGTTGTCCTACTTGAAGATCAATGACTTGGACACAGAGGACAGTAAGAAGGACACCATGGTGGACGTTGTGTTTAAAAAGGCTTTGAAAGAATTCCGTCTGAACATTTTCAACTCTTACTCCACCGCACTCGCAGTAAGTACAGTCAACCCTCTTTATATGCTCACTTAAGATGGAAAAATATTCTTTAAAAGTCCAGCCGCCATCGTGGAATATCACTTATGGTCTTTTTACTCAAGCATTCGTTTGTAATCAGATAATAGTCCATTTACAAGAGAATTTGAAAACACTGTTGCAAGAGTCTGGTCTAACTCTTTTCAAAGTGGATAGATGAATACTCTGCTCCTCCTATGACTCATTGTCTTCTTCCCTAGATGGATGATGGTAAGAGTATCCGCTACAAAGACCTCTATGCTCTGTTTGAGCACATCTTGGAGAAGACCATGCGACAGGAGCAGAGGGACTGGAGCGAGTCCCCTGTCAGAGTGTGGGTCAACACCTTTAAAGTTTTCCTGGATGAATTCATGACAGAGTACAAACCTTTGGACAGCACACTCAGTAAGGTAAAGACAGGCAACATCCTGCTGACAGCCAAAGGAAACAGACACAGTTATGTGATTTTAAATGAGGTTTCATACCCTCCTTTGAATTTTGATAACTGAATTTTGTAGTAGTGGATGAAATTGGATGTTGCATTTAGACTTGAATATTCTTGTACTCTGATGTGTATACTGTACATGATGTTAATATTCAATAATACTCACGTTTACAGTAACCTATCCACTGAATGCATATCTTTTGTTCTCTTTTGACTTTTTTACCACAGCAGGTACCAAAACCTGAACGCAAAAAACGGAGGAAAAAGGACACTGACATTGTGAGTCTCTGTTCATTCTCGTCATTACTAAGTACATGATCTTGATCTTAATAGAAGGAAAACACTTAAAAACACCAGTGACCAAAATTTAAAACAGAATAAAAATACATTCAACGAAAATGCCAAATAAACCTGTTTTCTGCTGCTCTCTTCAGGTGGAGGAGCATAACGGCCACATCTTCAAGTCCACCCAGTACAGCATCCCTACATACTGTGAATACTGCTCCTCGCTCATCTGGATGATGGATCGGGCCTGTGTGTGCAAATGTGAGTGCACCAGAGATTCAACAGAGAACGTCTTTGAAAGATTATGAACTTATAAATATATATGTGTGTGTGTGTATATATATATATATATGTATATCTATATCTGCTGTGATCGCCATTTTTTCCTATTTCAATATTTTAGTTCTGAAATAATTAATAATTCACAGAAAATGAAGCATAAGCAGTTTTAATCATCAAATAAATTGCATCTATCAAGCAATAATTTCCTTAATCAAATCACACTTAATCATAAAGATTTGCTGCTTTTCTCGGTTTCATGTAATTGTAAATTCAATATCTTTGGGTCTTGGGCTGCTGATCAGACAAAACAAACAGCTCTAGGATCTCATGATGGGAATTTTCACTATTTTCTGACATGTAATGTCCTTAAAATTGATGTCAGTGACTGGTGGGACCCTGCTCCACACACACTCACTCATCTCAGCTCATACATTGTTCTTATGTAATAACACCAGAATATTAATTGCGTGATGAAATGAATTTACTGTTGCAAAGAAATTGCTTTTCATTTCAAATCTTTGCGACCGCAAATGCACTCATAAGCACCCCTCATCTTCACACAGACACTTGCATAAACTTATACACATACACAGCATGTCTGGGGCTGAGCTGTGTTCAGTCTGGCCTCAGAGAGTGAGCCCCGCCCTCTCCCCCTCCTCAGACCTAATCAGATTGTTTTCAACTGGACTCATGGGGTCTGCGGCTCCACGTCTCCAGAGATTTTTCCACACAGTTTGTCCTTTATTTGCACAGGATGTTTTCTTCATGCCAGCCAACGCTTCTTGTGATAACATTGATAACATTTTTTTTCTTTTGTACCAACTTCTGCTGAATAATGAGGAGGCACTGCCTTTCTGTTGATAATGGAAATGACCTTTTTGATTTCTCTGGCTGTGCTTATCCAGTGTGTCGCTACGCCTGCCACAGAAAGTGCTGCCAGAAGACAACCACCAAATGCAGCAAGAAGGTGAGTCGGCCATAGTGTGCACCGACACAACAATGTCCCATGACATTAATTGTATTACTGTGGGTTTATGTACAGTAGCTCTTTTTGTTAGTTAATGCACTGGAAGTAATAGATGTAAAAAGAGTAAATATGGATTCAAAAAACTACTGGTCTTTATTAATGTTCAGTGTACATGTGCCTTCATGTACAAATACTCAACATGTTATGTTTGTGTCTGTGAACAGTTTGATCCAGAGCTCTCCTCCAGACAGTTCGGAGTGGAAGTTTCTCGTCTGACTAATGACGAAAGGACAGTGCCCCTGGTAGTGGAGAAGCTTATTAACTACATTGAGATGCATGGCCTCTACACTGAAGGAATATACAGAAAATCTGGCTCTACCAACAAAATTAAGGAGCTCAAACAGGGACTGGACACAGGTAACCTTTGCAATGTATTACAGCTATTACAGATGACTGATGCAAACTGCCTTTTAAAGCTGAAGAAAACACCAGTGGGAGAGGATTAAATTTGATGTGCTTGTTTTTCTGCATTGTCCTTGTGACGTTACAGATGTGGACAGCATGAATCTGGACGACTACAACATCCACGTTATTGCCAGTGTTTTCAAGCAGTGGCTAAGAGACCTGCCCAATCCTCTCATGACATTTGAACTGTATGAGGAGTTTATACGTGCCATGGGTGAGTGCTCGACATCAGACATCCAACTCTTATTATGCTTCAGATACATCACACTGTAAATTCTTTCCACAATAACAATGCATTATTGCAAACAGCAGAAGATATATTACTTAGAAAATGGGGATTTATCTTGTGCGACTGTATCTCCAGGTTTGCAGGATAAAAAGGAAATGATCAGAGGGGTGTATTCAGTTATTGACCAGCTAAGCAGAACTCACCTAAACACCCTGGAACGCCTCATATTTCATCTTGTCAGGTAACAGAAAAAAATCTAATCTTAGAGTAGGATTAATACATTAAACTGTTTTATTCCCCTCCTAATAGACTAATCTAATGCTGAATGTATTGCTTATAGGATCGCCTTGCAAGAGGAGACAAACCGTATGTCAGCTAATGCCTTGGCTATAGTTTTTGCTCCCTGTATCCTGCGCTGCCCTGACACTATCGATCCACTACAGAGTGTCCAGGACATCAGCAAGACGACTGCGTAAGAATATGTGTCCTGTCTATCAAATCATTTCTGTGCCTTCACCTAAGAAAGTGCTATACAAAGTGTGGGGTGAGATGGGACACACAGGCATTTTGGCGGGGCCACACATGACCAGGAGGAGAAATTGGAGAGGAACTAAAATTGAATTAATCCATTTCATGTGGGAACAATAAACAAAACTCTTTTTCATGGCCATCAAATCCAATTTATCAAGATTTATTTAGATGGCAAAAGAACAAAAAGTAAACAATTTGAACTGGTTTTTGAGAAGACTTTTGGGAAGAGAAGGGAAAAAACTGTGCTACTTGAAAAGCTAACACATCAGTTAAAGCTAAATCCAACTGTGAAGTTGGGTTCACTGTCAGAACAGCCTGTTGTCACTACATCATAATAAGTTTATTCCAATAGAACAATGTTTATTTTGGCTTGCAATGATGTAGGACATGGATTTGTATTCTGTTTCCAAAGATGGGCTTTACTGAGAAAATTGAGAACCACTGGCCAGAGAAAAATGTATATAACATAATGTATAAATACCTTACTGTGAGATTAAGTAAGTATTTTTTATATTTGTCTCTTGGCGTCTCTCCATAGGTGCGTAGAACTTATCATTTGTGAACAGATGAATAAGTACAAAGTACGACTAAAGGACATCAACACCCTGGAGTTTGCTGAAAATAAGGCCAAGTGCAGACTGACACTCATTCGACGGTCAATGGTAAAATCAGATAATATGATTAATCTCAATCCCATAGTTACAGTGACTCTTTGCTGACTGACCCAACTCCTTCATTTTTATACCTTCCCTGATTCCCTCCTTTTCTAAGCAGTTTTTTTTATCTCTCCAGATTCTCTCCCCTAACCTGTCCTTTCTTTTACCCAGAGACCCGTACTAATAGCTGTTAGATTTATGAGCATAGCACGCACTAGGGTATGTATACACACACACACCATGGATTGCATTCCCAAGCCATCATCCATTGGTGATGTTGTTGTTGGTACTTATCGCTGTACTCTTCAAATATTTTTATATATCTTTCTTATTCATCCCAAAAGCATGGGTCATCACTTTACCCTGTCTCCGTTTTGTTTGATTTTTTTTTTTTTTTGTCTCCTGTGGATGCAAGAAAACAAATTATGCAATCATGCAGTAGATTCACATTATGTCAACATTTCCATCATTGCTGTTTATGGAAAAACTGTGGAGAGAAATCACTGTTTAACCTCACTGTACATTTCCCTGCAAATATAATGACATGTTACCATTTGCTTCACTTCAAAGAACTGAGAAACTCAGCTTAAAGAGCCTAAGCTAAAGCAGAAAATCTGTGGCTAGAATTGACTTTAATACAAGATTATTACTATATTATTCACCTTTAGCAACCTAAAATCACTGAATCTTATCTTTCTTGTTTCTTATTTTTGCTCTAAGCAGCCAAATGCAGCTAAAAAGGTAAAGGTATTGTGCTGTACCCACCTTTGAGTTTGAGTCTCTTTAGTGCAGCTCTGCTGTTTTTAAACATAGCTGGTCATTTCATGTGGTTCTATCACTGCATGAGTGAGACAGTAGCTTCTTGGTTATCTGACATTGTAACTGTTCTCATTTAGTGGTGGTCAACGTTTTTATGACGCACAAATGCAATATTCACACCAGCGAGAAAAAAAACCTGCCCTTGACTTATTTCTCAGGGAAAAGGCCACACGCAGCGACAAATCTACCACACGCCGTCCCCTCCAGTTAGTCCCCGGCTACCATCTGTGGCTGACGTCGTGGTGGAAGAGAGCGGTGGTGAGGAGGGAGCGGACTCGTTCACCGAAATCTCAGAACATCAGCAGGCAGCGATGCAGCAGGAGGAGAGAGTGCTGACAGAGCAAATTGAAAGCCTGCAGAAAGAGAAGTAAATGTTACATGAGCTCAGGCCAATACTGTATCTGAGCTATAAATGTTTGTTAAAAAAAAAAAGATGAACTGAATTTACAAAAAATAATATTACCATGCACTATTGATGTTTTGTGCTCTATTTTTTAATCTGGATCATGTTTGCCTCTGCAGAGAGGAGTTGACGTTTGAGATGCTGACTCTAGAGCCACGTGCATCAGATGATGAGACCCTGGAGTCAGAGGCCTCTATTGGTACAGCTGACAGTTCTGAAAACCTCAATGTTGACTCTGAGGGAACCATTTCTGACTTCTCTGGTATGTTATAGAGGAAATCATAACTCAATTGTCAGTTTGCAAGTTTTAAATTATGTAATTGATGAAAAATTGACGACAGAATAAACTTGTCTTTGTCATTGCAGAAAGGGGTCCAGTGTTGACTTCTCCTTGGCCTCGGAGATCTGAGGGTAAGAGCCCTCGACGCCGCACTCTCCACCGGCAGCCAGACTCACTGGACTCTGTTGACTCTTGCTCGAGTGTTTCCTCCTACTCATCCTCATCCCACTTTCACCCATCGTCCTCTTCCTCCTCTGCCACCACTAGGCGTTTTCGTTTCCACTCCAAATCTCCTTCCCTAGGCTCAGGTCCAGCCCAGTCTCAGTCCCAAGCTCTAAATGCATCTTACACCTCCCGATCTGACAGCGTAGACAGTAGCCCTACAGAAAACCTGAAAAGTGTGTATGACGAAAGGCCCCAGTTTACCAGCCGAGGAACCTTCAATCCAGAGAAAGGCAAACAGAAACTGAAGGGAGCTAAGCACTCCACCCTGGGGCACTCTAGAGATGGTAGTGGCCATGGCAGAGACCCCCCAGATATACCACAGCAGCTGGTATTGTATGGCAGTAATGAATTCATGGTATGAAGGACACTGGGACACCAAAGCACTCCCTATCCAACTCCCTGTCAGGCAAATATGTTCTGAATGGGAGATAATGTAGTGGCGACTGATCTCCACATCTCAAAGCACTCTTGCTTAGCCTTTCTTTGTTGAAGTCTGCAAAGAAGTGTCCCCAAGTGCTGTGTATAGTGTTTCCACCTCCAGAGGGGGGAGATGTTTGGCATATTCACGGGATTCAGCAGAAGGGCTCCTCTTCTGTAGACTAAACTGCAAACCATGCTCTCACAGTGCCTTGGCAGCACTTTACTCAGCGCCAAGAGGAGACGCACTGAGCAGGAGGACAGTGAAAAGGGAATGTTGGAATACGCAGAAGACCACTCAGCATCAGGGAATGATACAGAGCTGGAAAAATGAAGCAGTGTACTACAGCAAATAAGAAGTAAGGCAACATCAGGCGTCACAAATGTTACAGTGAAAATAAAGCTCTTCATTATTAGCTGCTTTATGAGTTTACAGTTCATAACAATGAGTGTAAGCAGTGATTGCTCTGTTATTACAAATTTATTTTCCCTTATTTAATAAATTTTAATGTCACAGAAATTCTTTATAGCATATAATATACAGGTATAAATACTGTACAAAGCCGGAACACCAGCCTCTGCTGGGTAGTTGAAGTCAAATATTTATCTTTTTTTTTTTTTTTCTTTTTTTTGGAGTATCTTGGACAGAGATGTACGGATTTGGGCAGTGGATGATTTATGTTTGTGTGTGTGTGTGTGTGTGTTTGCATGTGCCAAGTGCTCATGCATGACTGTATGTACGTGTGAGAAAGAGAAAACCACTTCATGTGTTATAAGTTTGTGCTGCTTTTTTTTTTTTCCCTTACAAGGGAAATACCGCCATCAAAGGGACCAAGTCAGCTGGTGTGTATTCCAGCCAAGGGGATCCCAGCTCTATAAAGAATGTGGGATGTGTATAAAATCCATGCATTCACTGCTTAACAGCCATACAACAATTGTAATGTACAGTACAGTTCATATGTACAGTATAGTAGACAAATGCCATTCTACTCTTGAAATCTATTGTTATCCCCTGCTCCCGAACTCATCCCCACCTCCTGTCTTTAAAGTGTTTGCTCAATAGCAACCAAGCAAGAACATAAAATCACAATGTCTTCTGTTCTTATTGAGAATGTGTGTTTTTTCATGTTCATTCAATGTTTACTTTTCAGGCCTGTGTTTAAATAATAATTTACACTTTGACATCACTGTAAAATTCCAATTGTATACAACATATTGAAGTAGGGAATTTTACATGGCGCAGTAGAACATGGTAAGAATAACATCACTGATGGCCCCATTATATTTAAAGGTCCCAATAAGCCATGACTGTGACAGGGAGCCACACAGAAAAGATCAATAGTTTTCAAGCAAGTGATTCACACAGTTAAAATTCTAAAAGACAACAACAGCATTTACGAAGCCTGCAAGGAAAGAAAGCAGCAAATGATGAAATATAAAAGAAACAGAATTCACATCAAAAGAAGTGACCTAAATAGGACTGGCATATCATTTTCCTTGTTAGCTCAGACTTGTTGGTTTCATTTACGTGACCCACTATTCCAACAGCACCCGAATGCAACTAAAAAGACCAGAATAAAGTTTTAAAAGGAGAAGTGATAGAAAGTGACTAACTACATTTACTCAGTACTGTAATTAAGTACAAATTTTATTTTACAAGAATTGTCTCTATGTACTTATCCTACATTATATTATGTTATTTTAGTAACTTTTACATACCAAATATCTGAAAAGAGAGAATATATGGAGCTGTTATAGATTAAACTCAGTATTATAGTAGTATTGCCAAGAATAGAGCGCAAATGACCAATAAATGATTGCCATTTAGCTTCTCAAATATGAGGATTTGGGGATTTGTCTTTTAATTACTTTAATTATCTTGAAATAATTTTGTGGTGTGGGCTATGTTCCAGAGATAACAAGCAATGTCACTGCATCACTTTGAGTTCTGGGTAAATGTGATATTTCTCACTATTTTCAGAAGATTTACAGACCAGACATTCACTTTTTTTTAAATAGAGAAAATAATCAGTAGATTACTTCATAATGAAAATAGCCACCAGCTAAAGCCTTAAACCAAAAAATTAGAGGCATTACTGCTGCACACCAATGCAGGAGTAATGAGGCACTATTTTTTTTTTTTCTGTAAATGAGTAATTTCCCTTTTGACGCTTACAGCAGTTTTTCCTGATTATACTTAAGATTTAAAAGCAGGGGTTTTACTCGCAAAGTATGAGGGTA
Source organism: Rachycentron canadum (assembly GCA_038496675.1). Lineage (NCBI taxonomy): Eukaryota > Metazoa > Chordata > Actinopteri > Carangiformes > Rachycentridae > Rachycentron > Rachycentron canadum. The sequence continues at coordinate 18,629,777 of CM076648.1, forward strand.
TTTTTGAGTAGTTTTACTGAAGTTAGAGATCTGAATACTTCTTCCACAGCTGAAAAGGAGCTCAGTTTGTAGGTTCACCGCAATGCACTGAAGACAGTGTCACGAGAACTGTGCATTTGAAACCAATTGACATTATTTCTAAAAATAAGGGCCGGCTATTTGATTAGAAATGACTCGGGACAACCTCCGGTGACGCTGTCCGCCATTGGAGCGGCGCATGCGCGGACGTCACCAGTGTCACCGTCAGGACTCCGGAGTCGTCGCCGCCGTCGGGGGAGACCGGAGCCGTCGCTGTGTTTATTTATCTCACGAAAAGCAAACTTGTCTCCACCATGTCGGGATTTGACAGCAACCCCTTCGTCGACCCAGTGGACGTAAACCCCTTCCAGGTGAGACTGTGGTTTCGTTTTTGTCTCTGCGACCTCGGTTTTTGTGGATGTTTTTCGTGGAAAGTGAAGACTGAGAAAACCTGTTTGGTTGGTTGCTGGGTTTGGCCTCAGCATTTCCCGGCTGAAGAATCGTCCCTATTATGAAGTATGACACCCTGAAGTCCAATCTTAGACTACCAATAACTATTATCAGTGAAACGGTGTATTTACCCTGTACCCGGGCTGTTATCTTACCTGCGCAGGTGAGCCTACCCACAACAGGTGGCTGCTGCCGTGTCGCCATCAACGGTGACTCCTCCTCAATGCGCCATTGACAGAAAGTGATTAATCTGTTAAACCAGATCTTCCCTGAGGGCTTTAGTGGCGCACTTTGTAAACTTACAGTATCTTCATTTAGCTGGTGTGTCCTTGTTTTAGTGTAGTTGTCACATCTCAGTGTTTTCACATCTTATAGCTCCAGGCAGTGATGTTAATGTTCGGGTGAACATGTCTCTGTCACATATTTACTTAAGGACCTTTCGCCTGTTCACTCCGAAGAAACCGTGTTTTTACTGAGTCTATTAATAGTTAATGCGTGAGACAGTTTGGCAGTGAAGCCTCTTCCTGGACTGGTTGGGACTCCACACAATCAGCACCAAACAATACACCTTAACACAGAGTTACGTTTTGTTTCCTTTTTTTTTTTTTTTCAGGATGCCTCAGTCACACAAGCCACCAGCGGAGCCACCGAACACCTTGGGGAGTTCAACCCATTCTCTGCAAGTGACATGGTTAGGTCCTCTGTTTTTAATGATGTGATCATGGACAGATTATGAGACACAGATATGTAAAACCCCCCACATGAAAGCAAGGGCCCCAAAAGTGAAAGAGGTACAAAATGACTGCGAATAACGCTGTAGTGTAGTTGTTTTGTATGTCTTTGTGGCCATCTTGAGGCTCCTTGTGGTAAATTTCCCTTAGTTTAGTGTAATTTGACTTACTTTCCAACAAGAAACGTTAAGTGACTTCAATCAAAGGCCTTTAGGTCATCTGACCCTTTGGACCCCTGGCCCTGAGTCTTGTTGGCCACATTCAGTAATCCTTTAAAAAGAAGTATTTTTTTTAAATTTTCAAACAGGGTAACCACTCTGGCACGACCATCCCCATCTCTGCAGCCTCTTCTCAACCTGCTGTACTACAGACCTCTGTGGAGCAGAGCGCACAGGTGAGACAGACACATATGTTTACAAATGAAATTAATTAAGCTGTTTTATATTTAAGTTGAAATAAACTAACCAGAGTGCATCTTTCATTGGGACTTGACTGTGGCTTTGATTGTTTAAAATAACAGATTAGGAAATTACAAATGAACTATTGGCTTGACCTAATCAGAAATGAATTGTGGTAGAAGAAAGTCTGACTAAATCTTGGTTGCTGTGATCCAAGAATTTACCTAAATCTGTAATTTACACATTTTACAGTTAAAAAATTAACTTGTCAGGGCTTTTTGGAGCAATATTTTGTTGCGCATTGCTCAGCATGTGCACCAATATTAATATGTGATTTGATTTCACTTAGTCATAATATTTTATCGGAAATTAATCTTGCATACCAAGGCGTGCCACTCTTTTACAACACAATCAACAGCTGCACACTATACTTACTTCATATTCATTGCTTAGACTTATAGTAGTGAGTCCGTTTCAATCAGAATTACATTTTGTCTGGGAGTTGTAGTGATGCAGTGACAGCACTGAACAGTGTTGAGAGTGTAGCTTTTCCATCATTCACCAGGCCACTGCAGCTGCTGCCCAGGCTAACCTGATCAGACAGCAGGAGGAGCTGGAGAGGAAAGCAGCTGAGCTGGATCGGAAGGAGCAGGAGCTACAGAACAGGAGCACAGGCAGAGGGAATACTGGAGGTAGGTGGCTGCAGTCATTTTAAGAGTGTGTGCGTGTGTGTGTGTGTGTGTGTGTGTGTGTGTGTATACATACACACAGACACAGTACTGTGCAAAAGTCTTAGGCCACCTAGTTTGTTTGCTGATTTCCCTTTGAGAGTGGCCTTGCTGATGCAAAATTATGATTTTATGTCAAATTCAAATTCTGTGATCTTTGTCATTTTGAATGGAACGATGTGACTGAAAGTTGGCCTTATACATATTGGTCTTGTCCTGCACAAACCTGGTGTAATGGACCTTTTTCACAGCATCATTTTGACTTGAAATAGTTGACAAATACAAATACAGGTGTTAGCAATGACATTAATGATGGCTCCATTCTATTTAGGTTTAAGAGCCAGGTTCCTGCTGTTGCTCAAGTGTGAGGGGAGGTCACACTAAATACGTCACTTTAGCCTATAGAAGCTGTTTTTTCTGATTCTCTTTTTTTTCCCTGTTAGTAATACTGCTACACATTTCCTGTATTTTCTGGTTTTATTCTAAAAAAGAGACTGAGAAATATTTATATATGGCCATTATAGCATTGCTAAAATAACAACTCTGAGGGTGGCCTAAAACTGCATAGTACTATGTGTGTGTTTGTGTGTGTGTGTATATATATATATATATATGTGTGTGTGTGTGTTTGTATATTTCGAACTACAACAGTCCCTGCTCAACTCATAATAATAAAACTGTCAAATTTTTGTCTGTCAGCTAAAGAGAACAACTGGCCACCTCTTCCCGGCTTCTTCCCTGTGAAGCCCTGCTTCTACCAGGACTTTGAGGAGGAAATCCCTGAGGAGTACCGCAGGATTTGCAAGAGAATGTACTACCTCTGGATGTGTATGTACATCTGCATGCAGCATTTCCTCAATACCTCCTCAGACAACTAGTGGGATTGTTTCTAAATATAAAAGATTTATTTTTTATCTCTAGATCTCTAGGGCAGTATGGTTTACATCTGATGGTTTTGTATTTGAGAATTGTCTTTCTCATCATATGCTTTTGAGCTTTTGGTGGAACTCTTCCAGTTCAGTTGCACTATTTTCAAATCCAGCAGAGCTAAGTCACCTTGATGGCCAGCACCAAACCTTTTCACCCACCAAACATCCTGCACATCAATAATGTCTGTCGCACACTATTAGTTAAAGATTTAACAAAAATATCACTTACAGCTCCAAAAATCCACACCCCTGTTTTCTAGCAGACTTGTGCATGTTGTCCCTTTGTTGACAGTTATTATTCCACCACTCTCAGCCTAGTTGATTGGTTCTCTGTGTGTCTCCCCAGTCCATAGTGCCACTCTTTTCCTGAATGTGTTGGCCTGCCTAGCATACTTCACTGCAGACTCTGGTAACGGTGTGGACTTTGGTCTGTCGATCCTCTGGTTCATCCTCTTCACCCCTGTGTCCTTCATCTGCTGGTACAGGCCTGTCTACAAAGCCTTCAGGTAACACTGTTTTACCAGCTTTGTGCTGGTGATGGAAGTATTTTCTGCTTTGCATCACACAGGGGACTGGATGTAACCATTCTACTAAATATCAGCATTTTCATAAAACTTTGTGCACCCTCACCCTTCAGTTCTGCCAGAGAATTAGAGGAAGTATAAAAAAAAAAAAACTACTAGGAAATGCTAGTATCACATTTCCTGCTCACAGTTCAGTGTTTTTTTTTTTTTTTTGTTTGTTTTGTTTTTTTTTCCAACCAAAAATAGTTTCCTCTCAAAAAAGAAGCTTCAATGGCCTTCTAAATAAATAAATGAATGTACATATTTAATTGAGGGCATCAAATTATAGATGTTGACTCATTTTCGTGACTTGTTCGTGTCAGTGTCTTTTCAATTAGGAGTAACATCTATATCTATTATCTAAATAACTTTAATAATATATCTTTCTGTTTTTCCTCCCCAGGTCTGACAGCTCCTTCAGCTTCTTTTTCTTCTTTTTTGTCTTCTTCTTCCAAGTGGCAGTGTACATTATCCAGACTGTGGGGATACCCAAATGGGGGAACAGGTCAGTAAAAATCTTCATGTTGGATGTGTAGGTCTGTAGGTATGGTGTAAATGCATGAGGCAGTTGTTCATTGCTGACAACAGATTTCTACTTTCATTAGTAAAGATGAGTCTGTGCGCTCTGCTGTTAGTAGATTCATAGTAAATGTGGGTATGCATGGGTCAGTATGTTTCTTCATTCACACCTATGTGTTTGTGTGTGTATTCTTGCCCTGTATCTCCTCTCTTGCATCTCTTTGACAGATTCCTGCTGCCCTAACTTGTCTGGGTTGCTGCTTTGTAAGTGTGTGGAACTTTTCTCTTTGGGTTTCTTTTCTATATCTAAATAATATGCATTAGGCTTTTCTATTTTCCATCATTCACTTTTTCCAAACTTCATGCTTTTCCATTGGTCGCTGGGACAGGTTAAGATGTCGTTTTACAAATGTTTGTTACAATTTTTTTTATGCCAATCAAATTCTGTTGTGTACAGTAGACATTCATTGGAGAGAGAGATGTGAAATGACACGTTTATTTGTATGTCTCTGTTGTTGGCAGTGGATGGATCGCATCAATCAGCATGATCAATACAAACTTGGCTGTGGCTGTGGTCATGATGGTAGTTGCTGGGTTTTTCACTGTAAACGCTGTCCTGGCTATCATCCTTCTGAAAATGGTATGCTAAAATAGACAAGAATATTGAGTGATGCTAGAGTTTGTACTTTGCAGATGATTGTATTACAATTTCAATATAAGCCAGTCACGTTTTATCTCTGAGTCTCTGAGTAGGTTGCGTAACCATAATTTTAATATTTTAAAGTAAATAGCAGTCTGTATTCTGTATGTTTGCGTAAAATTAAAGGGATCAGTGCCTTCTGATTCATTGAACTTTCCTGAAATAGAGAGTGAAACATAGTGCAGCATACGTATATAAACATGTGTATTCACAGTGGCTTTATACTGTTTATTTTCACTCCAACTCAGTAGGCTGCAAGCAGATCAAAGGGAGAAACATAACGAGAGAAACTAAAAATGGCCATGACAAAAACTTCGAACAGCAGCTGAAATGAAAGGGAAACATCAGAAGGAATGTGAAGGTTTAGAAACAGCCAAATGGATATAAAATAATAGAGCAGGTCAGGAAGCTGAGCCTACAAGAAAACAAAGTCATTTAGAAAAAGTCAGCACAGTCAACGCACTTGATGGAGATAAGGGCAAATAAGTTGGAGATGCAACGATTTACCCACTAGAAAAAGAACTGTATTTATTTATCTTTCTGAGCACAATAGTTCTTTGTGGCCAGTGTATTAGGACATTTCATTTTAACAGCAAGTTGTGTGAAGTCTGAAGACCATGTTATCTTTTATTCTCTTTAGAAAAAATATTCTCTGGTTGTGCTTTAATAGAAGATATGTTAAGACAATTGTGATTCTTGACCCGGAATTTATCAGAAAACACACATTGATCAAGCAACACCTTTTTTTTCAAGGAAATTAGTTCATGAGAATTTTTTTTAAACTCTTAAACATCTTGCAATGTTATGAAATCCTTGGAAAAATAATCTAGTATACACAATCTTCCCACTTTACTCACTCTGAGACTGAGATTCAAAGTCTGATCTGATTCATAAACCTGCCCTAATCTCTGTCCCCTTTTCCCATTTCCTCAGGTCCACTCTAAGTACAGGAGGACAGGTGCCAGCTTTACCAAGGCCCAGCAGGAGTTCTCCCAAGGAGTCCTGACCAATCGAAACTTCCAGTCTGCTGCAGCCAGTGCTGCCTCCTCTGCTGCCCAGGGAGCCTTTGGCAGGAGCCAGGGAAATTAGACTGTTTCCCTCAGGCTAGTCTCTTCTCTGACTAACACACCAGACTAGCCATGTCCCAGCATTTTTCAATAGGTTCGGGGAATGGGGGTTTGATTATTTAATGGAAAGGCTAGTGAAATGTCCTTTCTCTCCCTTACAGGCAGTGTGGTAAATTAGAAAGAGAAACTAGAGGTCTTATACATGCATGCATGTAATGGTTTGCACATGTCTCAGTTATTATTGAAGTCTTAACCACCTTCATCAGCATGTTCAAACGCCATGCTATCAGAATTCAATTCATTCTGAGAAATAAAAGTCAGAATCTGAAGTTATATGAAACGAGAAAAAAAATAGGCAAAGTGGATATGACAGCAGTTACATTGGCAACATCTAATCGCAACAAAACTCCTGAAATGCATTTAACATATTAGATCATTGTTAACAATGGGTATGACTGCAGTATGAAGAGCCTTACTGGGTAACCAGTCTTATTGTATTCTATTAAAATTCCAATAATTGTCCAGCAGCTCCTCACTGGATGCCCTGCACAATGAAATGCATCCTGTTGCATGTTACACTACTGATGAACAGAATATTTCTTTTCATATGTATTATACTGTATGTGCATAAGATGATGATTAATGAAGGTGGTGGGTTTTTTCTACTGTTTTGATCATCTCATTGATTTAGATGAAGTGAGACAAAAGCTCTTCTGAGGGCAAATGAAGTGGTTTAACCGATGTGTCACATTTTAATTCATGTTGACTTATTAGAAATATGATTGTCTTTTCTGTGGAGTCTTCCTCTGACTAAAATGAAAGACCAGATACAGGTTTATTCATGTAAAGTTACTGACATATAATAGAATTTAGAAGTATGTATTAAAGAAAGCACATTAATGAGCAGAAAGAACACTATTTATTTGTAGAGTATCCTTTCCTTTGACTTTGACTTTTCTCCATGGTAATTATACTGCAGTCATGTGTTACTGAATAGTTACAGATAATTGATATTTGTTACTAACCTCAGGGCCTTTACACAGGTGTAACCTACCAATTTGTGTGTGGGGACTCAAACACAAAGCTGTTGGTTATTAGTGTTTTGTCTGATTTTGTCTTTTTGTCTAAATTGAGAAATTTGTTGAATGGTGACGTTTCCTCCTGATGATCAGAATCAGAAATATGTGCTGTACATATTGGTGACTTATTTAAAACATCTGGAGGGGTTTGTTAGAAATGGCTTATCTGTCTTAACATTCAATAAATTTACTGGTTTTTTTTTGTTTTTTTTTCTCTTTTGAACATGTGGCTCTAGCATATATACAATTTTTCTGTGTCCTGACACTATAACTACAGTGAAGTGCAGTGCATTCAGTTTTTGTTGTATCAGCTCATTCACTGTGTAGAGATACAAAACCGTCTCCCTTAATAGTCACATACACATACAAAGGAACACCCCAGGTAGAAATGAGAGGAGAACATGCAGCTGTGAGGATGTAAGGTGGGAGAATCTGTGAGATGAGCTGAAGTCATGCCAAGGTTGAATAGGGCATACCTTTATTTTAGGTGTCTACTCACAGCAAGTGTTGTGAATGAAAATCTACTGTATGCCCTGATGCAGGTAATATACGCAGTAGGAAATGGGCTGTGTAGTATATGTTTGTTCTTTACTTGGGTGTTTCAAAAGACCGATATTCTTTCTGATCATTAGCAATTTTTATGTTAATGATTTTTATGATATGTTTATTTATTATCATGTTTTCTAGAGATTTTCAAACTGTAAGTGAGATATGGAAGGCAAGCAGGGGGAAGAACATGAGGCTAAGTTACAGTGTGATGAGGGGACACAGGTGTAAGTTAGTTATTGTCCCATCTGTCAGCTCGATCAATATTTGCAACAGCAGCAGTGGCCATTCAGGTGGGCTCCTTAAACCCAGCTGCAATTTATGATACGAAAAATCGGAGTTATAACCATCAAATCTGAATAAACAAAACAGATTGATCATTGTAGTTAAACGTCCTTAACATTATCTCCAGAACTTCCTAGACAAAAATCACATTTTCAAGTTTTCCACATTATCTGAGTGATTCATTGATTGTTGTGAGTACATTCAATGGTACATATGCAAACAGTGACAGAAATAGCTATTTCGGCGCACTTAATTTTTTCGAACTGTATACAAATATAAGCGAAAAGATGGAAAAAAAAAAAACAGACCTCAAGTTGTTTCCCCACGTAGTAACCGGTGAATACATGGGAATACTGTACTTTCGGGTACTTGTTGAAGTTTACTTTGAAGTGAGTGCATACTTGAATGTTTAATGTGATATTATTAAAAACACTTTAATTAAAAATGAATGCAATGTCACTGATTAAAAATAAAAATGGTCTTACTTTAATGATCTCCGGGCACTGCCGGTTAAACCTCCGCATTCCACAGATGTATCCATGGCAACAGCTTTCAGTGTTGCTCATCCCCAAGATGGCGGACCAAGAGGCAACCACGGTGGTGAGTGCAAAGCCAAGCTAGTTATCATTTGCTTGTGTAAATATACCGGTAAAGACACAGCTGGAGGAAGCGATGGTGCAACACGAGTTATTAAATGTTACGCCAGGTCTGAGTGCAACCGTCGTAGAGACGTCATTATTTGACCGTTTGCTAGCTTCCTGGCTAACCGACTCTTAAGTCGGAGCTAAGTTCATTAGCTGCTGCTAACGGTAAGTTGCAGTCTGTTTATAATCCGACTCCTCCAAGGGCAAAGTAAAACCTGAGAGCTAACAGCTATAGCCACAATAAGACGATTGCAGCGGTGGTAAGAAGGCAACCATGTAGTGTAAATAAGCATTGTTTAACACCGTCAACTCATGTTTTACACGATAGGTGACAATTTATTTATAGTGCAGGTCCACGGTGACTGGACTTTACCACAAATTCCAGCTGTGTTATGGCGATAGCATCAACCGTTTAGGAAGTGATGAAATATCAATACCAAAGAAAATGTCAGTAACTGCACTGGAAGTGAGTAAAATGTGGGGAAGTAATTTAAAGCAAATGCTTGGTTTGTGCATGCCTACATACACCTGCGCTTAAGGTAGCTGTGTCAGAACTGGTAAGGTACTGAAGTAATGAAAGACATTTTTTCCTTTTACTCTATTGAAAGAGTTTTATTGTTATATGTCTCTGACATATGTGAGCGAAAAGTCTTCTTCTTCAGCTTCAGTCTTCAGCTTCTCCTGGTTTACAAACTCAAGCTCTGTTGGATTACATTTGACAGCATGTGTGACAAATAAAGGGGGAACTCCGCACACAACCCACCAGTTAATGGCTCGTACCTCCTACTAATTTGACTCTTTAAATAAGATCTAAATCTATCGTAACAGGAAAAGCATCTACACATTCTTATGCATACTTTGTTCTAAAATATATTTAGTCCTTACCCACAAGCTTGCCAGATAAATTTCCTCTCATTATATAACTACCATCTGCTCCAGCCTTTATCAGTAGAGCAGTGATCTTCAAATTTAAAACTAAAACCTGTATTATATATAAATTAGTCATAACAGTGGGATGGGGAGTTCTTGCCCCAGTGGAAAGTTCAAACGTGTACAGTCAGTCAGTATAGAGCTGATTAGTAAACTGTTTAGAGTGGATCATAAACAATAATATGAATTTCCTAGCCGTACATTGCAGTTCCTGAACAAGATATTCACGACAACATGCAGTGGCAATGATCTGTATTTCCACTTCGTTATCGGGAAGAAGCCATACAAGAACCTCTTTTTGGTTAGGGCAAATATATTTTGGTGTGGCTTCTAATGTGGTAGTCCATGGGAAACACCTTTGCTGTATAACAGCGATCCTGTATGTTGTTAATTGTTTGTGCTATGTTTCATGTATTTCAGCTCCCTGTTTCCACTGACGCCAAGAAACGCCGGGCACCTAAAGGTACAAGAGTTGACACTTGCAAGTCATCTTACAGAGTGGTTTTCAAGCAACACAATTCCTTTTATGACCCCCAATATTTGTTATGAATTTCTCAGTACTTGGGTAATTGGTAAATGATAGTGTTAGAGTGAGTTTGGAACATAGCGTCCTGCAGAGGTCACCCTTACCCTTCTCTATACTGTCCCTAAAAGAAAGAAGGTCTGTATGGGCTGCTGAGCCATGTCACAGACATTTCTGTATGCGGAACATGTTTTTGATCATTGAGGACATTTTATCATAATAATAATGGCTTAATGTCCTGTTTTCCATTGCTCTTGGATATCAAGCTTTTTTGTTTTTTAATTTGTTTTACAATGTATTGTAATTATCATCACCACTGATGTGAATGTAAGTCCTATAGGAGCAATTAAGTACATGCTACTGTATGTATTGTACTGTATTTCCATGCAGTGATCTTTCAGATAGAATATAAGCCCCTACTGTGGTGTACTCAGTATAATTTGAAGAGACAAATCAAATGAAAATGTATGTTAATGTAAAGTAAGATGTAATTAAGTAATACAACAAGAAAGTAAAACTAGATTTTTCTTGATTAATGTAAAATTTTGTATTGTGCTGTATAGGAGATGCACTAAAAGCTCCATAACTAAGTCAAAACCATCAAGAGTACAATATTTGGAATAATCATATTATAAAATGTAGTGTAAAAAGTAACTAAGTACAAAAATGAAGTATATAGCTAAAAAACATGTCACATACATACATGAGCATAGACTTAAAAAAAAATTTTTTTTACTTTCAGTACCTTTTTAAAAGTGTGAAATGTATTTACAGTCTTTAAAAGCAAGTTTAAAAAATGTCAAGGCAATCAGGTGCATATGCATTATAGCTCCTTCTAAGGGACTTGTGACTTCATCACATCTTACACATATTTTATATATAAAAATAATTGGTGATAAAGCCGGTACTCTAACCATAACTTGTGATTATGTATGAAATAATTGGTTCATGGTTTCTGTAAAATTTTGAATTCTAACTATGATTGGATGATGAAATGTCACATAAATATGAGCAAGATTAGCCATCTTGTTATTCAAAAAGCTAACAATGGGAAGTGATCAATAAAAAGCCATAAACCACACTTTGTCTTCATTACATACTGAGTTCATACTCAGTATCTATTTCTTTGAATGTAATCAGGTTATATATTACATGCAAAAAATTACAAATGTTATGCACAATTAAAACGTGTTTATACATATTTTTTTAAATGTTTTGTACCATGCAGTTTTTAGCAGTTAATACTTAATAGACATTACAGGAATATTAGCATGTTCAAAAGAAATTTGGAAAAAGAAACACAAGCAAAAATATATAAATAAACATCAGTTGCTTATGGTCATTTCACCTGTTTTCACTACACTAATTTCTATAGAAACACGAATCAATTTCTTGACACTAGTATAGTCATCTGCCCTATTCTGTCTTCATGATATTGACACTCATTTCAGTCAAATTCCTGGGAAGAATAAATGTTGGCGGCTGAATATGAGACTAGATAACTTGACAAGACCAAGAGTGTTTGAAGTTTCTTGCGGCAAAATTTCTAAAATAATTTTCATCATATTTTTCATTACATTCTCCCCATGTGTCTTTTGATCTCAGCATGGCTCTTCTCCGCTCTTATCCCCTTTTAACAGATGGTTGAAGCACATGGAAGGCAAATCTGTTTTAGCATTAGCCAGATCAAATATAACAATGAGAAAATTCCTCCATGTTTGGGATGAAGTTTTTTTACCGGACTTAATTTAGGAGACCTCATGCTGCGCTCTTCTTATTTGCTTCTTTTCTACCCTTCTTTCATACATACGGTAGTTGCAGGAATACATGTCACACATGTATCCCATCTCTCCTCTCCAAATCTGCTTTGCTTTGTGTATGTGGACACTGGAGCACCACAGGGCCACAGCTGAAACCCAGAGACAAGAATATTATTGCTGTCTCAGCAGGAAGAAAGCGGATTAGGTCGCTACAAATAGGGCCATTCCGAATCTTGACGAGGCAAACGTGTGGAGGCCATGCAGTCTCGCACTCAGCGATGGAGAGGATTTCTGTGAAGTAGCTGGAAGAGGCTTCAGTTCTAGCAGCAAATCAGCAGAGCATTGCTTGAAGCGCTGACAGATAAAAACAGAAGGGAGCTTTAGTGTAATTCACACTGTATTTCTACACAGGCAGTTCATTAATGATATCCCCCAATGTCAGTGGCAGACTCAAAGCCTGGCACTTCATTTCGCATTGCATTCAATCCTATTTTTAGCCTCAGAGGAAGGTAGTAGGTGCAAGATAACAGGATTACCAGAATCAAACTCAGTCGAATTGGAATTACGTTTGCTTCCTTGTGAAATGAAATGTTGTACTCCACTGGGAAGAAGAGTTGGATCATTGTGGTTTGGTTCTTGAGGTTACCTAACCCCTTCTAAAGCTGGCTTTGCATTGTGTCGCTCATTCCTGCAGCCTCCCTTATTCAGTCTGTCTCTGCACCCTCTCTGTTCTGTCACAAGCACCTGGCTTGCAAGAGACATTGTTGCCCTGGCAACGGGAAGGATATCTCAGGCTGCCGAGACATTAAAAGAGAGACAGAAAAAAGCAGTGTTTGTAACGAAAAACTTGCTTACAAGGTGACATTTACAGCGTGGCGGGTGAATTGATTATAGTTTAGCCTGGGGTTTTTGGTTGAAGTGTTAACATCTATGTTAACTGTCAGATCAAAGACTTGCTAGTGACTGCAGAGGGAGGGCTCTTTCAGGATTATTTATTCAGCTGTCAAATTAAAAAGAGACTGTATAAATTAAAAATAGTCCAAATAGACATAACTTGTAATAGTCTGAGCTGTCTGCTTGTAAGCCAAAACTTGCTAACAAGTTGAGATTTACAATGTTTCTGGTGAATTGACTTAAATTTAGCCCATGGATTTAGGTTTAAGTGTTACATCAGTGTTAACTGTCAGATCAGAGACTTACTAATGACTGGAAAAGGAGGGCACTTTCAGGATTAATCATTCACTTATCAACTGAATAAGACATCATCTGAACAGTAAAAGGTAATGATCTTAAAAATTTCCTAGATTTCTGAAATTATAGGCTTCTCATCTTATTATGTTCTCGCACCCAGCTCCAGAGCTTCCCATTGTGGAGAGGAGAAACTGGCTAATCCACCAGCACTATATCCGCAAAGACTATGACACCTGTAAGGTAAAGCATCTTCATCCTTCCACTCTCCCTATGATTTAGTCTGTCACTGACCTGTGTCTGTGCTCAGTGTACGTCTGATTGACCTTTTAAACATAGTGAGGGTAATGACTGCCTGGCATGTACAAGATTCTATCTAACACAGTGGTCTATTACACTCCCCCTCACTTTGTCTTGGTGGTGTCTCTATCAGTGTATGTAGAAATGGTTTCCTGTCCCGTGTCCATGTAGGCAATCATCAAAGAACAACTGCAGGAGACTAATGGAATGTGTGAATATGCCATATATGTCCAAGGTGAGCCCTCATTTTCATAGTAGCCCTTCCCTCTCACACATCAAACATATATAATGTTAATTAACAGCTACATCAAATGAAGCCTGTGTGGTAGTCTACGCTCAAGCTTCCCAATACATCATTTAGTTTCCCCAAATCTGCTCTTTGGACCCCCTGCTGTGCCTTTGATTTTTAAGGTTTTTTTTTTTTTTTTTTAACTTTCTCATTTAGATTAAGATCCTTTCTGTTTGTTTTTTAATTTCCTCCTGCAGCACTAATCTTGCGTCTTGAGGGCAAGATCCAGCAGTCCCTGGAGCTGTTTCAGAGCTGTGCCATCCTTAATCCCAGCAGTGCTGACAATCTCAAGCAAGTGGCCAGATCCTTGTGAGTCTACTGCCCTCAAGTACTGGGTGCATCAACTCATCTCCATTTGTTAACAAGACAGATTTAAAAGAGAAATACACAGTGATAACAGACAAACTGCTGGACAGTTATAGCAAGAACCTTTTTGAACTGCAGGGAAAAATTAATCCACCCCCAGTGACAGTATTCCACTGTTGGAGGATTTTATTAATAGCTATTCAGCATGCAGTGATTAAGATGGGCTAATATCTCATATGGATTATTGTTGTTTATTCTTTCTGTAGATTTCTCCTGGGAAAGCACAAAGCAGCCATTGAATTCTACCATGAATCTGCAAGGCTCAATGAGAAAGACTGGGTAAAAAAAAAAAAAAACACTTTCTGTTTTGTCTTAAAGGGAAAGTCGGGCATCTTCCACTTGAAACACAAAGCACGAAGTTCTCAAAACTTCACCACATTTAGAGGGAAATACATAGACTCAGCCTCTTTTTCTCACTAATGCAACAATTTATCATGAACAACTTCATGGTTGCACTTCCAAACTGATCCAGGTCTGTGTCACTATAAAGCCTATACAATTGTATTACACTGGCCAGGCAGGGCCATTAATCACTCACACTAACATGTTTTGGAAATTTAAACTGTCCCTTTTAATACTGCTGTCAGTAATACTGTATAATTTGTATTCCACAGAGCTGTTGTCTTAAATAACTTTAGATTTGGAAATTAAATTTAGCTCAGCCTTGTTCAGTTAAGCATGCAGCAACAGCCTGTGTAAAATTTGGCATTTTCTCACCCCAGGAGATCAGTCATAATCTGGGTGTGTGCTATTTCTTCATCAAAGACTTCAAAAATGTGAGTATTCTGATTTTGCCAACACTATAAAATACAAATTGTTTACATTAAACAGTGATTTGATCATTTTTGATTTTCTGTCTCTGTCAGGCTGAAGAGCATCTAAACATAGCTCTTCAGATAAATAAACATGACAAGACTTTCATGATGCTCGGGAAAGTTCATTTGCTGGCTGGAGAAACTGACAAGGCCATCGAAGTATATAAGAAAGCGGTGGAGTAAGTAAAGATTAAATGTAGATGATGTTAAAAAGCACAGAAAAGACACTTAAAGAGGAATCTGTGAAATTCACATCTAATATTGTATTTAAAATTCAGGAATTATTCTTATATTAACACTAAGGAAATATTTTATTGATAACTGTAGTAATTGCACAGCCTCAGCGTGACAGTTGCCTGATGGCGCTGTGTAGCTATTAAAGGGAATGACATAAAATATGCTGTTGCTCTCTCTTGATTTATCTGATGATTTTCAGTCTTTCGAGCTCATTTCAGTATGTGGGCCCCTTTCCATCCCACACCAAGCTTCAGCCCTGCCATTTTAACCTGGGGTCCTTTTTGGTTCAGTATAAATTCTTTTAATTTCCACTTCTACTCACATGTTGAATATTTAAACATTAGGTCATGGCGTAAATAAGGAAATGACATCAGTGTCTATAATAGAGCTCATTATGGCTACCTCCTGTTGGGGATAAATGAATTAATCAAGTGCCCCAATACTGGTGTTGCTTTTAATGAGACGCACCACTGTGAGTCTTATTTTAATGCTGATCTGCCTCTTCTCTAACATTTTTTCTTTGAGCCACATTGCCCCCCACACCCCCATAGGTCATAATTAATACTCCACAATTATGCTGAATCAAAGCCTGATTGAATAATCAGCAGATTCCTTGAATATCAACTATGTTTGCTCAAGAATAAGTACAGGCATTAAATGTAATTACAGGCATAGATAAAGTGACATTTTTCATTGGAATTGTCTCATTGTCAACTCAGATACTCCCCAGAGAATACTGAACTCTTGACTACTCTTGGCCTGCTGTTTTTACAGGTAGGTAAAATTTTTTTTAAATGATCTTTTTAGTGAAATAGCGTGCACGCAAGCAACAAGCAGTACAGGATAAAAAGTATAATTGTCTGTGTTAATTTTTTTTGTCAGCTTGGGAAATACCAGAAAGCATTTGAGCACCTTGGAAATGCCCTCACTTTCGACCCCAACAATTATAAGGTATGTGGGTACATAAACAAACATTATGCTTTGGTATAAACTCAGTTTGCTACTAAGCTACCTGGAGACAGTGAATAGTGAATTCTTATAAAATAGCTCAGTCAAAATATAAGGTCAATCACTATCAGGTGGTGGAGTCTGTCTTTCATCATGTGCTGTTTCAAAGAGTACATCTTCCTCTAATATCGCTCTAATCATTGTTTTTATTCCTAGGCCATCCTGGCTGCAGGCAGCATGATGCAGACCCATGGTGACTTTGATGTGGCCATGAACAAGTACCGAGTAGCAGCATGTGCTGTGCCCGAGAGCCCCCCTCTCTGGAACAACATCGGCATGTGCTTCTTTGGAAAAAAGAAATATGTAGCTGTGAGTAATGGTTTTCTGTGTTTTCTTAGCAAATCACCTAATGAATGTAGTGCTCGTGACACAAGA
Source organism: Rachycentron canadum (assembly GCA_038496675.1). Classification (NCBI taxonomy): domain Eukaryota; kingdom Metazoa; phylum Chordata; class Actinopteri; order Carangiformes; family Rachycentridae; genus Rachycentron; species Rachycentron canadum. Next base: position 18,646,225 of record CM076648.1, read on the forward strand.
AAATAAATATTTGAAATATAGAAAATATCAATAATGTTATGTATAACAGTAATCCTACTCTTAACAGCAAACATTAAATAGGAACAAGGAACAAAAAGAAATTGTGTATAAACATTGGTCGATATTGCACAGCTAAATAGCAGCAATTTAGTCATTTGTTTATGTTCCTCTGGACTATAATAATAGCAGGCCTTCATGTGTACTATAAAGTATCTAATATGTTAGAAGCGATTGGGCAATTTCTCAACGAGCAGATCAGTTATTCTAAGGTGACTACATCCATCAATGAAGATATTAGACTAACCAATAAATTTGAGAGCCAGACAGCGGAGATTATACTTATATAATACATACATTGCTATACTTGCTTAATTTCTTACATATACCCCTGATGTAAAGCCACTATTGTACAAAATCTGTTGTTTTATATTGTTCTTCATATATTATTGAAATAGTATTGTCCCGTCTCCCAACTCCCAACATTTTTCCTGCAGGCCATCAGCTGCCTGAAGCGTGCCCACTACCTGTCTCCTTTTGACTGGAAAGTGTTGTACAACCTGGGTCTGGTACACCTGACAATGCAGCAGTATGCTTCAGCCTTCCACTTCCTCAGTGCAGCCATCAACCTGAACCCACGAATGGGGGAACTTTACATGTTGCTGGCAGGTACTGAGTCAGAAATGATTTAATTCAATTCAACTCTACCTTTAAAGAGACTGTCTTTGAAAATAGTGGCAGCTGTTTGATTTTTTTTTGTACTTTGTTGTTATGCATTCATTTTAGTCTTCACAAAAGGTACAAAACATAGCTGACAGGTGGACTACATTTCCATCAAACAACATGCTGTTGAAATTGTAGCTGGTGATAGCAATCAACAGCTCTCAAATTTGACAATACTTCAGTAACAGTTTACATGTGTCTCATATTTATGTTTAACAGTGGCTCTGACCAACTTAGAGGATGTTGAAAATGCCACCAGAGCGTATGAACAAGCAGTGATTCTTGATGAGTGAGTCTGTCTTACACTCTACCCTGTCTGTTCAATAGATCTGAATAGAAACTGTATCAGATTATTGACTTTTTTTCTCTTCTTTGTTGATCAATTTCCACAGATCCAACCCTCTGGTTAACCTCAACTTTGCAATATTCCTCTATAATCATGGTGACAAGAAGAGGGCTCTGGATCAGTATCAGGAGATGGAAAGGAAAGTCAACCAGCTTCGAGACAGCAGCAGCAACTTTGAGTTTGATCCTGAGGTACTGAAGTTCCTGTTGTTGTCAGTGTCTCTGAGTCAGTTGTTAAAGTTGTCAAGCTTCACCTTTTTGTCACAAACAGCTGATAGACATGGCTCAGAAGATGGGAGCTGCCCTGCAGGTAACAGAGAGTCTGGTGTGGACTAAACCAGGCAAGGACTCCAAATCAAAACCTAACTCAGCAGCAGCCACCAAAACCCCTGGTGCTCCCCTCGGTACTAACCAAGCCCTGGGTCAGGCCATGTCCTCTGCTGCAAGTTACAACAAGAACATCCAGTTACCAACAGGTACAAACTACAAGTATAGTTTATATAAAGTGAAGCTTCAGTTTTTTTATTTGGTCAGATATGAAGGTGGCATATGGGTGTAAAACCTGACAAAGCTAGGCCAGGGCAAATATCTCTTAGAAGTTTGTTCTGAGTCCAAACTCAAAATGAGGTTGAACAAAAAATATCCCTCAGAGAAGTCCAGTGACACTGGCAGTGCAGATGATGACAAATTTCACAGCCTCCACCTCTCTCCATTAAACCAAAGCCCAATTTTTCATTTAAAATGGGAACTTAAAAATATCTCACAGGCTCTTGTCTACAGTGCTGTACCAGATTGAATATATTGACTAAGGCCAAATGAAATATGTGAAAAAAGAAGCTAACCTCTAGCCAGTATATATTCTTTGCAACAAAAGAAAATCAGTAGTGTGGAAAAATCACACACAGGTAAGATAATAAATTCAAGGCTACTCTGGATTGATTGTATTATCTTATGTATATGTATGTAGTATCCTCGCAAAGGTAAGTGGACAGGAATAATATTCTTCACGGGCGCCTGCGGGCTGTGTTTTCTAACACTTGCTAACAGGTAACACCGTGTATATATGTTCAGTGACTAAAGTCTTACATACAGTAATTACACAGCTCTAAACCTCAACCAGTGTTCAAAGGCCAAAGTCTGTTGATTTGTTTTACAGCCAGTTAAGATGAGTGGACACTTCCAGAGGCGTGTCTGCTAGAGATACTGACTATTTAAAGTGAAAGTGGTATGAATTTGCTGGTGAAATTTTATTGCCACGCAATAAAATAATTGTAATAATGTAACAACTAGTCTGTAAAAAAATTGCTGGAAGTCTGGATCTATGACAGGCAGTGATCTGTGTATGTTGATGGGTCTGAAGATTATTCAGACATTGTACATGAAAAACAACTTAACTATGAAACTTGGCATTTGTAAAGAAATCACTGCACTAACATTTTAAAGTGTTGAGTCTGAACCATTTAAATAAGCTAATCTAAACAGCCCATCTGTGGGGTTTCACAACTGGAAAATGTGACATGACACCTATCTCACAAGGTCAGGCCAGGTCTGTCTTGTAAAAGAAATCATATGTCTCTTGAGAGTTCCTGGTATAAAAACACTGCAGTCACATTAGGCAGCAAAATTTCCCTGCACTCAGCCTCAAAACATTTGTGAAGTTATGGTTTCAGTGAGGGTAATAAGTACACACAGTGTATCAGTGTTTTTACCGGCCTCTGTGAGGGTCTACTGGTGAATATCTCCATGTTTAAAGTCAAATAAATTGGTGAAATGTGACCTGTGAGTTTGACGCGGACAGCTTGGGATTGCATGAAGCTTTTGTGAGTCACCTCTGGTGAAAAAATAATGGCATCAACTCTAATGCTTATATTATTCTCAGGAATTTCCAAAGGCCACTCCATGCCTCTTGAGCCAGAACCGGATGTGGATAAAGCCCCAAATCCACCCACTGATCCTCCAGGCTCCCCAGAACCTGTAGAGTCAGACAATGCCAAACCCAGAACCTCCAAAAGGAAAACTAAAGTGGAAGAATGAGTCGACGTGGTGTCTTCAATCTTACTTGACATCTTTGTCATTAGATCAGGTTCATGCGATGAAGGAAAATGATGTTTCTTAAACAGCAGCCAAACTATGTGTGGTTTTGTAGCTCATTGTAGTTAGACATGAAGCCTTGAGTTAAAGGCCTCTGGTTGAGGTGAATGGCACGCAGATATTTCATGTCCTGCACAATAATTTACTGTACACTGAAAAGGGCAAGGTCACTGTGCACTTCTGTTATACCGTTTATTTCAGGAATATTGAATGTCAGTTCATTGCCTCTCGCTTTTTAAACCAGAATTCTGAAATAATCAAGTTTTTCTTGTAAATCTGTGTAAAAGTGGCAGGTTTGGTGCACAAATCAAAACCAATTCCAATTGGTGTTGCAGTTAAAGAATGTCTGTATTCATCAAAATAACAATTTGTGCAGTCGCAAGTGCTCATACTTGGATGATGATAATATGGCTAAATGATGCATTTCCCTTGTATTGACATTTTTGGGGAAGGTATTGCTCCTTCAGTTGCTGGGTTTCCCCCACAGCTAAACGTGAAGGAAATGCTGCGACAATCACTGCTCAAATCTGAGGACAGAAAGGGATGTTTTCGCATAGTTATAGAGAAACGTTTGTATGATAGGGCTCTTTTTGAGGGTTGAGTGTAAATAGCTACACATGCTTTTATATGTGAATAAATGTTATGTTTATAGAGAGTAATGTATTTAATATTAAAGAAGAGAGTTTAAATGAAATAGCTGTCTTGCTTCTTTTGTGTGGGTTTTTTTTTTTGTGTGTTATGTTAAGGTCATACAGTTCAGCAGACACCACCAACAGGGGACAGTATTGTTTAAGAGCTTTCAAAATCTACTCATTATCTAAGACTCAATCCATGCTCTGAACAAGAAGAGGAACTTTCCATCCTGTGTGCTAATGTTGAAACTGTCAACATAGTTTTCATTAGATGAGAATGTGCAGTCAAGTAAATCTGTTTCTTAAATGTAAAATGTATTGTTGTGTGTGTGTGTGTGTGTGTGTGTGTGTGTGTGTGTGTGTGTGTGTGTGTGTGTGTGTGTGGAATATGCAGACTGACAAAATCTAGATACACAAATACACTACTATGAACTATGAGTCGATTCAGTTTGCAAGACGCAAATTGGACAACAACCAAATTGGAGAGTGTTGTTGATAATGACTACAATGTGAAAGAGATTTTTGGGCATTCAACTTAAAAAAATAACAACAAAACGGTCCACAGAAATGTTTCAGTTTCAGCACATGTTCAATTGTGGGTCGTTTTTATTATTATTATTATTATTATTATTATCATTATTGTTATTATAATTATTAATATCATTGTTATTATTATTATTGTTATTATTTATTTATTTCTTCACTTCATCTTCATCTTCATCTTCTACTTCATCTCAGTGTTTTTCTCTGAGGAAATTCTCTTTTTGGACCAGTTTTACTGATAGAAAAGAAAGTACATGAAGCCCCATTTTTTTACAATAAACTTTTTTTAGAGCAATAACTTTTTAGTAATTGTAATACTGATGGATAATATGTGATTGTGATTCTGCAAAAATGATTTCCCTGTGTGTAACAGCAAAACTGGGCTGAACAAATGTAAAATCCCAGACTAAACCCCACAATTTCAGACTTTCAGAACATGATTCTAGTGAGGAGCAATAACCTCCAGAGTCAAATTAAGTTCAGTGGAATATAAATGACTGTTAATGACACTAAGAATTGAGAGGAACCAGTTTAATCTTTTTATTCCTTTCAGGTTCACTTTCATTGGTTTAGCCAATTCATTTGGTTTTCATTTCTGATGTCTTTCATATCTTCACCGAGTTTAATTTGGCACCACATATTTATTAAATATATAGAATAATTTGCAAAGCTATTGTCATAATGTTTTAATCACCGATTGAGACGACACTGCCACTGATCTCTTGGTATATTTTTTCTTTTGTTTTTTTTTTAAACTGTCGATTCAGCTTCTTGGAGACAGATACTCAAATACTGATAAAATCCTCCAGTCCTTCTCGATGAAGCTTCATATGTCACTGCGACATGTTGTCACTGAAGATCGAACCCAACCAGACCATTATCTGAACCTGAACCTTAGCTTTTTAGGCTTTTAAAATCCAGAATGGTATCTACATGTGTTGCTTTTATCACCAAGAGACTATAGTTTTTTCATTAGGCCCTTGTTAAAGTGTGCACGCCTGGATTGCTTGTGGTCGTAACTTTTACAAGCCAGCTGATGCCGTGTAAGTTACTGCTCCTGCTGCAGTTATTTTTCAGTGCAGCTGTGGAAGATTGGTTTTCCATTTCTCATCTTTCTACAATTCAAATCACCCGTGGAAGCGTCTCAGTATCTTGTGGAAGTTTCATTTAAAATTCTCTGGCTCAAGGGAATGGATGTCGTGCTTTTTTTTTCCAGTGTTATATCATTCAGATTTTGTTTACTGTTGAGAACTTATATTAATTGAGCCAAAAATGACATCTCTCTATAATAATGCTAAGCTGTAGTTTTGAAATGAGATTGTAGATTTTACTTTATGTCTGTTGTTAAATTCTCATGTAGAGATTCTCTGTGTAACCTTTATAATGTTTTGGTTTGTGTTTGTTTTAAGTGTTGTTACCCGCAGCTGTTGTCATTCTCAGTTGTTGACTGACATGTTTGCCTCGATGCTCACAGATGGTATGCTGTACTGCTGTACTTTTGTTTTGTTTTTTTCATTCAGCACAGAGCTGGTGGAGGCCCACCTGGACAAAGACGAGGAAATGTTTTATTTTCTTTCTACATCTGGCCTGTCTTATTTCCTGGTGCCTTGACTGTCTGGATCTCAGTCAAAATGTGCAGTTAACCTTCACCCGTTTTCTGTCTTTGCTCTTCTATAACCTTAGCTTTTAACTTTTACATTACAGCTAAACTGCTGTAACTCTGTCCGCAGCTCTTCGTGCGGTCTCTTTTAAAGAGTTCCCCATACAATGATGAGGTCGTGAGTATCAAGATCAGTATTGGCCACTGGGTGAGGCTGAAACTTGCATCCTCCCTCCTTGCTTTCTCCTCAGTTACCTACCTCAGTTACACATCATTCCTTTCCATTCTTCCTTGCCTCACACAACCTCTGTCCCAGTTTCTTACTAATTGAATACAATACTGTATATACTATATAACAACGCTCACTATTTTCCAGTTATTGTGCAAAAAACATATGAAACTGTCTCATGTTACTGAGGTGCAAATGAATTAGCTTTTTTCCCCAGTGTGTTCCTGCAGCTGTTTCATCACTGTAGCTGCACCACATATCAACACCAAGTGTCAGCACTTTCTTCTTTTTTAACATTGTTAACATGCATTTTAATGCATTTCTTCTAATTATAGTTTTGTTTTCATACGGCACACACTTTTTTGATTTGCTTGCTAAACTGAGTGCACACTTGTTGTTTCACATTAGTATTTATTTAGCTTGGTTTTTCTCCCATGCTTTACCTGTTTTTACATGGATACCATAAGGCCACAAATTCATTAAGTTTAGTTATTTAGTCTATTCCTTTTGTTTGTTTTTTGTTTGTAAATAGTTTCTTGATCTAAATCTCTGTTAGTATTAAGGTTAATTTTTGACACATATGCAATTGTTTGCCATTTTTATCGATGTAGGCTAGACCTTGTACACAAAGCCACCTTTTGTGTCATTTGTTAGCTCAGTAATGGTCAGTTCAGTAGGTTCAGTATAATTTGCTGTATGTCATTGACCCAAATTTAAGATGAAGATTTGAAATTATTTTCTTTTATCTTTTGAAAGGTTCACTTTGGTCAAGTTTAAATTATTGTTTGCTGCCTGACAATCACGAAACACAATCTGTTTTTTTTTCCAGCAGTGACCAGGTCTTTCTTGTCCTTTGAATTTGGGAGAATAACAAGGATAAACTCAAAAGCTAGTGTATTTTAGTAGCCTCAAAATTTTTGGTATACTTTATGACACTTTTGTATGTTTTGTGTGTATGTAGCATGAGACTGGGACAGAGCAACACAGTGGAAATCCTGGTAAGTAGCAAATCACAAAAAAACTATGCACAGGAATGTTCACTGGGAGAAGGTCCTGCAAAACAAACAGCAGGTTTGTGGCACTTTTTTTTTTTTTTTTTTTTTTTTTTTTTAAGGTCACATGACTCCTACTACTTCAACACAGTAAGCATTTCTGACATTTTTAAGGTCACCCTCAAGTTGTTTTATCTACTTGTTGGTCTGGATGTAAGATGATTTATTAGTTTCTCAATAGGAGTCATCAGCCTTTAATCTTATAGACTCTATTTATGTTCTGAAAGCTGATGTGATGAAGTTACTTCATTTATAAAAGCTGGTTCCCTAATTAATCTTAAACGGTATCTTGATATTATTTTTTACTTTGATGTATGAGATTATCTGCATGAAGCTGAGTCTGCCAGTTTAGAAAACATATTTTGCACCTGTCTGAGATAAACCACCTTGGGAATGGTAATAAATCTTACATTCCTTACAGATCAATTGGCGAATTTCAGCACAGCACCACTAGCATCCTAATGCTGTGTTGCTGAAACTGAGAATTCGGTCACAAGTCCATCAATTTCCTTTAAATAATGAACTTGTTTTGAAAAGTAATAACAGCAACATTAAAATTTTAGGCCACTTTGTATAAAAAATTTTTATGCAGCTTGCATGTAGCTCGCAATGGGGGTACACATGTGGTTGTCAAGCCTGGAGAAACCTCAGCACAGCAGGCAAGTAATGTGCTATGTCAGATATAAACCTGGTTTAGAACTGATGCATGTCAAGTCAATGCTTTATGGAGTGACTTTGACTTCATTTCCTGCACACATGGTGAGATCTAATATAATTTCTGATGATTTTCTGCAAATGGAAATCTTAACTTAACAAATTTCTCATGGACTCAAAGGCAGGTTTCATTTAAAGGGCTTATCAAAGAATGCAGGCAGTTCATATGACGTGTTGTCTGACCTCATCAGAAATCAAATGTGGCTTTCGCTGTTTCAAACAAAGTCTCTCCAGGAAATTTAAATCCATACAGCTGCCTGATCACAGCACAAAGTGGGTGTGAATGTCAGTTTGTGGTTTACAGAAAGTTTCAGAAAGTTTCCACTGCCACCAAATTCCAACATCAGAAGGGTGTTGGAGGGGGCATTTTCCAGTGCTATTCAACCATCTGGATAAAGCATATTTCACTTCATAGAAGTGTGTCCTCAAATAACACCCAGGTGGCAGCAGCTGTACTTCACCTACATCACCATGGTTACATTACATACATTACAAAAACTTGTTAACTTATTAAACATTGTTTGGTTATGTTTAGGCACAATGAGGACCTGGTTAGGTTTATTAAGAGTTCATGATTTGGATTGAAATAAACTGTTTCACATGGAAAACCAACAGCAGTCACAGGATGTTGGCCCATTTCTCCTTCCAACACTGACTTTGTTCCTCTTTATACTACGTTACCTGACTTCTTCCTGTCGTAATCACCACAGCCTCCAGAGATTGCCTAACAATACAGAGGAACCATGGGTGGTAATAAGCTGCTTGCACAGATGAGCAGTAAGCTCATCACAGTGTCGCCTGGTGATATTTCACATGAATATATGCAACGAAAATGACCAAAATCCCTCATCAATTGATCTTACTAGTTTCATGTCTGTTTGTGCTACTGAAGGATGCATTTTGTAAAATGAAAGCTGCACTGATCTTTTAATTTACTGATAAATCAAATAGATATACTCAGAGATAAATATTACCTCTGCTACACTGAGCATTTGAATGTGTCTCAGCTCACTGTTTTGGGTTTCTAGCCATCAACTTTGTAGGTTTGATTATGTCTAACTGCGCTCATCAGCCTTGTTTCCAGCCACAACTGTTTTAAGCCCTGATAAATCTAAGCTATTGCCCCAGCACTAAACAGTAGACAGAAAATATTAATGACTAGCCAGTGAACATAGTGAAACATTTAGTAGCTAAAGAGACAGATATTTCTCACACCAAACCAGAGCTAACAGTGGAGTGAATACTGTATTTAAATTTGTTAGGTGGTCAAAAACACATCTCTATATGAACGCTGCGTCTGCTGAATGTGTAAACGCCTTAAACTTTATGGGTGTATACCAAACATCAACTGAGGAGAGTGCTTGCCTGTCTTTCTGCTTTCCTGCCTGCTGACCATGTCAAAGCCCAGAAACAAAACTTTTCAGAATCTCTGAGGCTGTTTTATTAATTCATGACAGCTCCTTGTAACTTCCAGAGTTGTTTCACAGTAACTGGGGTTCGTGCCTGGGTGGAGCAGGGAACATAAAGCTGCTTCATTAAGCAGAGATATATACAATTGTAATCAAAAGCTAACAGCACAGCACAGGAGATCGTGACTAAAATTGTTATTCACCAAAAAGTCAACTGTGCAAATGTGTGATCAATTGATGATTAAACCCACTGAATGACGCAAGTTTGGGTTTAACACACAGTTTTCTTCCCATGAAAAGCCTTCCATCATTGCTGTTCACATTTAAGTGGTTGTTATTCCTTCCAGTAAGACATGTTTATGGTGCTGGCTCAATTGCCCTGCCTCCTCTTGATGTATGTATGCATCATGTCTGTGATGAGGGACAACAAACGCCATAAGAAAAGAATTTCCCAGTGGAGTGCTCCTTCTTCTCTCAGCAGTGCTGGTGGTTATCTAGCAGGTTGTAAAGAAATGGGATGATTCTCTGCCAACAAGTGAAATAAGACCTCAGAGCTGAGACTTTAGAAACAGTATATTGTTTACAGTCACACCGTACAGCAGACAGGGCAGAATATTTCTATCTCAATGAAATAGTGTGTTGGGGTTGTTGTGTTGTACTTCAACTTGTGTGTGCAGAGCCTGGAGATCTGACCTGATTTTACTGTTATAACAGCTTCAAAGGGAAGGATCAACCCAAATATTAAATAGGTCTGATACTGCATGTGTTGCCATTCAGTTAAAAGCAGTGTAGACAGAATGAAACGCAAATCGGCAGCATTTAACTGTGCGCGGGATTTTGGGTGATATTGCACTCATTTGTGTCGGATTCCTCTTAAGCAAATCCACCTGCAGCACTGCATTGTTTGTTAGATCTATAAGATATATTTTTATTTCTTAAGTTAGCAGTTCAGTGAAGCTTGGCAGTTTTGGAAACTTGTTTATGCATTTTCTTCATGAGAGGTAGATGAGAGGACTGACACCACTGGTTAATAAGTCTACAGCCAGGAGCTTGTTAACTTGCACCTTAACATTGAGGGGAAACAGCCACCCTGGCTTTCTACAGAGATAACATATCAGCACCTCTAAAGCTCAATAATTAAAGTCTTATGTACACGATTAAGAGGGAATAATGGTTAGGGGTTACAATAAAAAAAACAAAAAAAAAAAACAATAAAATACACTATATCTCTGTATTATCCAAGCAGCAACTTAATAAATCAATAAAAAACTCTGTTCCTCTAATGGCCACTTGAGACTGGCTTCAAAATTGAGGGGCTTGATCATACAATCCCAACAGACTCCCATGATAAAATGCCCAACTTTACAGCACAAATAAACATGTTCACAGCTTTGTACAAAAAACTGTTTTAGTAATTAATTTCCCCTTTTATGACAACTATACAGGGGATATTGTATGTGTGTATATATATATATATATATATA